>WBNM01032216.1:160037-282917 GCA_013399055.1 Ramphastos sulfuratus | reverse complement strand
CTTACCATTCTATGATTCTATGAGACTGACTGAAAAGAAAATGTGCACTGCATATCATTTTGAAGTGGAAAAAGTATGTGATACAGAGAATGGGCAAGATTATTAAAAAGCTCTAAAAGAAACTCCAAAATTAATGTTTTTATCTCTCCTGGGTTTTCATCATAAAATTAAATTTTCAAACACAAAAATCTCAGGGAGGTTTGAAGAAAGATTTTTGTGGAAGGAGAAAATATGTGGAAGGCAATACATTTACTGTCTTCAAGGAAGGTGAGAAAATCAATATTCTAAAAACCCAATATATGGATATAATGTTTTCATCTGGAACATGAGCCTGTAGACTCATGGTTTGGTCTCCTACTCAACTGCATTAGGAGTTCAGTGAAGAAATACCACTGATGAAAGTTTTCTAACCCTGCTGGTTAGAAAACACAGAACTGGCCTGCTTGAAATGCTCTAAGATTTAGAACAGCAATCCCTCATTCTCTCCTCTGAGATGAACCCCTTAAATTCTGCACAGCCTGCCTGAGGCATGCTTGGCATCCTCATTCACTGCAACATCTGAGGCAAATGCAGGGCCTATTATGCAGTCACAGAACAGGAACGTGAGTTACTAATGAGTAGCCAAACAGTTGGGGTGGCAAATCTGCTTCTTTAAGCCTCCAGCTCTTTCTGTAAAGGCTGTGACAGTGGCTGCACTGGTACTAAAGGACCAGGAAACACTGCTGCTGGATTTGAAAACCTTCCCTCTTGGCTTTACTTACTGCAGCTTGTCACAGAGAATTAAACTTTCTGCTTTCCCCCACTACAGCTGCTCCCCAAGACAGGTCTGCACTTTATTTGCTCAGTGTTACCTTCTCTTCTCCATTTCAACAATGCTCACATAGCAAATTCACGACTAATCTCTTCTGCTGATTTTTATCTTAAAGCAGAAAACTAAAGCAATGGAAAGGAAAGGCTGCACCAGGTGTTAACAAAGTGAAGCGGCAGCTGAGCAGCAATGCTGACCAACTGGCAGGATGGAGAATCAAATGGCATAGCCTCTGCACCCCTGTCCCACCCTGAAACAAGGTTTTCCTTTTAACAGCCTGTTGAAAAAGTCTGTCAGTGACCTGTATGCCAAAAGAAAATTGTAAGAGCCAGTGCTGGCACTGCAGGCAGCACCACCAGCAGCTGCCACTGAACACAGGCTCGAGAACATCATGGTAAAATCTCTGCTCACTCGCTCGGGACAGCTGCAGTTCATGCTGCCAAGGTACCCTGCCCAGAGGAGAGCTGGGGATGAAGGTTGAGCAGCGAACAGGAGAGGAGGGGTGCGTGGCTGGAGGTGGCAGGATGTGGAATTGGGGCATTGCAGAGGAAGTAGAAGGATAAGTCAAGGCTCTTGAGACTGCACAAAGTGCCTTGGAAACCTGAGAAGCAGCACAGTAGAAAGCATGAAGGAACTTGTATGAAAGACACACACAAAGCCATAGAGATTAGTGCAGGAGCTGGCACCTCATTAATGATGAAAGACAATTAGTAGGGTAGGGATAAATAAGAGAAAGCCTTTAAAATTAAGGCATCTAGCCAATATTTGATCTAATGAGAAGAGTCTATGGCTAGAAGAGGGATGAGAAGAGAGAGCAAGCAGATCACATATTGTCAACCCAACTGCAAGAAATAGGATTTTAGGACAACTCCCCAACAGAGTTATCCTGTAATTAAAGAGGTCAGTGTCACTGGGATAGCATCTGGCAGGCTCTGTGACAAAAGATTGTGATGAAATTGTTAAGACAGCACAGCTTTGCCAGCTGAGACCAGGCACCAAAGAAAACTGTGAGCATGGCTACCGGCCAGAGGAATGATGCTCACTGCCCCACACCAGCACAAGTCCTGTACTGGTTCTGCTCACACTTCAGCAAGGAACACACACCAGCAGCCTGCCAGTTTAGAGGACTGGTGACTGGGCAGGCACTCTGCTTCTGTACTGCCTGTGCTGCAGTTTGGTCTCTTGTTCTAAGTAAGAAGTGGAGGCTTTGAAAAGTATCACAGACATCTGCTCACCACAAACATATCTGTGCTACCCAAATGGAAAAGTACTGGAATATCTCTTTCTCCTAGTATCACTACTTCTCCTAGTTCCTCTTCATCTGTTCACAGCTTGGGAAAAGAAAAATTAAAATATCAGGACCTTTAGCAACAAGTCAGCTACTCTGAAGTCTACAATCACACCCATGCTACACAATTCCTCTGCAAATTTTGGATGTGGTAAAGACCACATTTCTCCTTGATTCTTGCTCCTTCAGTACACTCTTACTAGTGAATCTCAGAGGCTGCTCCTCTTCACAGCTCTCAGTTTTTATTGCTTTTGAAAAACTGTAGTAGTTTCTGCCATTCTGCTCTTGGTTCCAAGAGAGTTCATGAACAAACCCAAAGAGGCTAGACCTGCTGGTGGTTATTAAGTATAATAGCTTCAAAACAGCCTCTGGCTCAGAATGCCCCTGAACTGTGGATGCTGAGAAGATGGGAGAAGATATCAAGGGGAAAGAGCACTCTGGTTGTGCCCTATTGCTTGTACTGTGGTCCTAATCATCCCACATCAGCTAAGTATCACCTAAAGTGATATTTGATTAGACTCAGCAGGGCAGCTCTGACAGCAGTCCTTTTCCACCTCAGAGAGGAATGCTGCTTCTCCTTCTGTAGATGGATAGAGGTTCCCCTGGCAAAACTTCTGACAGTCTAACTGCCTTCTTGTGGGAACACTCCCCCACTCAGCATCTTTGTTTCCTCACTTGACAGATTTGCAGGTTTTATAGGTCCCTCCTGTTGGGAAGCTCTTAGAAAACCTACTATTTTTCTTCCTCATCACACGTTTTTACTGCAAAACTTTCAGTCCCTTGATTGAAAAGTGATAAATCAATCTCTTGCAGCCTGGTCAGATAAGAAAGTAAAGCTTATTATAGCTGCATATCTGTCCCACACAGGAAATCTTCACTTTTTCAGAGATCCTCACAAGCTTTCTGCTGTTTTAAATGAATCCCAAATCAATTTAAAGCCCAAAAAGAGACTGTTCTGTAAAACTCATGTCTGTACAGCCTAATTATTAGCTTCAGGATTCTTCGTTTTTCTGGAAACTGAATGCAGAGTTCACATCTGATACAAGTTAGCTCTGCAGCCTCATGCTCTGCTATGGTCTACAACAAGAAATTTCACCTTAAGTGTTCATAGAATGGCATCCACAACCTCCCTGGGCAACCTATTCCAGAGTCCCACCACCTTTCATTCCCCTCATTCTGAAGAACTTCTTCAGAATATCCAGCCTAAATCTACTCTCCTTCAGCTTAAAATCATTCCCCTTTATCCTATTGCTAGACATCCTTATAAAAAGTCACTCTCTAGCCTTCCTGTAGGATCTCTTCTGGTATTGGAAGGCAGCTATAAGGTCCCTCTCCAGTGTCTTCTATTCTCCAGGCTTCCTCAGCCTGCTGTCATAGCAGAGGTATTCTATCCCTCAGATCATCTTTGTGCCCCTCCTCTGGACTCACTCCAACACCTCTGCATCCTTCTTATGATGGGGACACCTGAACTGGACATGGTATTCGAAGTAGGGTCTCACCAGCGCAGGGGAACGGGGCAGAATCACCTCTCTTGACCTGATGGCCACACTCTCTTGACCCAGCACAGGACATGATTTGCCTTCTGGGCTGCATGAGTGCACTGCCAGCTCATGTTGAGCTTTTCATCAATCAATCAATCAATCAATACCCAAGCCTCTTTCTTCAGAGCTACTCTTAACCCACTCTGCACCCAGCCTGGATTTGTGCCTGGGATTGGCCTGACCCAGATACTTGTAATAGTAGAATAAAGTGCAAAGTCCTGTAAGTGTTGCTCTTTTTCTTAATAACACAAGAAACATCTATTTGATTATGTTTTGTCTTGGCTTTATTTGTGTCTGGAGGTAAAGTCTGACATCAAGACATAAGGGATTATAAAAAAAAAAGAAAAAACCCAAACAAACATGTAAGCATTTTATGAGGTGTATGCTGGAGTACCATCTCGGTGCATTCAGCACGCAAGCCACTAGCTCCTTCCCTCCTTCCACAACCATGCAAGCAAAACAATTTCTCTTGCATCCAAAGACTGCAATCTTACCCCTCCCACATCAAGAGAAACCCCTCAAGCAACTCAACTTTTACTGTCCTTGTTCAGTGTGAGAGTTAAAAAGCACCTGGAATTGTAACAACAGCCTCCCCTTCGAGGAGATGGGCCAAATGCTACATCTCAGTGCACTTTCAAAGCACTCCTCCCCCAGATTTTGGGTCTGTTTGTGCCTGTTTCTTCTCGCTAATAGGTGCTTCAATAGACACAGTAGCATTGTCTCAAATCTTCTAAGCAGTCTAATTTCAATGACAGGAAGAAAGTCTCCAGGTCTTCTAAATGCTGAACCTTCAAGTAATTTTCTGTTTATAGAGCCAGGTAAGATATTGTCATCAATTTTGTATGAATTGCTTTATTGAAGAACCTATAGAGTTTCCTGCTGTGGTTGTTTTTCTAGATGAGGTGCATGCTGCAACCATTTATTACTTTTCTTTTTTTAAAGAGAGATTAAAAAAACAACCCATATGCTCCTCAAGGTGGTGCTTTTGAATCTGTTTGCCCAACTGGATGGTTACCACAGCTCCCTGCCATGGCTGAATGGTGCTTTGCCTCCCTGACTTTGACAAATCAATGCTTTTTAATACTGAATGCCTTTCTACAATACCATGTTTGTCTTTTCCCAGGATTAATTTTCAGCCTCAGTAATAAATTAAGAGTAGAAATATACATATATATGCATATTGTTCTACAATAAAGTACAGCTGTGTTAGCAGAAAGTTGGACCAAGAAGCTGGTGAAGGCTTTTGGAGAAGAGTGGTTATGGGAGTTGTTCAGCAACATTTCCCTCTCCTGAGCCCTGGGGACCGGGAAAACAAACCATAGGACTACCAGTGGAGCAAGTGAAGCCAGGCCCTGCTTCAGAAGAACAAGTCCTAGGTTTGTACAGGTCAGCCTCTGAGGCAGTGCCTTTCATTCTCCTTGCTCCTCAGGCACTGTAGCCCCAGGATCCATAGATCCCCTCACACCATTCCAGCACCTCAAACCTTGCTTTCTCCAAGCTCTGCACTCCCCCACTGCAGAACGAAGAGGACTCAGGACAAAGGGACAGTTGAAAAGGTTGTTCAAGAAACAACACCACCCTGCATCCTTCCTGTTTCCTGCTGTTGCCAGCTCACCAAAGCACAGAGCCCAAGTAAGCGCAGCAAAGCAGTACAGCTTAGAGCCCACTTCATCTTCAGTGTTTGAGAAAGCCTATACTCAACCAAAGAGTTAGAAATGCTTTCATGCAGTACTCACCCTGTCCTCTGGCAGCCTGCTCTGCTCCTCAGCTTGGTTCTTCTTTCAAAGTTGAGGTTCAAATCACATTTGATATCTAGTTGACAAACTTCTGCTTCAGTCGAGCCCTATTTTAACACCTGAACAAACATCTGATTTTCAGCTGTGGCCACCTGCTACCATCACCAATAAGTCAGGCCAAAAATATTCAGGTACTTTTTGTTAGTTGAGACATAATATTTGTAAAGACATCCTGACAAATTGAATATCTTAAAACCCTTTATGAACGAATGAGAGTCATTTTCCACCTCCAAAGTTAAGTTGGCATCATTGTGCCCCTTGAAAAGGGTCTGCAGCAAAGAGAACTAATATACTGGATAAATACACAAGATGTGATTGAATGAATTCATCTCAAGGTGGAAGTTAATGAGCAGGAACACAGAAAAACAAAGCGACCTTCAGAATTTAAATGCTCTCTAATTTTATAGCTATAATTTATGGACAGCAACCAGGCACCAGCAAGCCTGTCACAAATACATACTTACTGTATGGATCCCATTATGCATCACTTCTGGAAGACATTGGGATCAGAGGAATTATCCAGGCTGTGTCTGCCCAGCATTCAAAACTTCAGCTTGTGGCAGTTTACAAAGACCTCAGTTTTAGCTTCCAGTAAATAACATAAAATAATCACCATGGGAACAGTCCTGCCTCGTGACTTTGCAATTCAGGTCACCTGTGAGTGAAAATATTCTTCAGGAGAACTCTATCCAATTCCCAGTACCACCCAGAGACTCTTTCCATCCCCTGCAACAGAGGCCCTTATATAATATTTGGGACTGTATGTTTTCAGGCTTCTGGGCATTCATCCTTGTCGTGTCTCAAGATACAATTAATAATTTTTCTACCCTCAGTACTCTTGTCTGCTTCTGGAAGAGTACTCCCTGCAATAGAAGTAAAAAAAAAAAAAAAATTAAAAAACAAACAAACAAAAAACCAGTCAACTAATCCTGACTCAGAGTTGAAAATGACTGCTTTGCATTTGAAATTCATCCAGTCTTTTTCAGAGGAAAATGGCATTTATTCAAATGCTCAAATTTACCTTAATAGTGGAAAGCCACTTCACCTTCACAGTCTGTAATACTTCCAAGGAGAGAGCTTCATGACACGAGACACTACTCTCAAATCTTTTCATGACAACTCTTCAAGAGCAAGTATGAGTTAAAAAAAAAAAACAAAACCAAACAACAGAAACAAAAAGTCTTTGTAATTTTTAGTGTTTATGCTGTATATTACCTGCTCATGCGGTCACACAGATCAGGTTTTTTTCTCAAATCAAGGAAACCTACAATATTAAACCAACTGTCAGAACACCTGCTCTGTTAGGGCCACTTGTTGGAGACCTAATTCTTCAATAGTAATCTTCTCTGCCATATTTAAGATATAAGCAACAGTTTTGTTCCACCTGCTGTACCATCAATCATTACAAGAGTCAATTGTTGCTTGAATAAGGTGAGAAATACCTGGTCTAGAGGCTGCCCTACAAGTGCCACCTCCAAGTGTCCATGTTAGCTGCAGAGTTCCTGGCCTTCAAATGGCGTCTTCACAGCAGCTCATACTCCTCCACTACCACTTCCAGTAGGCCTTAAAATCCATAGCTGCACATCTGGTTTTAGGAGCTGATCTTTTACACAGCAATTTCACCTTGAAAATTAATGGAAGTGAGTAACCTGTTGGCAGATGTGCCCTCAAGAAAAACTACAGAGAAGGGATGAAGTAGCTGTCGTTTAGGTTGTTGCAAATACTTCTGTGTCCCAGGGATCTGGCAATTGCACATTCATCCATAGCCACAAAGGGTGGCAACCAAACCATTTGAGAATGGTCCTTCCATAAAACACAAAGTCACAGTCACCACAGATTTCAGATAAAACCTTGTCTGATTTAGTAGCACATTTTACAGCTCTTGCAATTTCCTCCTCAAGTGAAGTTTTATTTACGTAAAGCAGGTGCAGTGAAACAAGGCACAGTGATCTTGTTTGCAAAAGCAGATCATTCTCAGCTTATGAGTCCCACCCCTGCCTTCAACCGACTCAATCACAAATTCAAACTGCCCAAAGACTGGGTCATTGTACATACCTAAACTCAGGTCAGGAAAGACCTGTGTTCTTTGTTTTCATTCAGCATTAAGCTGTACCTATGAATCTTGTCTCAAATGGGTGTTAACAGCTTGATGAGGTTACTCAACTGCAGTGCAATCTATTGTCCCAGACATCCTCCTGTTTTCCCCAGAACAAGCAGACACAGGGTTAGTAACAAACCAAAAACCTGTCCCAGGAAGAATAAGGAAATGTAGTATCTTGAGGACTAACATGAAACTTAGGACATAAAAAGCCTTAGTGGAAGTCACAGGTTAATTTTTCCGTGGTGGCTTTCTCCCCCTTTCTCCTTTGTTGTGATCATGGCTTTGGGTTTCATGCACTGACCTACGGTAGTTTCTCCAGGGCAGCACTCAAAAACGTAGCTCTCATATAGCAAGATTTTATACATTTACACAAACCAATACAATTAAGTCAGAGATGTCAATTGCAAGTATTTCAAAACTTTAATGTTCCTTAAAAATCATTTCAGAAAATGACTCACTGCTCAATGGTTTTCTGCAGCATGGAAGTAACGTGGGTCGCTCAAACCAGATGCCACATTTGCCACAGGGGGAAGGCTGCTTATGAGAAAGCAGCATACGTTATGTCTGAAGTTTGTGTAGTATCTGTCCTCCTGCACTAGAGGTTCTCAGTATTTTCCAGGCTATGACCACTCTTTCCTGAGCCTCATTAGTGCTCATTCTTCTGTAGTAAGTGGTTTAGAAGTGTGTGGGAAGACAGAAGCTCAGAATGGCATATAAGTAGTTTTAGTACAGAGTCTGCAGCTAGCTTTCAGAATTAGCATATCAGCTATTGTCAGGATCAAAAAAACAAAAGTTGATCAATGTGTTTTTAAGCTTGAAATGGAGTAGAGAAAGAAAAAATAACCACAACAAAACAAAACCACAAAGAAAAATGTCACCAGAACTTGCTGCCTTGTTTCATACTGCATAAGGGTATTGAGTCTCTTTAAGCATTCAGCTCACTCTTGGACACTAAGTGCCAGCACTTCTGAGAACAGTCCTTTTCCACCTCAAACAATTCCTCTGCTGTTTCAGTACTGAAAACCGAGTGGAAAGTTAATGACAAAGAACTCATTCTCCTCCAAATTAGGTTCTAACATAAGCACGGTGACCACTGATGATGGTGGTAGGGTTAATCACTGACGATTGCAGTAAGGTAGATCCAGTGAATGCTTAACTACTCCAGCTAAAAATAAAGACATTTCATTCATTTATTTTGCCACTTAAGAACTCCTCTAGAAGTTACTGTGCTCAATGTAGTAAGGCTGCACGTTTCAATGGTTTAAGTATCAGATTTAAAGCACTTTTTCCACAATTAAGAACCTCATATTCAAAGTCTGAAGTCTGCACAAGCTTACCGATCTAGTTAGGATGGAGGAAAATGTAGAGATGCTGCAGCCCAAATCTGAGATGACGCCCATGTGTCCTCTCATTCTCTAGTACATATAACCAATGAAGCACTTGTGCAGACTCCTCATTTTCAGTTCTCACCTTTTGCTTCCATCATCTGCTAGGACTGAACTAGCTTCAAAGCACTTTCTTCACGGCTAGGTCATTCTTTTTCCTTTGAGGCACAACATTTTTGACTGTCCTTCCCAATGCCACTTAAAAAGCTGTCAACCCATACTCAGGACCCTTTATCCTAATTTTTTTTTTTTTTGAAACTGACCTTGCACAGCAGCTTAAAAGCATAAACATTTTTTAACAGCTCATAAGGAGGTTGAAAACTGAAGATCCATTTTGTTTTTCAAGGTGCATCAAGGGAGCACTTCACTAATCTAATCTCAGTTACTGCTTTTCACTCTGCACTTCACAGGCTGTTACATTTCAGCCAGGTCAGTGATAAATCCATCAACAATTCTGTTTCACAGCCAGCACTAAATGAACTCTGCAAACCTGAAACTGCTTGCTCGTGGTAAGCCACCACGTGAGACAAATTCTGTGTGCTGCATGTAGGAAGGGGAGTGGCAGTGGCACAGGGAAGACAAAACTGGCGAAAGCAATAGTCACAGGGTAATCTGGGTCAGAGGGGAGCTCAAGGATGCTGCCACTCCACCCTCCTGCTCCAAGCTGGGTGAACTGCAACACTGAGTCATGGCTTAACCCAGCTTTCTCTTGAAAATCTCCAAAACAGACAGAATAATCTCTGGCTAACCCAGTGCACTTCCTCACTGTCCCAAAAAGTGAACGTTTTTTTCCCTTACATATTGGCAGAACTTATCCTGTTTCAGGTCACACCTGTTGTGCCTCATCCTCCCACCCTGAGCAGAGTCTTGCTTCATGGCACACAGTAGCTCCTCTAAATTCAGCTACATGCTTTGGCATCTTTGATTAGACAAGGAGCCCAGATTTTTTACAAGAAGAGCAGTCTGTGTTTACAGTGAGATGAAGCGGAGGTATGAGTCAACTGAACTTCCAAGAGGCTCTGTTTGATTCTAGCAATAAGGAGCAACTTCAGTTGTTACGGAGTGAGGCAGGAGTCAACAGCTGCTCTTGCTAAAGAGGGAGGCTACTTTTCATTAATTATTTTATGGTACTAGCCCAACTGCTAAACGAAGTGTCAGCTTTTGCAAAAACAAGTTACAGACAGAAACCCCATAGCACCTTGGATCAAGGGATAAACAATCCACCTTATTAAACCAACAAACCAAGTTTATTTATAGAAGTCTGTACAATTATGATGAACTATGCTAGGACACCAATGAAACAAAGCAAACAAATCTCTCCCTCTCTAACAAGTGGGAGGTGTAGTCACTCACCTTTACATGCACTTAAAAGAAAAAAGGTTACAGCTTTCATACACAGTTCTGTAACTATTCAAGAGTACTTGCTTCATGTATTATTCTCAATATAAGAGGTTTGCATGATAATTTACTGACTGTTGCCTCTCTTAAAAAACAGTATTTCAGTAGAATCCAGAGACTTTGAGAGGGTAAGTGGCAGTCTTGTAGTTGCAGATAGCTAGGACGTAGTCCATCACTCAGATCTGCATTCTAATTTCACTGCATTTCCTCTCTTTCAGTTATCGCCACCACAAGTCACTTGTGACACACTCAGGGTCTCGTCAACATTCTGGCTGTAGTAAAGACTATTCTTCTGTCACCAAATTCACCATGTTTAGGTAACTTTTACACCAAGGACAAGCACATTAAAAATACTGCCTCTGAGATAACTTTATCTGTAGACATCATTAGTCACTGTGCCTCAAGAGCCCTGAGGCATTTCTATGGAAAAAAAAAAAAAAATCACTTCCTGAATTTGGCAATTATTTCTGCAAAGCATTGGAGAATGATAATTTTGAAAACTGGCTGTTGCAAAGTATTTTTTTTTTTAATTATTATTACAAATCTGTAACATCATGGAAGCTGTTGGGAAAACAAACAAACAAAACAAACCCCAAAACCATATCAAATGCATATCTACATGGCGAATTCCGGTGCCTCCTATGAAGTTACCATAAATCCACTCTTACAAAGTTAAAAGTACATATATGTGAGAGCCTACTACAACTCCAAAGAAGCTGCTAAAATAGGCCATCAAATAAAGCAGCCTGGGATTACTAATTTGCAAAATAACCCACGTTGTGTCCTAGAACTGTGGGCTATTGTGTAAATAAGCATTGATGGGCTTCAATTTGTTTATATGGGAGATAAGAGCTGCTTCATAGGTTGATTTTTTTTTTTATACACAATTCATAGTATTAATCTGCACACAATTACATGATGTTTCTTTAAAGCTACTGTTATAAAAAGGAAGAAAAAGTTAAATTAAGAACTAGATTAAAGGTTCATTAAGAATCCAACAAGAAAGCATCAAACACACTGGTTATGTTTGAACATAACCAGTGTATGATTTCAGAAAACCAGTAATGCTCTGACACAAGAAGAGCATCAGTATTTTCTCTCTTCGAGGTCCCTCAGAATCATTCCTACCCAGTTCAGTGCTGAAGCTATTACATACATACTGGCCTGATTAAGAACAAGCACATGCTTAAATGCTTACCTGAACAAGGGCCTCTAACCTCTTAGACTTCTAATTCTCTCTTAATTTAGTTCTTAGCTCCATATATTCAGCTGTATCTTGTTTGGAAAAGTTCTTTGTTAAACATCACTTATATTTACATTTTGATTTTTTTTTTTATTAAACACCTGAGTGATAATTTATGTCACCTTGTGTCCAGTCAGATAGTCCACATAGCCATAGAATTCTTGTGCTAGTGTCATACTCCACTTGTACCAGTTCATATATGAAAAATGTGCATCTACTACCTCTCATACATTACCTGCTGACCTTTCTGCTATGTCCTTACTGTGTCCTTCCACTTCAAAAGTGACTTTATGTTTTGTGGTTTTTTTTTTTTGTTTATAGAAGCCCCATTTAAATGGTTCACAAAGCAAGAAACAAAGTGAGCAGAAGCCAAGGAGCCCACAATGACTTAAATTATGTCTCGGAGAAGAAATTAAAGCCCAAACAAACAAGCACCCCAGGACCATCCCAGCAAAAGCTACTCCACTCAGTTACAGCTGGAGACTCCGGATGTGCTACAGATGACAAGTCTCACATCGAGAGCTGTGTACCTCTATCATCACTTAAGTACAAAAGGGAACGTGAAGTTAAACAGCTATACCAGCCAAGCCGTTTTAGTAAGAAGAATCACATTTAATGAGTTTCTTTCTTGCAATTTCAGATGCTCAAGTACAGCTGGTAGAAATTCAAAACAGCCGTAAAGAACTGTGACATACTGATACAAATAGTACTGCAGCTTAAAAATGATAAAAAACACCTGAAAAAAAGTCACACAACCCTCCCAAAAAAATTTACACTTTGAACCTAAGCCAGTTTTTGAAGATTCCCTTCTCCAAAGCTAGGATGAAGGAGGAAGAAGAGGAGGAAGAAAGTGCCGATGACCTTCCAGCCACAAAGGTCTTGTGCCAATGTTTATCACCGTGCCTGTGGTGATATGCAAGGGGAGATCACCAAGTGCTGACTCTGTGACCACCCAGAGATTCCTATAAAATCCAGACCTCAGGCTAATACTGAACACAGAGTGGACCAACGAGCTGCATCAACAAAAAACAAAATTCAAACTAAAAGAAATGGGAAAACCCCAAATAGCACAGATCCACATTTGTGAGGGGGGCAGGAGGAAAGGGCAAGAAGGGAGGTCTATACAGTAAATAGTTGAATGGTTTATGTTACAGATGACTGGCAGTTTTAAAGAGTCTCTTCCCGGCTCCAGTGCTGCTCCAATCCAGAGGGGAGAACTGAAAAGGGAGGAAGAAAAAGGTAGGACATCGTCATGGAGCATGCAGGATCAGAAGCAGCAGAGTGGGCATGCTCAAATAAGCCCCCGTCTCTTTTTGTAGTCCTCCAAATTCAGTGATCGCCGAGGGGCACCATCTTTTGCTGGTGGAGCCTTGGAGGTGATGGCCAGTGCTTTAGATTCTGTTGGAGACAAGAAAAGTGTAAGCAACGAAATACAGAGGACTAGAGGTTTTTCACTTGCTGCTTTTGCTGATGACTTCACCACACAATCACATTTGGCTTCTCCAGGGCACATCAGGTAAGAACTTCAGCTAACAATACAAGGACTACCTGGTAACTTACCTTCAGAGGTACTGAAATACAACATGCAATTTTGGGGCTGTTTTTTAATTCAGCTTTCTGCTGGTAAGTGTACTTCCAGTTTTTTAAAGAAAACTATTCTATAAAACACTGAAATCATGATAAAAAGAGAGCCATCAGGCTCAGTTCTGGGCTCTTAGATAAATCAATTACCCCATGAGAAGAGCGAGCACAAAGAGACAGATAACTGAACTCAAACTTCCTATCCATGTCTACAATACACATTTTAACCAATCCCCAGGGTCTCTTGTTAAGAAGAGACTGCACAAAGCAAGATGCCAAAATGGTGTTCTGTCTGAAGAAAAAACCACAACAGCCATACTTAAACTTTCTTTTTCTTTCTTTCCTTTTTAGCTTGATAGCACCAGCATACTGTGCACCAGTATCTACTTATCCTCCTGTGGGTCTGATGTACCAGGCCACTGGATCCACACAGACCAAGAAACCTGATTACAGAATCACAGAATGGTAGGGATTGGAAGGGACCTCCAGTGATCATTGAGTCCAAGCAGGATCACCTAGGGCAGGCCACACAGGAACACATCCAAGTAGGTTTTGAAAGTCTCCAGAGAAGGAGACTCCACAACCTCTCTGGGCAGCCTGTTTCAGTGCTCTGTCACTTCATAGAGAAGCATCCCCTCATGTTGAGGTGGAGCCTCCAGTGTTCTAGATTGTACCCACTGTTCCTTGTCCTATCATTGCTCAGTTCTAATCCTTCCATTAATGCTAGAAAAAAATAAGCCTTGAGAGTCAAATTGCACTAGTATGCCCCCATGGCTTCCCCACCACTGGAAAACAGCTTGACAGGATGGGGGGGGTGGTGGTGGAAAATGGCCTCAAGTTGTGCCAGGAGGGATTTAGCTTGGGTATTAGGAAAAAATTCTTCACTGAAAGGATTTTCCAGCATTGGAACAGGTTGTCCACAGAAATGATGACGTCACCATCCTTGGAGGTGTTTAAATGATGTGTAGATGTTGAGCTTAAGGAGATAGAGTTGGAAGTGCTGGGTTAACAGTGGGACTTGATGATCTCAAGGTTTTTTTCCTGACCTAGATGATTATTGTATGACACTAAATTGTTCTTGCCGCACCTCTCAGATGCCCAAAGTCAAGATCACAAAGAGAATGGTTCAGAAGTTTGTGTCTGTGAGTGTACTTTCACTCCCTACCCAACGTTTTAGTTACCCTAAAATTGAGCTTCAATACCATCTTGGTAAAGCAGCAGGTTCAAAATCAAATAAAAAATTACTTTATACATAGCATGAACAGAGGTTGTGGAACAGGACATTAGAGACACCCAAGGCCCACCTGTCCTCAAAGTGATTGGACAAATTAACAAAGTAAATATCAGGGTAGCTATCAAGGCTTATTAAATCCCACACTCCCATCTGTTCCTCAAAGATTATTTAAGTCATAGACACTGTAGACTGGAAGGGTACATTAGAAAAGGGGTAGATTATGTCCTCTTCTCCCCAGGCATTTGGGGTGAAGATATGGGGATATCCAGGCTTCTAGTGGTTTTTGTTTTCTCAGTGGATGTCTCCAGCACACATTCTTTCCTCAGTTCAAAAGATACTTGCCAAGACAGAGTCCTTGCTCCTATCTTCACAAGACCACCACAGTTTTGAAAGAATTATTCTAGAAGTGAGCTCTACTAGAAGAAGTTGGACAATCACATCCCCAAACTCAGCTGAACACCTACCTGAACTGGGAACCTGAAGATCAATCTTTACATCAAAGTCATGCACTTTAAAAAGATCTTCTGAAAGGTCACTGGCTGATTTAGAGTTCACATCTTTATCCTTCCCTTGACCCTGAAATAAAAAACACAGGTAACTCTCCAACTATTACTGTCCAGACAGAGATAAAAATGCCTTTTCCCCACATCTGTCCCAAGGAAACTTACTTTATCTTTCATACTTCTAGAGAAATTTAATTTTCCTTCTCCAAGAAAGAAGAAGCTCTTTCTACACTAAGAAAATGTTCTACAGGATACCTATTTCTAGAACTGAAGCATGCACATCTCCTGTTAGTCATAAGCTCCTAGAGCAAAATGGTGACAGTGGGAGGAATGCAACAAGAGACACAAATGGAAACTTGCCTTGCTCATGTCCTTTGGAGCATCTGGCAATACACCAGACCCGTATTTTGCATTTAGCTGGGCAAGGATGGCAGCTTGGACAGCAGGATCTCTGGACTGCAGAAGTGGAATAAATAAATTGATGAATAAATAGAAGAATAATTTTTAAAATCCACTGTATTTAAACTGGTGAAAAGTAAACTGCCATTTTGTTGACAGAGCACTTATATCCATGAATCTAAAACCATGAGAGGCTGTAGATCAGCCCTATCTTCAGGATCACAGAGAAGCGAAATCTGACATCTATACAATGCATCTGACAGTAACAAACTAAAAGTTATTTTCTCAAAGAAAGACTTTCTGAAGAATAAGGACCACATTTCCTGTTGTATGATTTGCTCCCATGACTAGTCTTAACGCTATTACGGTTCTGTCTGAAGTACTCTAATAAAGAGAAGAAATCTTTAGGAAACTATTTATATAATAGTTGTCTACTATAAGTAGTTATGATTCTTCTCTAATAAAGAATTATTTCAGTAAAATAAGTTACTTTTCTATTCTCTTGCCAGTTAGTGGAGATGGGTGACAGCCAACCTGACCAGTTTAAGTATTGATACCAGAACCATACACTACTCCAGAAGACACCTCCACAGAGCCAGATGACTTAGAAGTAGCAGCTGATCACTTGCCTTGGATTGCAGTAGCAGATTTCCCCACAGTATGACAGGGGAAGTTGGTGTTAAACTACTTTCTCCATCATGGCCCCAAAATATCTGTCTCTTGTCTCTTTCCATAGATCTTTCAGGAAAGTTTCAATTAATTAGCAGCAAAACTGACACTAAAGCAAACTGTCTTCCCCAAGCTAACTAAATCTGAGTAATTCTTATATAGAAGAACTGACTGCACAAGTCTAAACCACAGTTGCTTCTCCATGTACATACCCACATGGCTTATGTCCTTCACACTTCGCATTACAGCAAAAAAAAGATTAAAATTGCTTTTTCCTCTCTTTTGGGATAGCAACACCAGGCTCTAACTCAACCACATCTCGCTCTGATATGTGGAGTGTTAATAGCATTGGCACAGTTGGGAATTAATACATTTTCCTCCCTTCTTTCTGGATTACAGTGTTTTCTTTTTCTCTGCAAATTGCCTCAGTTGAGCTTCACTATCACACTCACATTAGACACTATTGTGGGCTTGCACTGCCGCCTCGTAAAGGGGTCCATTTGTTGGTTTTTCATGCTGTGACTTTCAGCCTGATGAAGAAAAAGCACGTGGTTTTGCAGAGTTAGCTACTTGAACCCTCACAAATCCTCCCACAGCACCCCATGCAAGCACTCAGAGGTATACAGAATATCACAATGAGAGGAAAACCAGCAACAGCATTGCAGATTATAAAGATCTTGACACATTCACAGTCCTATGCTTGGCTTGGCAAAACTGGCCTTAGTGAACGTAACACAGTAAATAGGTGCCCAACTCTAAGGACAGTTAAGCCTTAAACATTCTTTAACAAGCTTATATTTTCTTTCATAGAAGTGTCACTGCAGTGAGTTGATGACTACTTCCACTGTTTTATTCTCCAAAGTCTCCTTTCTGATTTCTCTCTCATACAATATGCACTGAGTCACTCTACGAGTCAATAATCTGCTGATAATTGAGTTGATCAAAAGGACAAAAGCAATCCACTTAAAATCACATCATTTGCCTACATGAAATATTTTACAGCCTATTTAAAATATTGGCTATCTTCATCATGCATTCATCCCCCTTTGCATCATTTAATCTCTACTTGTACAGAAGTATTAATTCAGCACTATTTACCACAAGAGCCTTCTCAGACTCAACGATATTCCACTCTCTGTTCCTCTGGTTGATGTAGCTGCAGCAAAGAAATAAACAAAGGGCAGTGGGGAGGGGAGATTAAAAAGTGACTGTCATTGGTCCATCCCTACACAACAAAACACCTGACAGCATTCTTGAAGCTTCATCCCAATCACAAATTACTCTTATTGCAACACAACTGCTATCTGGCAGAGAGATTACATCTTTGACAGTTTTAACAGAATGACTGATAGAAGGGAGAGAAGACAGGCAAGCACTAACAGAGCCACTGTGGTACACTTCACTAATACATTATTCAGGAGAGAAGAGACAAAATCTTGCAGTTAATTCACTACTGTATTAGTTCTTCTCAGTCCATTTGTATTGGTACTATTTAAGAAAGAAAATTCCCTCTGATTCTTACCTGATTGCAGAAATGTTTTTTGTTCGTTGACGATCCAGGGCCTCTGCTCTCTCTTCGAGTTCATTAAGCTGATCTTGAATCTGTTTGGCCTTATCTTGGTCCCCCAAGTCCTCAGCCATAGCCTTCAATCAAACAGTAATTCATTAGGCACTACTTTACCACAGAGCTAGTCAGAAAAACAACGGATAGACCCATCAATCAGCCAGCTAACCCTGTTTTGCCATGCAGGGTAGAACATTTGCAACTGGAACACAAAGAGGTAAACTCTCCCTACAGATCAAGACAAAACAGGACTTTTTACTCTGAAGAACTCTGAAAACCTTTGAAACTTCTAAACTAAAGATGACATAGAAGCACCAGATCCAGCAGAAGAGAGGAAGTCAGTCAGATGATTTGAGTTACACCTTTCATCAAAATTTTATGTCACTATTTACCAGCTGAGAAAAAGGATTTGTATTTGTACAACTGTTAGTTGCCACTTATTTCAGGGAGCTGGTTTCCTGTGCGACCTATGCTAGATTATATGGTCGTGCTCTGGCAGGGGGTCTGGACTCAAAGACCTCTAGAGGTCCCTTCCAACCCCTAACACCCTGTTATCCCGTGAGAGTCCTCTACCACAGCACCAGAGCAACAGCAGCAGCTTCTTATGCCACCTGCTGACAACAAGAGGCAACTGCACTCTTCTGCAGTGCGAAGCCAACAGTGCACCTTCGTGCACAGTGAAACAAAAAAAATCAAGAGTTAAGCCAAGGAACGCAGAACTAAAGGATTAATACAAACGCTTTGTTTTTCCTGTATATGAAGCAGGACTATCTTGGAAAAGGACTGCATAAATAAACCCAAACAAAACGTGCTATGTCTATCTGTCTTCAGAGATACAAGACTACTTGTTCTATTAACTTCAGCTTCTCAGGTCTGTTCATTCCAGGAGGTCTATGTGTAAAATAGTTCTGTGGCAAGTAAACCTTTTGGCAACATATTCTTTTCGATCTGAATTACTGGCCAAGGAGTGACAATTGAGCCACTCCTGAGTAAAAGCCAATTTAATGTGATTTATTTTACTACCTCAAAAAAGAACTCAACTTTCAAATGTTATTACAGGGTACTCTGGAGAGAGAGGAAAAAAAAGAAGAGAAAAAAGAAAGAAAAAAAAGTTTAAAGCAGAATAGCTTAAGACCTTGTCTGAAGGACCAAAAAAAAAAAAATTAGCAATTGTCCTTAGGGAAATAATTCAATAGCTTTAATTGAGTTCTCTGTGTTTTGAATCCAGCTTTGAAATCCACCTTTTTGCAGTTGAGCTCACTGCTGACTACAGCCAAAATCCAGGTGCGCTCCAGTTGTTCAAAATCAAAGACAGCATAAAGCTTGTAGGTATCATCTCATGTCTCACCTTCTCCTTCAACAGCTGAGTTTTCTTCATAGCATAATTTGGAGGTGCTTTTCTGAACCTTTCCTTCTCTTTCACAATCTGAAAGATGCCAGAGGGAACAGCAAGAACATGCAAATATGAAATGTCTATTTCAGTATTTGCACAACAGAAGCAATTGAACAATTTCACCTACAGAATGTACTACTGCCACAAAATTTTACTCATGCTCTCACTCTGGTGCATTTTTTAATTTGTGACTTGGTACTGAGTTACAGCTCCATTCCCCTCACTTACAACCTACAAAAATCTGATGCTAATTACATTTGGTCAGTATGGGGCAAAAATTAAACTACAGAAACTGTGATAAATTCGTCTATCGTGATGCTGTCAGCTTTTCAGCACCTGAGAATTAAGCTGCCATACTCAGGTTAGGACTTCAGAGCTCTGCAATGCCAGCTTGAGAGGAGATAACAGAGCACAAAGGATGAAGTAGAGCAGGAGTGAGCACCAAACAACAGCTGGGTCACCAAGCTACTCTATTCAGTTGTGCAACTTCATTTTGAGCCTTTTATTCTCTTCTTAGGAAGCAAATACCACAATCACTTAGCTTTGTAACAGTGCTCTACTTCATGAGTTCCTGTCACCTTCAAGTACTTGCCACAGCCTCATGACAGTGCACTGCTTACCTCCTCAATGTCCTGGTCATTAAACTTGTAATTGAGGGCTTCTTTGATGGACACTTCCTTCTTGTTTATCTCATCTAAAGTGGGTAGCTGCATCCCAGCAGAGAACATCTAAACACAAGAGACAAAGAGGTTACTTTCCAGTTGAAGCATCCTTGGCAGAAAGCTGCCAGGAAGAAAGTAAAGTCTGGCAAACTTACCGCTTCCTTCCACTTCATAAACTCACTTTCAGTAAATTCCTGATTTGAGACAAACTCCAAACGAAACACACGTGAATCGCTGCCATGCCTGCAACAAGAAAGTGTAACAATATCCCTCTCTGATGGTGCAAAGCTGTGATCTTGGATCTACAGATATGAAAGAAGCCCAAATTCAGACACCTAGGGATAGCTTAGGGAGTAGCTTAACTTCAGTCAGGTCAGCCACAAGTCAGGAGTCTACATCACAGATAATGCAAAGGAATAATAGACAGTGAGTAGGCAGGAAACAGTCATTCAGTTGTGTCAGTAAAGGCCTCAGGAGGAAACAGAAGCAGCCCTCTCTCACATCTATATCTTAGACACCCTGTTTGGTGATCCACAGCATGATTATCAGAAATACAAACACATGTTTGAACCACTAGAAGCAACCTTTAAGCAATACTGAATACTAGCCAATACTATAATTAGTTGCCATGGTGTAAATTTCACCCAAAGCATGGAGTTCTCCAGGTAACCAAGAAGTTACTGAATCACAGGCTGGTTTAGAGTTGGAAGTGACCTTAAAGATCACCTAGTTCCAACCTCCTTGCTATCAGCAGGGACATCTACCAGACCAAGTGGCTCAAAGCTCCTTTCTGCCTGGTCTTGAACACCTCCAGGGATGTGACATCCCAAACATCTCTGGGCAAACTGTGCCAGTGTTGCACTATCTTCACACTAAAGAATTTCTTTCTTACATCTAATCCAAATCTGCCCTCTTTTCAGTTTGAAACTGTTACTTCTTGTTCTATCACTGCACTGCCTGATAAAGAGTTCTCCCCATCTTGCCTGTAGGCCCCCTTTAAGTACTGGAAGGCTGATAAAAGATCTTCCCAGTGCCTTCTCTTATCCAGGCTGAACAACTCCAACTCCCCCTGTGAGGACAGACTGAGAAAGTGCTTCAGAACCCTGATAACCTTTGTGGCCCTTGTCTGGATGCACTTGAGCCCAAATGGTTAATGTCTTCTTGTCCTATCTCACCAGGATGTTTTGTATTCTGTTAACTTCCACCTTGTGGCCTTTATAAGAGCTGAGAAATTTGATGCTACATTTAGCTTCTTCTCTCCCATGAAACATTGTGTTGTAACATGTATGCTGGACCAAATCAGGTATGTCTTTCAGTAATACATATTTCTAACATCTGATTGTAACAACAGTGGAAAAAAGATGTAAAAGAGTATTGCAAAGCAGCTCAAGAGGCATAAACAGACAATCAAGGGTTAGTAATGCAATTAATTGCTCAGATGTCAAACACAACCACAAGTCCCTGCATGAAATCTTTTTACAATTTTCCTTACACCCAAGAGGGTGAAAAAAACAACAAAAAAAACCCCCAACAACAAAAAAAAAACCAAACAAACAAAACAAACCAACCCAACACAAACACACTAGCAGCAAGCAGAACAGCAAGACCCAGTCTGCTTTTTAGCAGACAGGGGACATGATTTGCTATGGAAAGGACATTGGCTCACAAATTGATGAGAATTACTTCACTATCTTACCGCAACTGTAGTCCTTTGTTTGTCCGGGTACCACCAAGCTGATAAACCTTTGCAGTTTCTACTACACCAGTTATTTCAGCAACCTGCATCACAGAGTAGAATACACAAGATGGAAGAGTTGGTTTTTTGGGTTTTTTTTTGTGTTCCTGGACTATATCTGGCAAATTCGAGCTTTTTCATCTCTTTTGATAAGAGTAGATCAAGGAAAGCAAGACTCTTCATTGTACATTACCAGGTACTTCATTAGCTGCTTCATGCATCAACTTCAAGATGACAAATTACACTATCTGAATGCTCGACAGTTTTGTCTTCTCAGTACTGCCTTCATGATCCAGTTGTGTACAATTCCCTGCTTTTCCTATTTCCTTTTCAATTAATGCTGGTCTGGGCTAACCTCTGTCCCAAATGAAACACACAGGTCTTGCTCACATACTAAAACACCTTTGGGTATTTTTTAATACAATTTCAGAGGATGCTATTTCATCCTATAAATGTGCATTTACAGCAATCAAAAAGAAAAACAAAGCTGTGTTCTCAATCATCTTCTCTAAGGCATGCTGATGCACTAGAAACAATTTGTAAAGAAAGAAGAGACCTCACAATAACTTGGGAGCAATCCCAGAAATAAAGGGGTGAATATTACTTATCCTTACTTGGTCAAAGCAATGTCCTGAACTCTCCTTTGCAACACAAATGATGAGACAAGACAGCGTGAACCAAAGCTGGAAGAACAGGCTCTGTTGTTAGTGCTTCCCTCTCTCTTATTTCTTCACCTAGCTATTCCCATAGAGTCGTTTGTTTTTAAAGAAGTCTTCTCCACATCCTTGGCAGCAATTAAGTTTTTTTACTTAAAAACAATTTTTTATATTAATCACCCAAGCAATCAGAGACTTGAGAACTGCTGAGGTGCAGATATTACTTTACAGTGCTATAAAAAGAACTAAATCCCTTGGAACCAAACTCACCCGATAAACAGGTTTGCTGTTGTGATTTCCAATGCCAATACGGACAAAGCAGCCGGTGACAGTCTTGGCAAAGAAGGGCATGTGACACCAGCGCTCCAGCTTGTGTCGTGACAGTCGCACCCGGTTCAGCTCTTCAGGCAATGACACTGGCTGAGACTTGGGAGGAATTTCTTCTTTCCTGATTTGGGAGAGGTAAGAATGAATAAGGAAAAAGAGACAACAGGCATTCTGAGCAGGGTGCAGCAGAAGTGCTATTTAAATTAATCCTAAAAGGAATGATCCGTCATGCAGGAGTTGACTGTAGATATGTGAATTCAGCATTCATGAGATAGGCTTAGTGGGAAGTCCCAGACTTGGAACCCACTGCCTCTGCTTAGCAAGGCAGCTTATCAGCCACTGCCTTCAGATTAGCCAGCACTCAGCACACACCTCTGCCCTGCTAACTAATGCCAGGGTTCTGTGGCTGCTAAACCGTAGGACTAAACCGATCTACAAACAGCAGCATAAAGGAAGGACACAAAACCCACAACAGAGCACAAAAGGTAACAGCAGGGAACTGAAGCCACAAAACCACCCAAGGTAAAGTCAGTCACACACACCATGATATAGAAGCCAAGGAGTCAAATCTGAGTAATGCAAATGTGCCCAGAGGCAAAATCACTTTAGAGACACTGAACTGCCCTCAAATATTGGTCTAAAAAAGCATTTGTCTACATGAAGTAGATGTCTGCTTTTGAACACATTTACAAGTAACCATAGCCCAGTGATTATTACTTACTCTTCTTCTTCGTCAGAGGATGAGGATCTGGATGAGCGGTCACTTTTCTCACTAGACTTATCATCCTCCTCCTCCTCTTCATCATCAGAGTATACTTCGCTAGTCTTTAATGGCTGTTTTTTTGCAAGCAATTCAGCTGGGAGAAGGACGAAGAACAAGGAAAAGCGAGATGTTAATTTTTATGAAAGCCTCCTCTTAGAGCTGAAATCTTACTTCCTTAAAAAACAAAAAGGCAGGCAGCTGTTAATTTTAGACTGTATATAAAGTGCCACATGTTCAAATCCACTAGTAAGCCAAGTACTCTGCTGTACATATTCGAAGAGAGAAATCTAAGTATTTTAAAGCATCTTAAAATCTCACATTGTACTAATCTTAGTGTCCCAACTTGACTGCACATAGCCACAGAAAATGGGCACAACATGCATAAGATAAAACTTACTGTCATAAGACAATTCATTCTTATTTTCCAAGGAAAAAAACCATATATATCTCATGTTTGGAACCAGTAAAGTAATAAAAAAGGGTTGCATCAAAAGTCTGCAACAAGATAGACAACATGATGTGCCGGTGAAGAAGCAAGCAAGTGGAGACAAAGCACAGTAAAATAAACAGTTTGAATGGTTTAGAGATTGAATAACAGAATTTAAAGTGATCAATTAAAAATACAAATTCAAAGCCACTCAATGGACTGCAAAGTTTGTTTTCAGACCATTCTGAGGGGCAAGGGGGAGGAATACAGCATCAGTGGTGCCAAATACCACCCTAGATGGTCACGCTGGGCAAAAGACCAGGGAAAACAGACACAGGATTCATTCACCAAGGTGTAGGACTATTGCATTAATTAGAAACTGGAAGTAGCACTTTCAGGAAGCTGTAATAATGCCTCAAATTGTAGCAACACCAAGACACTTCCATACCTGTTCTATTCTTCCTTTTCTCTCTTTCTGCTTTTAGTTCCTCCATTGCCTGAGATTTCTTGTCTAGCTTCTCATCCCGCTTTGATCGTCGCTCTTTGTTATGTGACATGACCTAAAAACATGCACAGACTCCCTCAACACCAAGTGCAATCCATACATTGAAATGTGTTGAAATGAAGATTGAAAAGTTTTCAAAGTGTGCAAACAAACAGAAACTACTACTAAACTCCATCCTGAAATCAGTCTTTTTTTCAAGTTTGTTTTCACAGAACTTAAGGAGAGGGATATCAAGATGAAGCTTGAAATAAGTCTTTTTCCTAACTCGTGGAAAAACAACAAACATCTTTATACTTCAACATTTCTGCCACCAAGTTTTAGTGCCAAAACTCCTCAATCAAGTTAAAAACCAACTAGAGAAATAAAATGGAATTTTGCAACTAACAAATAATGAGGAAAATATGAATTGCTTTGCTTCTCTTTCTGTAAGGCCAAATCAAAACACCTGTTCTCATTTCAGTAACAAAGTCATCTTAAATAGTATTTAAAGCAGAAATAAAGTTCTGTGTAAAGTCTGCAAGAAGGATCCAGATCTTTAAATGTTACAAGTCTTCCAATATTTTCCTTTTCTAACTAGTCTGTCTGGAATACTGGGTAGCACAGAAAGCACCTTCTTTAATAAGCATAAAAAACAGTCAGTCTTTTGAGGTAATTCAAAGTGATTTCTGGAAGGCACTGTAAAAGAACTCTGCATAGGATACTTTCATATATGCATATATCTGTATGCATTTACACATATGTACCATAGACATGGACTATACATGTCCACACACATGGAGTTGAGAGAGGTAGGGAGATGAGATTTGTTTTACTTCACAGGTCCCTAAGGGAAAACTCATTTCACCTGATTTAAGTGTTAAGCATCCATTTCACTAGAAAATAATATGGAGTGAGTTACCAGCTGGAGATGTCCTCTGCTGCACAGAGTTGACAGCAAATGCAAACTATCAACTAGTTCTTAGATGGTTAAAGTTAGGCTAGATGAATCCCATCCCAGAACTTTTCTGCCCAGACTCTATAAATAGGTAAGAGCAAGGTCATAACCATTTGAAACTTCTGCCAATTCAGCCACTTGAAACTACACTTGAGTTGCAGAGGACTCACCTCTGAAACTGGTGACATTCTCTTTCTACTGGAGGAGTCAAAACTAGACAGCTCCTTTAAGATTTCCCTTGACATCCTTACCAATAGAAGCTAAGCACTCTTTCCACTGTATGTATATGGGAAAAAAAAAAAAAAAAAAANAAAAAAAAAAAAGGGAAAAGATACAAGCAGTTTTTGGTCTGCTTTCAAACTTTCACTTACCAGAAAGACTGCAGTGTTTCAGACTGAATGACAGAAGCTTGGCTAAAGGAACTACAAAAGGTTGCTTTCCTGTTCCCTTATGGGAGGACTAGCACAGCAGCTTTAGAGCCAGCTGCTAGTTTGCATTGTTCATCAAAAGGAGTTAACAGTGCACCCCTCAGCAGGCCAAAAATTTTTTTTTTTTTTTTTTTAAGCGAACTGGAAAGGCTAAAGATAGCTTAGGCATATAAAATGAACTAAATTCTGACCTGCTTACCACACTGTTTGACATTAAGGGAAAAGATCAGGGGTAGGAAGAGGCAGCATCTTCTCTCCAACTGCCAGGGAAAAAGTTTGTTACTAAGGACAACTTCATTTCCTACCTGGGATTCCTGGATTTGTGTGAGTTTTTTCTTCTCCTGCTCTTCTTCTTGCTTTTTCTTTTTCTCTTTCTTTTCTTTCTTTTTTGCTGTTTTTAGTTTTTTCTTGATTTCAAATCTAGTAGCAGATATGGAAACAAAAAGATTGTGTGAAAGAACATTCCCTGAGTGAGCAACTGGCTTTCTGGGCTGCAAGCATAAGTTTCTGGCTCATGCCACCCTAAGAACTTATTTTCAGCCACTGTATTTAGAAGAGTAAAGATCTGTCCTGTGACTGAGATCTCACTAAACCATCAACTGGTCATTGCTTTAGTCAAGTGTGCACACAGACACACACAGTTACTTAACTTCCAATAACTGAAATTCAAAATGTGTTAGCCACTTGCATATTATGCAGTTCAGTCATCTTCAGTCACTTACACCTGGATTTTTTAGACAAGAAACCAAAGTGACAGATGAGCTTTTTGCCCTTTATGCCTTTAGCATGCAGCACAACACACAGGCACTGTACCACATGCAGCATCTACTGTAGTCCCAATGAACTCACAGCGCAATGTACATACAGAGCTAGAAAACATTCTGGAAGATTCAGCTTATCATAAGTTCATTAACTTCCCCCTACCCCCTTAATTCTACCTGCCAACTTCTTTATGTAGAACAGGACAAACTTGTTTGAGATTGAATCAGTAACTCAAGCTTAAGACTGCTTTGCTTGTTTGTGACAAGTATTCTCCACCGTCCTTTCTAAATGAAAGTTACATTCATGGAACAGTGAAGAATAGTATCCTTCTACCTGACCTAAATCCAATCTTTCACTCATTCTGATCCTTTTGAGGAGAGCAGCAGACTGGGCAAGACATTCAAAGTGTTATTAAAATGACAGGTAGCTCTGACTCAGGTTTGGAGAAACAGACCATCTGACAGTAGCTTATATTAACGTGATTTACTCAACAGATGACAGCCCTCTAAAGAAATTTCACAGCAAATGAGGAGAGAAGTCAATGAAGAGACTGGAGAACAGTGTCCCAACACATGGCAAATCTTTTCTCTTAGACTCATGGCAACGAAAACATCTTTACTAGAAGGAAATTGCATGACTGGATAGTGTTACAGCAGCAAACAAAATAAGCCACACCTAAGGTAGAAATCCACAAACGATACATTGTAAATTATATATCCAACACCACTCCCACTTATTTCAATAAGTCTCTCCTCTAGCAGGGTCATAAGTAGCTTCACACCCATATAGAGATAACCTTAAACATTGTCTGCTTCACATTATTTAAATGAGAAATTCCAGAAGTTCATATATACACCTTACACTGTTTACCTTTTTTCAAAGTACCAGCATGTGACAGCTAATACAAAAAAGGACAGAAGAGAAAGTAGTCCTTCTGTCTGGCATCTAGTATGAAACAGTAAGATGCCTACAGGGGTAGCTGGCAGAAGCAGGTATATTCAACAGCTGAGAAACTTCCAGAAACTGTCTTTTACAAGAACACACCAGAGTTGCTGTTGTGTTGTGCTCCTCAACTAGCTATGATGACAGTTTATATGAAAAAAAAAAAAAAATCCACAGTGAAGCTAATTCACTTTATAGTGCTGAATGCTTGGACCCCAAACCTGAGAGCATAGTCAGCATAGTCTCCATACAGCCTGGATGAACTTGCTACCAAAGATCAACAGATACAAAAGTCACCTTCTCTTTAGCACTTCTCTCTTCTCTATCCGGTTAAATAGCTCCTGCTCTCTCTCCTTTTCTGTCATTTGTTCCAGTCGAGCCCGGTCTTCTTCATCTCCCATGAGATCTTCTCCATAGCCATCATGGAACTCCTCATCTTCAGATGAAGAATCTGAATCTGAGCTAGATGAGGAGCTGTTGCTTTCTGAGTCAGAGACTTCTCCTACAACAAAAACACAACACAGTGATATTCAGCCAAGGCAAAGCTAAACTGCTTTATTGTAGCCCATTAGCAAAGGACACCACAAATTTTACACTCCCCTTACACTGCACTGAAAGCACACCTATCAGGAAACTTACACCCAGGAGGAAACACTATTACCACAAGACACACATGATGAAAAATGGTAAAAGGATGACTAGTACTACATGAGAACACAAACTGAGTTATAAGTAACAATTGATTCTTAGTAGGACAAGCAAATTTTAGACAGCCTTTTGGTTAGTGTGTTAGGGTCTTAAGATTGGATTTCTATGTGCTTAAGTCCCTGAGAAGTTGCTTACACATCTGTAACTTTATAGGTGCACATGCACACCTCAAATGCCACTATTAATTAGCACCAATACTTCTCCTCATTACAGCAACCTGAAGAATCAAAATTCATCATTCGAAGACTGCAACATAATAAATTTCTACATCACAACACAAAGTTGAAACACGCTGCCCTCAGGACTGGCAAGGCCATGACACCAGCTCCACTACTGTAACAAGTATTTGTTGTTTAGCAATGGGGGTTTAGGAAACAGCCAACTCCCCAATTACTTTGAGCACACAGTATTTTTCAAATGCTTTCAAATACAAATACATTTTCCTGTCAACAGAGAAGTTTGGGGTTGGTTTGTTTATTTGTGGTTTTTTTGTTTTGTTTTTGTAGTTTTTGTTTGTCTTGGTTTGTTGTGGTGGGGTTTTTTTTTTTTAATGTTTGAAAATAAAATTAGAAAAGTAACCTCCATATTAATCTACTGTTTATCCGAGAGAGAGAGTTGTCGGAAACCTTCTTGGAGGAACTACTTATGGAAGATATACTGAACATAGTGGAGAAATGACATGGGCTTACTGTGCTGCCATTAGCTTAAAGAGGCTACTGCATCCTCAAACCTATTTAGCTGTGCTAGTAACAGAATTTTGTCATGGAGCAATTAACTCCTCTCCTGAGTTATGAAATTGGAGATAGAGGCTGAGAAACTGGTGTGTGAAAATGGGAACACCACCTCTGAACTTGATTCAAGTCCAAGTGCTTTATCTCACCTAATTGACCATATGACACCAAATCACAAAACCAGATATTAGGATTTTTTCTTTCACTTCCATTCTGATCTCAGTATTTCTGGGAACTTCCAGCTTTGCAAGTTTACACTGTGCAAAACCTTGATTTGCAAGCAGTGATATACAGAGGTTCAGCACTTCATGCTTTGGTTCATCTCAGCTGCAACTGATGTACTTATGAGCTGTAGGCTGCTTCATATTCTTTCTTCAATCTGTTTCTATACTATCAACAGAAATCACAACTAACTACCTGCAAACTTTCATGGGCATGACGAAAGAAGAACTCCAGAAGGTTACCCAGCATTGGGTATTTTTATTTACAAAAAAAAAAAATCTGACAAAGTTACAACAATGATTTTTCTTCTTCTATGTCAGCATAAACTAAATTCCAATTCCGAGCAAACACATGCAAGATAAGCTCCTACTTGCATCATGCAGCACTCTACACCTTTCCCTTTGCCATCATATTTGGGAAGGAAAAATAAGTCGGGGGGGGGGGGGGGGGGGGGTGGAAATCAAGCCTCCCCACACTACACATGGAACATGCTAGAAGGAAGAAAGCAATTTTCCAGGACAAAGTCAAGTAATTAAGCATATTTTTCAGTCCAAACAGTATTTAGTGTTGTGGTTTTAACAGGAGTGCTCACAGCAATGCTACAGTGAATTATAGGCACTTCAAGCCATGGCAAGTTGAAGAGTCATCCAAACTGCCAGTAACAAAGAAAACTCTTCGAAGGTAGCCTTCACATCATCATTTAATGTCACCCTTCAGTGCGCACGAAGGGGTAGCTTCACTTGGAGTGGCACTGTTAGATGCACATGGGTTATCTTACCCTCCTCGGGCGCTGAGCTCTCTGCAGAGCTGTCTTTATCGGAGCTGCCTGAAGAGGCAGCTTTGTTCGTCTGTTTCCTCATGGCTCCTTTCTTCTCGGCCTTACCCGCTTTTCCCTTTTTTTTGTTTTTAGAACCTCCAACAGTCCACTGCAAGGAAAGAACCAATAAAGGGATCATGAGACAGGAACATCACTCTCTCTCCCCCAAAGCACTGCGATAAAAATGACTGAGAAACAGTCCACTATTTGACAGCAACAAATCAACAATACAAAGGAAAACAAAAGCAAATTAGAAACTTAAACGAAAACATTTCACAAGGTTCTTTTGGGTTTGAGGGGCTGGTGTGCTTGTCTTGGGGGGGTTCTTCTAAAGAAACAAGAGTATCAGTTTAGTGCAAGCCAACAGAAAACCAATGAAAACTTCAGTCTGCAATACCTGCCAGGAGAAAAGAGGCACTAAAGATATTTTCCTAGGAAAACAATCTTAAACAAATGTCCAACCGCATCTGTAAGGATTAACTTCAGTTTGCTACTATTAAACAGAAGCAGCAGATGTCTTTCCAAAGACAAGAATTATTCAAGAGCACATTTTAGATTTCATGAGAGCACACCAATTATACATGATAGTCTGTCCAAAACTCTCAAGTTTTCCCAGGAACACACAGCATCTGTATCTTTATGGAACAACCTGATAGCACACGTGCTTCAGTAGCGACAGCAAGATAGTAGTGCCACCAACTGCACCTACATACACAAGCTGGAATCAAATCAGACTTGGGAAAGTCAAGAAAAAGAGAAAATTATTTCAAATGCCAAGTCTTAATTTGGATTTTCTCTTAGTGTTGTATCTTCAGTTACTTTAGGCTGCATGACTGACACCGCTGCACACACATGGGCAACAACTTCAAATCCCAAAGTACCAGGAGACGCATCAGTCAGTATTTATCTCACAGTGTGATTTCTTAGCAGAATTTTTGTATTGTCCCAACAGTCTGTGTAAAACCAGAATGGAACATAAACAGTATGGATTTCCTGCATATTACTGTAAGCCTTTACAATATTTTGCACTTACTAACTCTGCTAGAAATTCTCCAAGCACAAGATCTCCAGGGACAGGACAGTTTCTCTTTAAATATATAAATATTTACATTATCATCCTCTCCATACCTGTATATTACTCATCTTTCACGTGCATAACCATCCGCTGGAGCACACAGACTACTGAAAAAAATGTACTCCTAATTCAGATGAGCAAATATTCTTTCACATAACCAAAATCTTGCACTCAAAACTACTCTGACTGGGGAAAAAAAGAAGTCTTTAGATTTTCTCTCAGGTAGACACAAACTTCAGGCTTCTCACCCATTCACCCCCTCCTGGGGACTGAATCAAGTCCATCACTACAGGCAGTAATCATTCCATCACATCTCATGAATACTTCTGTCTGATCAGGCACCATCTTCAGAGAACCCTAGTGTTCAAACTAGCTAAATGAAACTTGACCAAGTTGAAGCATGGAATTGTTTTGGTTGGATAAGACCTGTAAGATCATCAAATCCAAACATAAAAACTCCACACTGCCAAAGTGTCACTAAACCACGTTCCTTAGCACCACATCTACACAGCCTTAAAACCCCTCCAGGGATGGTGATTCCACCACTGCCCTGGGCAGGCTGTTCCAGTGTTCAACAACCATTTCAGTGAAGAATTTTCTTCTAATATCCTGGTGCAATTTGAGGCTGTTTCTTCTTGTTACTTGGGAGAAGAGACCAACCCCTACCTTGCTACAACCTCATTTCAGGGAGTTGTAGAGACCGAGGTGGTCTCACCTCAGCCCCCTTTTCTCCAGGCTAAACAACCCTAGTTCCCTCAGTCACTCCTCATAAGATCTCTTCTCTAGACCCTTCACCAGCTTCACTGCCCTTCTATGGGCACACCTGAGCACCTCAATCTCCTTCTTGTAGCAAGGCTTCCAAAACTGAGCCCAGTATTTGAGATGCAAGAGTGAGTAGTTAGAAGCTACTACTTGATCTCCTAATAGCTTTAGAATTTCTTAGGTTTTGATAACTCTCACATCCAGCCTTGTACCTTCCATACTACCAATTGCTTCACTTTCTTTTTTAAGCATCATCTCTGTATTCAAAATTACCTGTCAAAGACTAGACAAATTTTAGATACCTGTACTTTTAGCTCAGGAAACAGTGAGGAGCCTCAGACTGCAATCCAGACCCTATGCAATTTACTCCAGTCTATTATAATGCATAGGATAGGCAAGAAACTGCACACAAAGCATCTGACTTCACATCAGCTTGAGCTTGCACTCAAGTCTTTATTGGCTTGCTCAGTGTTACAATACCTCTGCCTAATAATATTCCTGGTTAACTACACCCACATACATCAGTTAAGAACAAGCTTGTTCTCTATCTGAATCTGCTCAAACCTCAACGATAAGAAATCATCTCCTAGGCATTGCCGTCTTTTTGCTGTTTGTTCGATAGCTCACCTAGTGCCAGCATACTCAGTAAGAAAGTAGAACTGAGCATTCAGCAGGGAGAAGCAGAGCCTTCTGAACCAGGGATACAGTGGTGTCTCCCTTCCCAGAGCTCTGCCACCTCTTCTCAGTGTTCAAATGCCAAATTATACCTTGCATCATCAGGCTGCACAGCAAGGAAGAAGCACAGAGAAAGGCACAGTATACATCACAGTTAGATCAAGACCTTGAGAGGTCATGCTGAGATAAAAGAAGTGAGATCAGATAAAACCAGCAGGACTTCAGCTGTTAATAAAATGTTTAATAGTTGTAGATACATGTGTTACAAATCACTGTTCTCAGCCTCTGATTCACAAGTGGAATTGTGAAGATAACCTGGGTCCTGGAAGGTAAGACTGAAGAGCAAGCAGTGCAACCACCTCTTCAACAACAACAACAAAAGGGCAAAAAAAAAATCTCCTGCTCTAACCTAGGAAAATTTGTTTTGGTTTCTATTTCACCTTGGAGATTATATTTTATCTTTTGTTCAAGCAAGTGACTTCTTTTAAGTTACAACTGGTCATCACCTCCCAGTTTCAGTGCTGTCACAAAGCCAAATTTTTACTTGCCCAGCTCAGGTGCTTCAGGAGTTATTTAGCTACACCACCACTTTTCATGAATGGCTGATCATTCTTGGTATTGCTACAGGACAAGATAAAGGGTTCAAGCAAGCTTTTAAGGACAAATCCAGGGCATAGCCAGTGAGAGGTTCCTTTAGTCTCACAGATTGCCTTGTAGGCTCAGGAACCATCAGTTATCAATTAGAAAGTGAAAAACCACTGTGTTGTTTAGAGAGAAACCAGTCAGCATCAAGTTTCACAGAATAATTGTGATTGGAAAAGACCTTCAAGACCATTAAGTCCAACCACAGTCTAACTTTACCAGGGCCACTACCAGACCATGTCTCAATGGCTTTTAAATACACCCAGGAATGGCAACTCAAGCAGTTCTCTGGGCAGCCTGTTCAAGGTTTTGAGAACCCTCTCACTACAGAAGTTTTTCCTAACTCTAACCTAAACCTTCTCTGGTGTAACCTGATGCCATTTCCTCTCGTCCTATCAGTTGTGACTTGTGAAAAGAAACCAACACTCACTTCTCTACAACCTCCTTTCAGGTAGTTGATAGAGAGCAAGGTGGTCTCCTCTCAATATCTTCTCTTCCTACTAAACAACCCCAGTTCCCTCAGACATTCCTCACTGGACTTGTTCTCGAGACCCTTTTACAGCTTCATTGCCTTTCTCTGAACCTGCTCCAGCAACTCCAGGTCTCCCTTGTACTGTGGTGTCCAAAACTGGGCACGGTACTCACGGTGCAGCCTCACCAGTACCAAGTTCAGTGGGACAATCACCCCTTTAATCCTGCCAGCCACACTATTCCTGATACAGACAAGAATGCCATTGGCTTCCCTGGCCACCTAGGCATACTGCTGGCTCATGTTCAGCTAGCTGCTGATCAGCACCTCAGGTCTTTGCCCATCAGCTTTCCAGCCACTCGGCCCCAGACCTGCAACACTGCATAGGGTTGCTGTAACTCAAGGGCAGGACCTGGCACTTAGCCCTGATGAAGCCCATATGATTTGCCTTAGCCCACTGATTCAGTGTGTCCAGGTCCTGCTGAAAAGCCTTCCTACCCTCCAGCACACCAACACTCCCACCTCACTTGGTGCCCTCTGTAAAACTCCCAAGAGCGGCTCAAAGATAAAGGGGAGTGGCCCCAGCACTGAGCCCTGAGGAAGGGCACTTGTGACAGGCTGCCAGCTGGACTGAACTCCATTCACTACCACTCTCTAAAGCCTGGCCATCCAGACAGTGTTTGATCCAGCAGAGCATACACCTGCCCAGGCTGAGGGCAGCCATTTTTTCATGAGGATGCTGTAGGCAACAGCATCAAAAGCTTTACTGAAGTCCAGGTAAACAACATCCATGGCCTTTCCCTCATCCACCAAGTGGGTCACCTTGTCAAAGAAGGATATGAAGTTTACTAGGCAGTACCTGCCCTTCATGAACCCACACTGACTGGGCCTGACTGCATGGCTATCCTGTAACTGTTGTATTATAGAACCCAAGGTGATTTGTTTCCTTGGATTGACAGGTCTGTAGTTCCCCAGAACCCTCTTCAAGCCCTCCTTGTGGACAGGTGTCACATCTACTAACCTTCAGGCTGCTAGGACCTCTCTGGTTAGCCAGGACTGCTGACCAATCATGAAAAGTGGCTTGGTAAGCACATCCACCAACTCCCTCAGCACTCTTGGGTGTACCATCTGGCCCCATAGACTTGCATATGTCTAGGTGGTTCAGCAGGTCACTCACTACTTCCTCTTGGATTATGGAGGTTCAGTTCAATGGGCTGGCTACGCAGCAAAGACTGTTAAAGGCTGAGGTAAAGAAGGCATTAAGTACCTCATCTTTTTCCTCCTCCTTAGTCACTACGTTTCCACCTGTCTCCAATAAAGGATGAAGATTTCTTGTTACAGCAGAAGATGTAACAGGTATTAGCAGGTCAGGAACAAGATAGGGTACAATTCTGGAAAGCCATGAGCTGCATTCCAAATCAGAGTCCTGAACCCCTTCCTCATGCTCCCACCGACCAGCAGAGATCAGAAAGGTAACAACGTTTTTGCATGTAACATCAAGTGAAAACACACACAGAGTTATAGTCAGAAGGATGTTTGCTCTGTTTCCCTTCACTCCCTGCATCTGAAACACTAAACAACAATAACTATATTTTTAAAAAACTTGTCTTCTATTTTAAGTTTCTCCAGGTTTCCTCTTCCATGGTCCAGGCAGGCAGAGGAAGTTGCCATTTCTCACATGCCTTCCCTGACTGTAACACGCCTCCTCTGAACAGCCCTTCCATTCACTGCTGCCTCCTTGCCCACCATCTGGAACCCTCCATGGTTCCAGACACAATGAGATAATAAACCCATGGACAAATGTGCTGCAACATGGCTTTCTGCTTATTGTTTCATACTATCAAACAACAGAGCTTTATGGTTCATTCACAAGAAGCAGCCAAAAGAGCAGTTCAATTTTTCCTCCAGCTTGTCTATGTCCACTAAGAAATAGTTGGGCTCCATGACTTTAAAGGCTCTTTCCAAGCTAAATTATTCTACGATTCTAAGAAGTCAAAGTTAGTCCATTCTGGGTACTATGGCTTGACAAAAACAAAAATCATCTTGTGTCATAAATTACCCAGATTTAGAAGTCTGCTTCTACAAAAGCAGCTACACAAAATGATCGCAGCTCACAAAATCTCACTTCCCCCCTCTCCAATCAAATCAGACTGAGATGCACAACCACGGTAACAGCATCTCCTTGCCACATCCTTCCCTTCTGGATATAGCTTTTATAAGCAGAAGGTAAATTACAAGCTACAACATCAAAGCCTTAATGTGCTCCTCTTCCAGGCCACATAAACTCACAACACCCTGACAACATGACATCTTAGGACAGCCAAGGTACATAACATTAGTCCAGTTTCCAAAATTTCACCCCCTCTCCTCCATTTGTGTCATGAAAATAAAAGGCAGTCCTCTGGGCAAGGGATCAAACTGCAGATTCAGCCTGTCTGAAGATTACAACAAGCAGCACAGATAGGAAGATAAGACAGCAGTTGCTGTCTTCAGAGTTTCTCAAAGCTGGCAGAACTCTGCAGATAGCACTCCAAGAGCTCTCTATGACTACTTTTAAAACTAAATACTAATTAAAAAGCCCTTGCTACCTCCCTCCTGCCTTTTGAGGTCTGCACCTGTCTTTCAGACACCTCAAACACCTTCACATTAACAAGAGGCCAGTAATTATAAAACTTAAATCATCCTTTTAAAGGGGAGACTCAAAGCATCAACACCAAAATGAAAAGCAGAAAGGTAAATAAAGGAAACACCTTCTGAAGCCAGAAACTGGCTGAAAGAAGGCTTCTTTGGCCAATATATCAACAGACACCTGATCCATCCTTATTGTCTGAGTACTGTTCAAAGGACCTCACAGAAAGGTAACTATGGGGGAAAAAACCCTACCTATAGTAGGTTAAAATTCAGTTTAAGCTGCAAATTAGCATTTGTTCTCAAAGTATTTTGAGTGATCCACCTATTGAAAAGCAGCAAGAACTGGTGAGTGACAACACTGAGAAAGTAGATGCCAAACACCAATGAAGAAGCACTCTTCATAATCAAAACAGACTTGGGGATACTACTAGCTGTGAAAACCTGCAAGGTCTTATTTAGGAAGCCTGGGCCAAGGAAGCTGCATGTGGCAACAGCCATAAAACACTTGGTCTGTAAGTGCCTTGCATGGCTCTAGCATCATCAGCCAGCAAACAGCATCTGGACTAAAAAGGCTTAATGATTTCTATAGATATCAGATAGTGCCTTATGCCTGAATTGTTCTCAGCAAAACTGCTCCCTGGGTAGAAAGGAAAAGTTCGTGTAGCAAAAAAAAAAAAATTAAATAAAATCACACATTCATTTCCAATACCTCCATGAGTCTATTTCTGGAACAACCTGCTCCACTTCAGAGCTCCTGCAGGCTCTCATACCACATAAATCAAGTCTCCAGGAGTCATCCCCCTGCTAGTTTGTAATTTAAATAAGCTACTTGCAGACCAAATTTTAAACTTATTTTGTTCACAGTTGGTCCACATTACTCCTTTGGACATGACAGCTTCTATTCAACTAGCCTGTGCCACTCAGATCTGCACTTGTGCTCTGTGGTGGGGGAAGTAATCCACAATGGAGATGCAACCTCTCAAAGGAAAGCTTTACTATTGCACTCATGACCAGCTGAAGAAAACTGTCTCCAAGAAAACTCAGTATTACAAAACACACAGCCTACAAGAAGATTAAAGCACAGATCATTTCAAATTTCCTAAGACTGGAAAAAAATTCTGGCAAAGGCCTCACAGAACTGGAGAACCCACTCAAAGGTCTGCTTAAGCAGTATTATGAAATAAAAGCACACAGGAAAAGAATAAATTTAGGGCTGTGATCTCCACAAACCCACAAAAGACAGCCCCAAAACTGAAGGCACACAGGCTGTTTTCAGCTAATCTGCAGTTCACTAGAGTGCGCTAACTTAAAGTGCAATAATTAGATCCAAACTTTCAAGTCCTTTCCTCGTAATAGGAGCAGAAAGCCAGCTAGGTCAACTGCTATTTGAGACTGATTTCTTCACTAGCTGCATGACCACTGCTTACCTCCTTCTCTGTTCCATAACTCTTGGCAAGATCTTCAGCTTTTCTGTTTCCTACTGAATCTGCAAATTTGCAAATAAAGGCATAAACAGATATTCCTCACTGAACTCCATACTAGTACAAAGCATTCATTATATAATTTTACTTGTCAAGAAAGTATCTTCTGCTATCACCCTAGAGTTAACAGGCACAGAGAAACTCCTCAAAACATTAGAACAAGCGTAGAAGGATGCACTGATAGACATCAGTACTGCCATAACAAACCTTTCAAGAGAAACAAGCAGGAGATCCTACACCATTGTGGGTTTCTGTCTTATCTGATGTTAGTGAAGTTGTTGCAGAAGACACACAGGTTTCACCGCACAAGAAAAAGAAATCTCTTACTGTAAGCAATGATGCTAGGATGAAAGGAAGGGAGAAAGGAACATATCCACACATAATCTTCCATAAGCAATGAGGGTGCCTTGTGGACACATACACCTCTAGCACAGTATTCCCAGCAAGTGATTTGGCTGACACTAAGCTGGTTACAGTCTAAAAGTCTGGGATGGTGAGATCTTGAGTAGCCACAGCCACACATTGCCCCACAGGTAAAGGAACTGTCTGCCTTCACAGCCACATCCAGCTTAGTACATTTCTTTGCAAAGGTAGACCTTCCTATTGCAGAGTCCTGCAGTCATCAGTATTTAGAAGTTCTTTTAACAACAGTTCATGGTTAATTCAGTCATACACATTCCAGGCCCACCAGAAAATGGTTCAGAGCGCCCCTCCCATTTCATTGCATGAAACTCACCTTTGGTCCCTTGGCTATGCAATTTGATTCAGACATTGGAGGTTCTTAAAAAGTTACAGAAACCAGCTTCTGTACCACAAACATCTGATGTGGACAGGAGCTTTCACAGAAGTACACAACATATAACACCAACAATCTCCTGCAATCTCTGAAATCACTGTATAGGTGTAGCATGATGTGCATGTGCTGTTACTCTGCAATCCCAAAAGGCACTTTCTCTCCACTATGCCCCACAAACTCTCCTCCCTTTAAAAAGAAACAAAATGCAACATTGGCCTCTCAAGCAGAGATTCAGACTCCTTTCCTGTACATGCAACAAAGTGACAATCCCAGGACCTTTAGCGCTTGCCAAGATGCACAAAGGTTGTGCACACTACAAAACCTATGTGGAAACACACAGGCATGATTATGTACATTTGCCCAGAGAAACGATTTCCATGCTTTTGCCTCAAGGTCTTCATCTTGCAGGAAGTCCAGTAAGACAATTTCAACTTTTAGAGCTTGTCTCAACCCTCCAGGTTAAGCAAACTTGAAACCAACCACAGGAACACTGATTAAAACAAAAGCTGTTCAGCAGGAGTCACACAGTCAAGCCTAGGATGCACACAACTGAGTTATTGGCAGAAGTGGAACTGTTATAATCCAGCCTGTCTCATGCTGCTGTGACAAGCAGCAGTTCTGAATGCATATTTCTGGCACAAGAATAGAAGCAAGTGTCCTAATTACCCCTTCTCTTAAAATCTTTTCCTCCTGCTGCATGGAGGTCAGAAAGAACAAAGTATCAATCAGAAATCACATACAGATTAGAAACTATCAAATACACCTGATGCAACAAAGATACTACCCCCCTCTGCAAGGTCTCTGCAGATTCCTGGAAAGATTTACTAACATACTCTGTATATAAAGAAAGTTACTTGTGGTTACACAAGCTAAAAAAAAAATAAAAAAAAAAACCAAACCAAAACAGTAATAGTACTTATTTAGTCAGTTTTCAGTGATTAATACAGATGAGAAGGCTTTATTATTGACATGCTTTCCACACCTAAGTCTATTTTTCCAGAGAAGCTAGTCTCCACACATCTTAGAATAAACTGTGTGCCAGCCCATTTCAAAACACAGAGAGACATATTCACTGGTAACCCAACAAGAAATTTAATATATCTAGTCCACTCACAATTTTCTCTCTCTTTAGGTCTTAAGCATATATTACAGACAAGAGTCACTTTAAAAATTTATATTTTCAGAAAAGGATTGACTGAAAGAGTTCCATGCATACTTATTTTGAACATGCCTCAGAAAGAAAACAAAACCACACATTCTTGGAAAAACTCTGCTACACTACTAAATACATAATAATTAGTAGCTTATCACTGGTCTCTCCTACTGGTTTTCAAGTTGTCAATCCTTTCTGTACTTTCAGAAAAAAAAAAAAAAACCACCACACCTCAGACAGCTACCTGTTCAATTTTTAGGAATAACTGTGAAAAATGACCTCACTACACTGTGTGAAAAGTTTGCAAAAGACATTTGTAAGCCTTCAGGAAAGCGTTTTTATTCAAATACCTGTGACCCATTTGTCAGTTCCCCTGTTTTGTTAAGTCTATTTCAATTTTTACTTATAGATGAAACCAGCTCTAGAACATGTTACCAAGAGCCACTAATAAAACCAGATATAGTAGGTAAGCACGGTTACACAATCTACTGACAAAATCCTACAAGAAGGCAATGCTGAACTCTTCCTTGCCTCACTTTCTTCAAAAACAACAGAAACCACACTCTGTTGCTCGTTCAAATGATCAGACAAGCTAGTTCACAGCAGTGCTTCTGGAGAGTCCAAGTAGCTAAAGTGAACAGTTTTACCACCTGTGAAACAGTACCAACTGCCCTGCCCCTCTTCTCTGAGAAGGGAAGGTAGGTCTCTTCTAAAAGTGAGAATCTCTCTCCCTTAGTTCAGAACCAACTTCAGCAGCTTCACCGCTACCTCAATCAAAAGCATTATACAGGAAAACACCACCAACAGGCAGGTCACCAGACCTCATGAACATGGGATTAAATAGGCAGTCACCGGTCACATTTTTATAGACATTAAGACTATTTTGTATACAGTTACAATTCAAAACATACTGATTAAAAGAAAAAAAAAGTATTTCTGAGTATGCTTCCTCTGGTCTTGACGGGTTCCACTGCCAGCCCATCCCACCTTATGAAGTCAACAGGCTAAATATACTGTATGATAAACACTTCCACTGCTTAGACACATTCAGAGAAATAGCCCATAGTAACATCACAAATACAGGACAAACTCACCTCATCGTCACTGTCTGATGTCTCAGAGTCTGAAGATGCTGTAGGTTTGCTCACAGGTGCCTCCTTCTCTTCAGAGTCACTGCGTTTCCGTTTGGCCAATGACAAGAGCTCCTGGTATGAAATAAATCACACATCTATTTCAAAATGTCATCAGTTTTACCAGGACAGCACAAATGCACCTCTTCTCTGCTATCTGAGCACATCCCCACCACAGAACAAAGTCTGCTTATGTTTTTTTAATAAAACTGGATGCTACAAAATAATTATGAGGATAACAAGCCATAAGAATCACAGAATGGCTTTAGGTTGGAAGGGACCTTACAAATAATCTACTCCAACCTCCCTACGAAGGTCTCATCCAACCTGGCCACAACCTCAACGGCAGTCTATTCTAGAGTCCCACCACCCTCATACTGAAGATCCTCTTCCTAAGATCCAGTCTAAACCTACTCTCCATTACTTCTTGATATAAAGAACATAAGAAAAATTACTTTCAGAGTGATGTCCAGATCTGATTTAAATGAATTGGGCAGTAATTCAAAAAACACCTAAACAACTTTGTGTAACATTAACCCAAAAAGCCAAGTATCCCAAGAGAGTACTCCTTCTAAATAAAAGGCATGTTTGCAATTATACACTTTAAAAGGGAAATGCTTCAGGCATCTCTACAATGTCATGGCAAATAATATGTAGTCAGCCTGTTCAATTCCCTTTCACTGTCCCTACACACTACCAAAAGCACTTAAAGCTTTGGACAGACACAGAGCAGCTCAGCTTTTGTGAAACTAAGTAGTGCTGTTCTCCGAAGGAAGCACTTTCAAAGGCAGCACACAACGGTAAAAAGAACTAAAGGGTTCTCAAATAATCTCATCATCTGCTGTTCATAGCTTGTTCAGATGACAGGAGGAGTAGCACACAACAAACATTTCTGAAGCTGCCTTACCCATGACAAATAATTTATGCTTAAAAACATTGCTGTGAGACTGATAAACCTCAGCTGTGAGTAGAAATACAGTCATGACAACTTCTGCAGTCTTCGGACATCAATACTAGACTGGTTTGCATTAGTTTCACAAATGGAAGATCATCTTCATTGCAAATGGATTACAATTAACTACCTCAAATGAGAGGCATTGCAGAAACAAACCTTTCTCTGAAGGAAGCATGCAATATCAACAGAGGGTATTTGTAAAACTAACAGTTCTCTTTCAGGAACCTTATGATATTTTCTACATTAGCTTCTATAATTCCTCTCCCACGACTGTCTCCAAGCAGTTCTTTAATCCAGATCACCTCCCTGGATGATATATAAACATATTTAACATAATTTTCTTTCCAAGGAATTTTCTTTCTTTTTTTCTACCCTTGTTGTTTCCCAAGATACTTTATTAGAACGGCTCCTACTCCTTCAATTCAACTAGATTGCCAGGGTAAGCTGTCAAATATTTAACTTACAGGGGCCTCATTCAGTATACACTCATGCTTAAATCACATCATAAAAAGATTGCTTCCTGCTGCCTGATCTTCATCCTTGCACATACATTTATATCCCTGCAGTTAGAGCTCCTACAGCTAGCTCAGTGGAGGAGGAAGCACCTACTACTCAGGTACAGCTGCAGAAACATGCTTCCAGTGAATGATGGAACAGATGCAGAACTATGTGGTTATTCCTACCATCATTCTGATTGCCTACAGCTAAGCTAACTTCTTCCATTTTCAAGCTCTGAAGAAACTACCAAACGAACGCACTAGCAGAGAGGTGTTGGCAGCAATAAGGACTCTCGAGGCACGCAAGATCAACTACATAAGGGTACGATCCACTCTGGTACCTTTGCCTGACAGAGCCTGTGATTTAATTTTTCTGAGGCTCCAAGCTGCAAAACTATTTTTGAGTGTTTGGGAAGGTGGTTTTTTTTTTTTCAGTTGCAACGTAGCAACAGCTTCTATATTGAAAACCCTGAAGGTCCTGCACATAAATTACATTAGACATGTAGTCTTCAGCATCTTTAACCAGTTAAGCTTCTCCTCGGAACATGAACTGCCATACATGCTGTAACACACTTCACTTAAGAGTGTCTTTATTTACCGTTTCAGTCATATAATTGACACCTACTACATAAAAGTATAAGTCTTCAAAAGTTGCTTCCTCCAAAGAGCCCTTTTAGTAGCCCTGACACGGTTAAACTCACACCAGACATCACACTTGCAACCCCAAGAGACGTCCTGATGATAAATAAATACTTTCCGTTGTTACGTCTACCGGCTCCTAACTGCATACGGTTTCCCACGAACTGAGCTCCCCCAGCTCAGTCACTCCAACGGAGAGAGCATTAAACATGCGTTAACGCTTGCCCCAGGAGCCCGCCTGCCCCGCGGGGCTCATCGAGCTGGCGGGAGGCAAGGACCTGACACGCTGCTCTCCCTCTCCGCTCTCCGGGCGTGCCAAAGCAGCACAGAAAAGTTGCCCAACCTCTTCGGGCCTCTTCCCCGACTACCCAAGGGGTGACGACTCCCAGCAGCTGGGCCTCACTCCCCCCTCCTCAGGGCCAAACCGCCCCGAAGCATCGCCTCTCTATCCCGCCGAGCGCCGCCCTCCTGCAAGCACCGGGCCCCGCTGCAAACAGTCCTCGAGACCCGCCAACGCGGGCCGCCTGCCAGGGGCAGGCCAGGGACCCGCCGGAGGAGAGCGGGCTCTCTTCACCGAGGCCGCGGGGGCCCTCATCGGGCTGAGGAGAGCGACGGCGGCGGCGCGAAATCCCCGGGCGAGAGCGAGGGAGGGGATGGCGGCGCCGAGCCCTGGCGCGGGCCGGAGATCCCAGGCCCCGCGTTCGGGCCGGGCCTGCCCCGCGCACCTGATCTAGGTTCTCCTCGCTACCGCTATCCTCAGTATCGGAGTCGATAAGGACGCGGCCTTTCCGCTTCTTCACCATGGCGGAGCCGGCTTTTCTCCCCCCCACCCCTTCCCCGCCCCGGCGCCGACGGCGGCGGCGCGGCGCTAACAGCAACCCGGCCTGCCCCGCGCCGCTCACCCGCCCGGGACACAAAGGGCACCACGCATGCGCACCGTGCCGGGGCGGGAAGAGAGGCGGAGCCGGCGCCCGTAGCGGGAGAGGAGCGAGGAGGAGGAGGTGGCGGCGGGATCTAGCTGCTGCCGCCTCCTCCTCTTTACCTCCCTCCTCCCACAGGCCCTGGCACTGGCTTCTATCAGCGTTTAGTCGCCTTCTGCCCTCGACATGTTCCTCACAAACAGACATATCCCCTGCTCATCCTCTCGTTAAACTCAAAGCTGTTTGCGAATAAGCTGCTCAGCACCAAGCAGCGACCTTTCCGCTCCCGCAGCGTGCAGGGAAGATCCCCGCCTCCCCTGCCGGTAAGGGCGGGAACTCGGTGGCTATCGCCGGCAGCGGAACTTAAGCGGTGCGGGTGCCTGTTTCCCCGCCGTGCCCGGAAGCGATGGAACCTGCTGGTAGGGGCGGGAAGGTGAGGCGGCGTCTCAGCGTTGGGGAGTCTTAGGGAGCTGGGGAGGGGGTTATCGAGGCGGATCGGTTGGGGGACGAGGGGCTGCTACCGCCTGTCACTGCGTTTCGGCTTCGCCTCAACCTTCCGGGCTAGGAGAAGATGGGTGGGATCCGGGTCCGGTGCCCAGGCCGCGGAGCGGTTCGCTGTGAGAGGTCAGGCTCAAGTGAGACCGTCGCTAGAAGCGGAGGTTTTGTAACTGCAGGGCAGTGAATCGGCCCTGGCGTAATGGTGAAATGTTGCATAGGGACTAAAATCGGATAAAATTAGCATTTAATAAAATTTCCTGTTTTCTTCTCGGCGCTTGTAGGAACCAAGGGCTGTGCTGTGCTGAGCTGAGCTGGGTTCGGCGTGGCTGCGGGCTGCAGCGTTTCGGCACCTTTCCTCTCTGCCTGTTAGGCTTTGGATGGGGGCAGGTTTGCCGGCGGGTGCCGGAGGTGGACGGGATCACAGTCCAGGGGCTGGTTGTCGGTTGTCAGGGAGCATGGAGTTTCTTTTGGAGGAATTTGCTTCCTGTCTTGCTGAGTGTGTGATGAGAGAAAACGTGAGTTCCTTCAATGCAGTTCTAGCCCACGGTGCGGAGCTTAATCGTGGTATGAGAACCTTGATTATAGGAAGGAATGTGATGTTTATCTGGAGAAAAGGAACTGAGGGGAGACATTCTCAGTCTATACAACTATCCGAAACGTAATGAAGTGCGGATCAGTCTGTTCTCCTAAATAACAAGAACCAGGATAAGACGAAAGAGCCTCAGGTTGTGCCAGGGAGGGATTAGTTTGGACATTAGGAGTTTCTTCACTGAAAGGGTTGTCAAGCCTTGGAACAAACTGCTCAGGAAAACGCTTGAGTCACGGTCCCCGAAGGTATTTAAAAGATGCATAGATGTGGTGCTGAGAGACATGGTTTAGTGGTGACCTAGGTTAGTGGCTGGACTTGATCTTAAAGGTCTCTTCAACCAAAATGCTTCTATGCTTCTGTATGAAGGGGTTGGAAGAGACCCAAAGAGATCATCGAGTCCAACCTCCCTGCTAGAGCAGGACCATAATCTAGCTCAGGTCACAGAGGAACACATCCAGACAGGCCTTGAAAGTCTCCAGAGAAGACTCCACAACCTCTCTGGGGAGCCTGTGCCAGTGCTCATGACCTTTACAGTAAAGAAGTTCCCCCTTTTGTTGCAGTGGAACCTCCTGTGCTGCAGCTTACATCCATTGCTCCTTGTCCTTGGGAGCTCCTTGTCTCACAGGGAGCAAGTGAGACGAGCCTCTGTCCCCCACCCTCCTGACCCCCAGCCCTCAGATATTTATAAACATTTATTAAATCCCTTCTCAGTCTTCTCCAGACTAAAAAGCTCCAGGTCTCTCCTCATAAGACTGCTCCAGTCCCCTAACCATCCTCGTAGCCCTCTGCTGGACCTTCTCCAGCAGATCCCTGTCCCTCTTAGACTGGGGAGCCCAAAACTGAATGCAGTTCTCAAGGTGGAGTCTCACCAGGACAGAGCGGGAGTAGAACCTTCCTTGATCTGCTGGACACACTCTTCCTAATACACCTCAGGATCCCATTGGCCTTCTTGGCCGCAAGGGCACATTGCTGTGCCATGGACAACTTGTTATCCACCAGGACTCCCAGGTCTCTCTCCACAGGGCTGCTCTCCAGCAGATCAGCTCCCAACCTGTACTGGTGCAGTTTATTATTCTTGCCCAATCTTAACTGTTCCTACCAAGCAATGATGCAGAGACAAGAAAAAAGAAGATTTTTCAGGTTTCTTCCAAAACTCTATTAGAAAAAAGATATTAAATTGTAGTCTTGCATGTTAATTCTTTGGTCTTTGCAAAGCTCCCTGTAATCCTAATCCAAAGATGTTGTGGTGGCAAGGGACAGGATGATGTATGGAGGAAGCATGTAGTGTGGCAGCAGTAAGACTTCATATCTGTGAAGTCTGATTGCCTGTGACTGTCAGATGAGGCTGTTCTGGTCCATATGGCAGCAGGGTCTACCTATCATGGAATTGTGGTTTTCTTGTTGGAGAATAATAGTTAGATAGGTGCCATATTTTAGAAACCACCTTCTTGAGATTGTTTTTGGTGGTGTTACTCAAAATACCTATAACTGCTTACAGTGAAAGAGATTGAACAAAAATTGCTTTTTTAATTTCTGTTTTCTGTTTTAAGTATTTTATTTAGTTTTACTTATTTAGATGGAAGGGGGGAATGCATAGGGTGGAAATCAGTAAGTAAAAAATCTGAGGAAGTGTAATACTTTGTTATTTTTTATTCCTTTTTCCAATGGCTTAGGTTTCTAGTTGATATTTGGTTTAAAAATCAGACAGTTTTATAAGCATCCTATATGTAATTTTAAAAATATTTTTCTCTTTTTCATTGAAGGTGGAGATAAACTACAGTAACTAAAGTAAGCTCTGGATACTAGTTTTGTGGTTAAATTCTTTTTAAACCCATTAATTGCCTTACTGGTAGTGAATTATTCAAGCTTACCAGTATGGCTCTGACTACTGCATTGCTGAACAGTGCTTCCTTAAGTGGCAGATGCTACAGGCACAACTTCTTGCACCCCTTAATTGGACCTCTCTTCAGTGATTCCATTTCAAAACTGTACAGCAGCTACAGGAGGCCAGGGTCACAGCCTGAGAAAAAAACATCTTGGAAAAATATTGATTTGAGTTTTAAGAAGAGCTTTGAGGTCTTAAAGACTCAGCTAAGCTTACTGAAGGAGGAGTCCAAAGAATACTTAATAGGACCTGGAGGCCGTCCGTTGAACGAGTACCTGTTGGAACAGACAAAGGTGGTGTGGGAATTTCGGAGCCAAGAAGATTTAAATAAATGGGTTGTTTCCTCTGATGTGGAGATTGGAGGGAAAAGTGAAGTTTACCTCAAACTGGGTAGGAATAATCAGGCTGCTCTGCTGTATGGAACCCTCAATACTGAAGTGCCTCGTGATGGGGAGACAAAATACAGTGGATATTGTAGTATGAGAGCTAAACCCCTGGTGGTAAGTACAGCTTCATGTCTGCACAGCTTCTGTTGCCTCACCTGAGAGTGTGTTTGTGTAATCCCAGTGACAAGCAGACTATTTACTCTGAAACTGCTCACTTTCAGGAGTATTAGGTATTCCTTCAGGGATGTAACTGCATCCTTTAGCCTGGGGAAGGAATTTAAACTTTCCCTCGGCTTTTGTTTTCTTTTCTTAGAAAAGGAGTCATATATGTTTGATCACTTAACTAATGCACAACAGAGAATCTCCTCATTAGGACAGCCTGTTTGCAGCCTTTGTGCAAATAAAGGGTCTGTAATGAATCTTTATATACAAACCTGGTATGATTAAAATAGGTAACTCTCTACATTTCAATTTAATTGCACGTGTCATAAGAACAAATTTTCTGGGCTTTAACTTGGTCTATTCATCAGACTTCTTTTAGGTGAATGACCTCATCTTTTTTCTCACAGTAATGGAAAATAATGCTTTAAAATGCCTTTTTAAAGGCCTGACAATGCTTTAAAATGCCTTTTTAAAGGCCTGACTCTTCCTGTACATCAGAAAAGGCGAGACACAGATCTTCGATAGCTCAGAACTGAGCAAAACAGAACAAGAAATGGGTGTACTTAATATAGCTGGCTTCATTGCTTGTTTTTAAGCCCCTTTAAAAGCAGAGGAACATCTTAACTCAAAGCATAAAATGCTTAACTTTTTTTAGACCATCCTGTTGTGATTTGGCACAGTGCACAGGTAAAACCTTTTCTGGATCAGAAACTTAGCAGAGAATATGAGGGAGCAAAACCAGTGGGCAAGGGAGAGGCAGATGAACACTTATTAAAATGGTGGCACTGTGTCAGAGCAGTGGAACAGCAGGTTGAGTCTCACCTAAGCTAAATTGTCAGGACTGCTATGGACTTGTGCAAATGTGACTCAAACTTTCATCTCCTAACTCCAAAGTAGTGCAGTGTACCAGTCCATCTGTATAATGCAGTTTGAAATCAGAGTGACAGCATAAATACAAAGGCTATTCTTGATTTAAGAGCTCAAAACTGGCAAAACTGTAAAATGAGGAAGCCACAGGCCTTGTATAGATGTATTGATATACTCATCCTATTACCTGTAAGATGAGTTGGTAGAAGGACAGTTAATAGGCAACAGTAAAGTAAAGGGGCAAGCTCTGAATTTTTGGTGCAAATTTTGACTTGATTTAAGCAAGAATAAGTCTGACCCTCACCCCACATTGCTCCGAGTGACCTCAGTGTCTGAAGACTCTTATGTCTGCCTATGTGCAAATCACAACACCAGGACTTCTAAGATCTCTGGGAAAAAAATGTGCTCAAGAATTCGATGTGCTTGCAGTCTGTGTCATTGTGCAGTTAATGACAAAGAGTGTTGGAAAACATTAAATGCTTCCAGTGCACAGGAGATTAATTATTCCACTTCTTCAAGTTCTTGTAATCACCCCTGAATAGTCTAGTACTGATCATAGCATATTAATCTTAATGAACCACATTAAACTTAATGAACTACATAGCTACTGATCCATCACTGCAGTGTTGTGTGTACCTGCCCAGTGGGGAATTTGGCCCTAGGAAGGAGGTCTGATTTCTGCTAACTGCAAGATCGTGAGTTTTAATTACAGCTCGAGACCTTATAGTGCTGATACTGCAATTTGTGGTTTCTGATAGAACGCTGAAGGAAATTCAGTGAGATCAGCAACGACTACGATGAAAGCATAACCCAGTTTTCATTGTATTACAGTGGATATTGACATAATAATGAGGGCAGTGATCAAAGCAGTAGGGCTGTGTTCTTCATAATGGAAGCTTCCCTTTATTAAGGAGGAATAATTCTGCTTGTTAATAATTTGTAGGGATCTTTTGCTAGGAGGAAGTATTACGACTGGTCAAACTTCAACAGTCTGTATTTACGTGTCCGTGGCGATGGCAGACCGTGGATGGTAAACATTTATACAGACCCTTACTTCTCTCATCAAAAGGATGACCTCTACAACTACTTCATGTTCACCCGAGGAGGTCCGTACTGGGAGGAAATAAAGGTGAACAGTCTGCCAAACTAATGGGGCTGTCTTGGGGTCCTGGCTTTGTGGAAGGGGAGTTGCTTGTAACAGTTACAGTTTATTGCTGTTGCTGTCCCTTCAACATTTCTGTTGTGTGTCTTTCTACAACAGACATGGCTGGGGAAGTTCCCAAAAACCATTGGATTGTGGGAGGGGGCACTTTCAGTTGTATATCTGATCTACTATACCTTCACCTTAATGCCTGCTCTTTGCCATTACTGGAGTAACAGAATGGATACAGCAACTGAAGCTTAGCAGGTGTTGCCAGGACCATTCTCTGCCACAATCATTTTATCTGTAATGGGTGTGAATGGTGCAGGATTTGTACCCTGAGACAGGATTTGCTTAACTTGCTGACCCGTTAGCGACAGAGACACAGAGGTGTGGGTATCACCTGTGGCCTTTGAGTCTGAGGCACAAGAGAATAATAAACAATGGGAGTTTGGGCTTTTTTCTCATGAAACTTGGGGAACATTTGTGGTTTACTGAGGACAGCAGAAAGGAGATTTGCACATCCCTATCGACTGCCATTGGGTGCATCATAGCACTGCTGTCCAGTAATATGGGAGCAGCCACTGCTGCACAGGTGAGGAGTCAGGAGGCTGTGTCATTGCTGGCTGGCATGTTTTCCTTCCATCCCCACCAGCCAACCCTCCTGTTTCCTGTCTTTTACTACAATCCCTCCTCCTTCTTACTCCCAGAGCACTCAGAGTTGCACTCTGCACTGCTGTGCTGCAGTGCTGATGCCTCAGTACGAGATCTGCACTGTGAAATCCATACCTGGGGTACAGAGGAGCTGTCAATGTATGTGCATCCTATGCTCTTCAGTAATTTCTGGTTTCTGTTGACATGTTGCTGGAAGGTGATGCTCCTCATGCACCTCTACACCTTCTGTGCTGCAGCCTCTCCTTGTGTCCTGTAACAGTCCTGCACAGCAGCTGCCAAAAGGCACCACAGAACAGCATGGGCCATGAGTGGTCAGTGAAGGGTTAATGTGGCATATTTCTCTGTGCCAGTTCTAGGTACTAAATAGTGCTGGTACCAGTGTCGCAGTGTTATTTAATTTACTATGACAGGTTTTTCTTATCAAGTTGGTTTTTTATGTACAAGTGGGTTTTTTTTTGTTTGTTTTTTTTGTTTGGTTTTTTTTTAATGTACTGGTGACAGTTATTAAAGCCTGGTTTTGTTTTGTTTCTGTCAGATTCCATTCTCCAAATTCTTCCTGTCCAGTCGAGGAAGAGTCCAGGATAGCCAGCATCCGATCTGGTTAGACAAGGCAAGTTTTCTATGGGCTTTAGCTGGTTGAAATTTCTTTTTAGGATTATATTGTCATTTGTGAATTTAAATTGAAGGGTCTCTTCTTGTGCTTGCCTGTGCATTTAAATTACCCTACTTTGTGACAGCATTGCCAGTTTACTTCAAAGGAACTCTGAAAACATTTCTGAGAGCTCTATATAACAACTCACAACTCACTTTACCTTTCAAAAAAAGTCTTTTTTGATCATTCTTCAAAAAGTGATAAAATAAATTCTAAAATGCCACTTGGCATAGCATTGCCAACAATAATGGTAAATATCATCAACTTTCTTCCTGACAGAAGACTGTCAGGGATACCATATCATCATAGTATCATACTATAAGCAAGGTTGGAAGAGACCTCAAAGATCACCAAGTCCAACCCATCACCACAGACCTCAAGACCAGACCATGGCACCAAGTGCCACGTCCAAATGTGCCTTGAACACCTCCAGCGACGGTGACTCCACCAGCTCCCTGGGCAGCCCATTCCAGTGGGGAATGACTCTCTCAGTGAAGAACTTTCTCCTCACCTTGAGCCTAAACTTCCCCTGGCACAGCTTGAGACTGTATGAGATTTTATTTGAGGATGTATTAGGGCAGTGACCTTGATATGATGAGCAGTAAACTGAGGCCCTCTTAGACTCTTTAAAAAAGGAGACATGTTGGAAGAAAATCTGTCTTGTTTTTAGTTTTGAACTTTCAGTGATCCTCCTGTATGCAACCAAGAGCAGCTTAATATGCAGTGAATGTCAAAAGGAAAACAGATATATATGAGAAAATAAAAGGCCCATAACTTGAGTCAGTGTTAGTCACTGTGGCTAATGTATCAAGGACTTTCAGGGAGCAGATAATTCAGTTTAGGTTGCTCCCATAGCGATCTCTAATAGTATGAACCAAAAAAAAAATTAAGCTTTAAAAGCCTCCTGGGCTGCACAAGCCAAGGGGACCAATTGTAGCACTTGCTGCTGGGAAAGATCCAGCATGTAAAACATCAGTGATCAGAGAGGAACATCAGTGCATTTAATTTCTTTAGCTCTGCCCTAAGCTTCATTTAGCACATTTGCCATAAATACCTAGCCTCAGTCTCCAGTTATTCAACTTTACCTGAAGCATCCTAGGCACCAATTTGCCTGCATGTACAGCAGGGCTTGAGGGCAGCTGGGGTTTAATAATCACCAGTCACTGCCACAGGTGACTCAGCTTAAGCTGATGACACTGAGAGCTCTGAAAGGTGCTTGGTGGCAGGCTGATGGGAAGAATGCCCAAGCGGCACAGGCTCCCATGGAATTTTTTAGTTGATTCATTTTTCTTTAATTATAATAGTAGAGGAGGGGGTGGTGAGGAACATTTGGGGAAAGAAAAAAGGAGTGTTTTTTCTATTTAATAATGTTATTCCAATTGAGAAAACAGTGCCTGAGAACATTGCCTTAATATAAAACTCAGTAATAAACTTCCATGCATTTAAAAATGTCTGGCTTGGTGCACATCCACACTACACCAGGTGTCTGACTTGACCTAGAATTACATTGTGAATTACTTTATGAAAGTCTTTGTACACCTGCTCATGATGCAGCTAGGCACACCCAAACCTTGTTCTAGCTTCAGGCCATTTTCTAAGAGCTCAAGCAGCAGAGGCAGATGTGAAGTAGTTGCCTGCTAGGGTCTGCATGGAAAACGTGGTAGTGAAGTGCTGTAAACAAACAGCAGTTTGAAGTAGATGGCCATGAATTGTTTGTAAACCACTTCCATGTTTTAGTGTCTGATTGTAGCACTATAAATAATGTTCTAATTTATGTGCCTTTTAATTAGATTTGTACCCTTGGATTCACCATTGGAGATAAAGTAGATGGCCCATTCCAGCTGGAGATAGATTTTATTGGCCTGCTGAATGATAGAGCTCATACAGAAGAATTTGCTTATGAATTGTATGAAAAGAACCCTAAAGTCTAAGCTGGGCTGGTGTCCTTTGGAATGTGCTTCAGATGATCTGTTCATTATGACAAAGCATTGGACTTAGAACACCTTGAAGATTCTATGTAAACATTAAGATAAATGTGAAGTACAGGCTGTAGTAATCTAAGAGTGACACTGTTAGCATCATTGAGCTGCCAGATAGAGAACGCTGAAGATTGTACATACAGGGACTGGAACAGAGCCTGAGAAGGATTGTGAGGCATTCTTACAAAGCACCGTTGCCTGGGTAAATTTTTGCCTCTGTTCTGACCTTTACAGAAATAAAAGTTTAACAAGCTTGTTGTAGTTCTTTTTTGTACAAGAATTTCATTTTCTACATTATATAGCTTGTAGGCAGTTGTAAGACTCACCTCAGCTAGTCTTACACTGCAAAAAGAATTAACACCCTGAGGAGTGGTGCTTAAGTGTGACTCAGACACTGAAAGTTACAGAGCAGCACCAGAAGTGGAAAAGGCAGGCACCTTTAGCTTTGGCTCCTTGGAAGAACTAAAAAAAGAAAAAGCTGCCACTGCCAAGACTGAAACAGTAGCTGAGCAATGGGCTTGACAGTTTAGAGCTAGGTATGGCAGTGCTATGCAGTGTGAGAGCTGAGGTTGCTGAACAGAAGTAATACTCCAAGGATGGGTGGGAAGAAACCCCTGTCACTGCTGCCCAAGGAGGCATAGCTGAGCTTGACAAACACCAGTACAGGGCAGATCTGATCACACTTCTGATGGGTGTAATTAGTTAAGCACTCCTGGGTGGTACAAAGTCACAGCCTCAGCTGATAGCACAGAGGCTCACTGCCTCCTTTTTTCCTCAGAACACTGCGTTTTGGTAATTCGAGAACCATTTTGAAGAATGAATGCTGAAAGGTTTCACTTCAACTGTCACAGTCTAATCAAAGCACCTCCTCTACAGTGACCTTATTTAATTCCACAAACGCAGAACAAACCTACATTTGATATGGAAGAGGCCACAATAAGGCAAGCTGAAACAGTGTCTTGTAGTACCATTCTTCTGTAAAGCATTAAGTGGCTTAAGAGCAAAAGAGGGGTGATGATTGCCTCTGGAGATACCAGAACATACACAGTTTCATGAAGTGGTAGGCAGGCTGAGCAGTAAGGAAAATTCATCACAAGAGTAAATACAAATGTGAGCAGAGCTAGTGCTCCATTAAGGAGGTATACTAGATGATACAACCAGTGCTAAATAGGATACACACAAAATATTTATTCCCCTGCCATGAGTTTATATTACAAACACCAACCTGCTTGTTCTTGACATTTCAACATATATTTGGTAGGACACCAAGTTTACTCCAAGAATTATTTGCTCAAAATCCTAGCTTAAACAGCTGCTGAACTACCTTTCCAGTTCCATCCACAACAAATCCAGGCAGCTTTACTATTTTGTTTTTGAAGTAACAGCTTTTAAATCCAAGGTATTGAATGTGCCCCAGCACCTCTTTAAAGCATCAGAGATGAAAAGCAGAAGAATTTTGTTACCATCTGTTACTTGTCATAGAAAGGAACAAAACTGCGGAAATCATCCAGTTGGCAATTTGTAAAGGCCACTTTCAGTTTGTGACTTGTTAAAAATAGGGTATTTTACAACTCTATTATGCTGTAAATTTTTTTTTTTCAGAGAGCTTGGAAGATCCCTACTACCTCATAGGCACGCAATTCAAAATGCTGAGTAATTGCTGCAACTGTTGTCACACAATTTAAGGAGTGTATTGGTTTGAGTTTATACTTCCCAGGGGACTCAAAATATAGCTAACAGAAAGCAATACAATAATAATAGGATGCCTTCCCCTCTTCCCCCATTTTTGGAAAGGAATTAGGTGTAAAGAGAGAGAGTGGGGGTAAAACACCCAAAGAACAGTTTTGTTTTGATTTGAAAGTTAAAAAACAATAAAAAAAAGGTATTTAAGGTAGGGGAGTTAGGTATAGGGAAGGGAAAACAAGATACAAAACAGACATACAACCAGATTGATGAGAATGGATGGAAGGGATGTCCGCCACGTGGTAGACGATGGCCACATGGTAAGGCAGAACAGGAACAAAGGGTGGTATCAAGCAGGTAGGCAGGTCGGGAGCGCAAGAGAGAAACAGGAAGTTCCTCTGTTTATATAGGAGGTCCAGACAGGAAGTGGGAGTCGGCTAAACACTACACCTGGGGTCAAGTTCTGACCAGTTCCCCCCCACCCAGAAGAGTTAATCCTTTACAAGAAGTGATCTGGAGAAGAGGGCAAGCAGACATCTCCAACTCCTGTAATATACCAGCGGAACATTTTGAAGCTTGCAATCCAAAGCAGGGTCACAAATGCATTCTGGTGGAAAAGTGTGTTCTAAGTTGCAAGAAGCCTTCTTGAACATCTTTTCTCCATTTACTTTCTCCTTTAATTTCTGTTAGTTACATTAAAACATTTGTAAGCAGTTAGATAGTTCTAAGCTCCTAAAAGTTAATGTTGTTGAAGCAGATTGTCAAAACACTATATTCACGCGTTACACAGTCTCATCCAATGCTCTCTGGATTCCACTAGCTAATAGCAACCTGAACCAGACACAACAGCACAAATACTTACATGGCAGCCACAGTATTTACAGTGATTTCTTAAAAGACACTCCTAACTCCTCCTAAGCCAGGGATAGTCCTCTGCGGTTGCCAAGAACCTGAGCCTTTTTCTTTTTTCTCTCTTCCTCATGTTTCTCACGCCTTTCTTCCCTGAGTGGGGAGAAGAAGAGAGACCATGTCAGATTATATTAAATAAGCAGACAAGAAACCAAAGGAATCTGAAGCTGACCAAGGATTAACATCTGTTTAACTGGCAAGCTGCATTTGCTGTGGGCAGAAAACATGCTACCATTTTGGACCTGAAGGTCTAATATTCAAGGCAACAAGTCAGTATTAACAGCTTCTTCCAAGGGGAAGGTAGATCAGACACTAGCACTGATAGCTTTGTAGGATAAAAGTCTATTGGATTCTGAGCTGCCCCTTTTTGTTGGCTGCCTTAATACCAGACAGACTACTGCAGGCAAAAATTGCTTTAATATAATAAAAATTGCTTTAATATAAAACTTTCTTTCCAGAACTGCATTTCCTAAAAGGAAAAAAGAGTCACCACATTAAAGAAGGCTATTCATAAAGAGCTAATGGCATAATAACCTTGTCTGGAGACGTGGCTGTTTGTGATTCTTCTGACGTGAGGAGGTGTTGCTATTGACAGGCTTGTTCAGGGCAGTGTTTTCTTTACTTTCTCCCCAGGGTTTCAGTCGTCCTACAAGTTAGGGGCAAAGAAAGAGATTAATCAATTTACTTGCTTAGTAATTGTGTACTCAACCTCTTATTAATTTTATATTAGCTAGTGTGGTTTTTGCTGGTTTACTTAAGATGAAATGCCTCTTCAACTGTAAAACCAATTTCACCAGCCCATTCTCTACAAGAGGTACTATCTTCTGTAAGTACTAACTGTACTTACAAGTTGCACTAACCAAATGCTTTGCATTTCCTGTATATACATTATTAAGTAGAATTTAGGGATGTTTATTCTTATATTTATGGATTTTTGCTCATATTTCTTCAATAGGAAGATTCTTAAGGCATATAAAAAGTAGAAATTTAACATCAGTCAACAGACTGTGCCAATACAGAGGGAAAGGGACATGAAGAGAGACTGCAAGCTTTGCTGCCAAGGTTTGTGCCAATGCCTTACTTATGAGCAGTTGAGTGTAAGGGGCATGACCAACACAAGCAGAATAGGATCACAGTACCTTTGTGTGGCTGATACCGAAGCGGCCTTGAGAGGCTTGCTTGGAGATCAAATGTCTTCTTTGTGCTTGTGGGTTCTGCAGAGTGAGCTGAGAACTTGAAGGGGGTGATAACTACAAAAGGCATCAAGATACCATACTTAATTATGGTAGCAAGAGCATCACTGTACCTAGCAAGCTGGAAAGTGCCTGTGCACTGCACAACAATCGAGACCAAAAAGGCATTAAATGCTATCACCTACTACGTCTAGAGACAGAAATGGAAAAAAAAAAATGCACCTCACTTTGAAATGAGGACTTTTCAGGTCTGGAGAGAGCAAGCTGTAGAGCACTAGCCCTTTTGCTCCAGTTATGCTATGCAATGATAGATAGCTCCATGCTTTATTCTAGACCTCCCTAACAGATTGTGTTTCCTAGTATCTATGCTTATATGGAACCAAGTGGCTTTTTACAAGCATTCCTCTGTTCAAATTAGCAACTCAATTTTTCTTTCCCCATAGAAACTTCCATAGTGCCAGACAGCAGACAGGCAATTCTGAGTTGTTGACCTGTGCTAATGTATCTGTGGTATATCAATGGTTAGATAGAGCTATGCTCGTGCAGATCATTAGTAATCAGAAGACTTCTGCTCCTTCTTACAAAGGTTTAGTTCCTCAGTTAATAGGGGTTGCTGAGGCTGATAATATGTTGTCCTAAAACACAGCTGGAAGCCTGATGCATGCAAATTCCACTAGGAGGAGACAACCTCTGAGAAAGCAGCAGCAGAAGACTCTTACGGGTCTTCCTGTACCTGTCATATGAATCTTTTGCTATGTAGTCCTTACTGGTCTAGAAGGTTTTCTATCCTTTTTCTGTAGGTAGCTAGTTACCCTGTGTTTAAATCTTAGAGCTAACCATTTTAGTGACACACTGGAGACCCAAGGAAACAAAAGAAATTACTGCAGTTTCTAAATAATCAGAATGAAATGAAAATCTGGACCTATATGACATCAGGTTGCAAAATTTGGTATAATAATTCAAGAGGACAGAAGTCTTGATCTGAAAGAGCAAAAACTTTACCAGCCACTTTACCCTTTGATGAAGCCTGCTCCTTATTTCTTGCATTTCCCTTGCTGCTTTGCTGATTTATTGTTTTGCAGCTCTTCTGACTGTCAGGTGTGCAGATCTCTAGGAATGGAGACATCCTAGATGGGGTCTTGGTGAGAGAGCGCTTGTGCTCATTATCTTTTGTGGCTTCTGAGAACCTGAAATCAGAAATACAACAACAAAAAGTTAAGTCATCTACAAGGAACGTCAGGAACATGACAGAACACCGAAAGATTTGTCCTACTTTTCTTACAGGTAGAAAGTTTTGCTGTCTACAAGGTGTTTGCAGCTTATGCATAAATTGTACCAAAAAGTCCTTCGCTAAAAGTTTTCAAGCTATGAGCCATCATCACCAGCATTATTAGGAATTTCAAAGAACTGATTTGTTTGGAGAGCAAATATATTTGGAAGCAATAAGCTGGCAGAGTATTCACTCACTGATGTGTTTCACTTCAGATTTGGATTCTGCAGTAAAACACATCTTGCATGAAGTAACACCCTTAACAAAAGCATACTGAGAATAAGCTGAAAACTTGCAAGACTGTAAAGTGAGCTAATGTTGAAGAAAGCTGAGTTTTGAGGGCTAGCAAGGTTATGGATGAAGTGGAACTTGCAGGATCCACCTCAGGACCTCTTTGAACAAGTGGAATGCAAGCAAATTCTTGCTTGCATTGTTGTACGTATTGCTAAGTAAGAATAAAGTAAGCCTGCAGTGAAGACAAAGAGATCATTCAACAGGACACCAGAGGCAGGATGAACACTGTTTTCATTTATGGTTCTCTATTGAAATCAAAGGTAGCATATTTCAAGTGGAAACAAAGCCAGCAAGATTCTGAGCTTGGTATTTCAATGACTGTTGAACTGCAGAATAACTGCATTCAAAAGTCCTGTAATTATTTGTTAGGAGATGCCAACATTAGAAGTTGCACTGACTTTATTCAAGACCAAAAATCCCAGCATGCAGAAGTTGAGAAGTGAAGATTAGCAAAAATCTGGCCAGGACCACAACCAAGACCCAAGATTCACCAGGTACTGTTAGCAGGGGAAGGACAGGGGTAAATTACAGAATGACTACATCTGAGCTTCAGTCACTGTGGGAAGTTTAGTACACTGAATAAAGACAGAATTACTACAATAGTTAGAAACCAACAAAAACCAAACCAAATGTAGAGACAAGGACTTCCACTGGAAACTGGATGAAAGGGCATTTACTAGTGGAGTACCACATGGACTGATATTTTGATTCATTCTTTTAAGGCTTAACAAAAATACTTTAGGAAAAAAAACAGTAATAAGCCAATAAAACTTACCCATAACAGAAGTTCATGGAATGTTAGCAGAACAGAGAGTTAGATTACTCTCTATTGTAGGAATAATGAAGTGTGTGATGGTTTAAAGAGCAAATGAGATTTAATAGCATTGAGCATGAGCTCATTCATTTAGCAATTTCTGATGACTTTCAACTTGGCTCCCATCTGCTAGAAACAATCTGCTCGTAGTAGCCAAGCACAAAATGAGCCTCTGCTGTGACATCAGAGGGTGGTGGTGGAGAAAAGGAAAAGAGTTACCAAAAAAAACCCACCCTGAAATGATGAGTCCATCGTGTGACTCACCTAGAATACTGCATACAGTTCTGGTTAAGTAATCTCAAAGATCTATTAAATTCAGATATACAGACTATTGGGTTGCCTGCTGAAATGGGAAACCTAACACAGCAAGAGAAGAGAAAAAGTAATTTGGCTTGGTTGGTTGAGCAAAACATAAGCTGAAAGAGGTGCAGGATTCCTTTACCAACAGACAAAAATGAAGAATCAAGAAGCAGCAGCACAGTAAGGCTTAAGCCAGCCATTAAGCTGTGCTGAAAACTAACAACCAGGATTAGTCTGATTTAGTTCATGCCTGGAGTGGAGAATGTAGTCAGATGACAGTCAGCATTGATTATTTCCTGTGTATGGTCTCACATTGCTCACTGGTAGTGTTGGTTTGTTGTTTTTACCTGACATTCATTTTGGATGTTGAAAGGACAGAAGGCTGAAACGTTGACTTCTTGGATAGAATACTGCGGCTGGCAGTGTTTGGGTTGCTGCGTGGTGAGCGCCGGATGTTGCCAGGAGTGCAGGTGGTGGAGAATCTGCCTCTTCCTGGATTTGGGCTGAATAAAAATGTTTTGCCACTGGTTTGTTTCTAAGGGAAAGCAAGTCAGGAGTTAGCATGCTGCTAAAAATTGATCAAAAGACCAGCTAAGAGGAAGGGAAAAATACACAGTGAATCAGAAGTGTGCAGTGTTTCCCTTTCGCCCCTTTAAAAGTGTATTTTAAACATAGGTAGTTTAATTATTGTTAAACCAGTTTGAAAACACATACCTTTGGGTTGTTCAGTGGAGTGTCTTTTTCTGATGCTCTTAAGTAATTTGATTTTTTGGCCAGCACCTGCCAGAAGTAATTTGTCTTAAGTATACACTTGTACAATGTATGCCATAGAAAAGAGCAAGGTCCTGTTCAGGAGTTTGTGTTATTGATATGTCCCAGAACAAATATGTTCATTTATCCATTGATACCTTACTGTCGCTTTCCTAAGGTCTGCCACACTCTGAAGGAGGGAGGCCCTATAGCTACAGCTTTCATTCACACGGGCAAGAAACACAAGAACTGAAAACTGGGGTCATAGAGCAAAGTAAAATGCTTATTTTTTAAAGGAGAGTCCTGCATAATCACTGGACAATTGTGCCTCACAGAACCAAAGAGGAGCTTAACACTAAATTCCTGCTCTGACAAATAACCCATCCCCTGGGCTAAGTTCTGAGAGTTGTAAACAAAGGCTCCAGGAAATCCTTCACAGAATTGTGGCATAATTATCTTCACTCTAAACTGACAAGTTGTTGATTCCTTATAACTGTAACCATACTCTGTTAATATAAAAAGCTTACAGCACCATAGCCGTTATATACCAGTAACTACACACAACTGGTTATCTAGCACTGCAGCTCAACTTCACTGATGGCAACATTCCACTGCATATACACACGTGATCAGCTACTGACTGCTCCGAGTCTACAGGAAACAGATGAATGTGGATCTCTTCCAGCATTATCACTTGCCTTGACTTCACCAAAAGAATTCCTGCAGTTTTCAATAATTTTTTTTTTCCTCTCAACATAGTCAGCAATAGATTCCATTTTCTTGAAGTGAGCCTCATGCAATTTTTTGAAGTCTGCAGAGTTCCAAAAATAAGAAGAGTCACATATCTGATAAGCTCCCAGGGAAGTTTGCTACTTAGTAAGAGAATCTTGCAACACCAATCAATACGGTCTCAAAGAAAATACATCACATCCCTCTAACCAAAGACTGTGTCTACACAGGTAATCAAACAGTACAAAATCGGATCTGCTTCGCCAGTCACAGAGCCAGTTACTTGGTGCATGCTCTGGAAAATAACAATCATAGCATGGCTTGGGTTGGAAAGGACATTTTAAAAAAGAGGAAGTCCAACCCCAAGTTCTACAGTTAAAAAGAAATACCTTCATTTAAAATCTGGATGTATTTTATGAAGTGATGGAAATGAGCTATCCACAGAAACACTGCACAGGGGCAGTATTTTTGAAGTAAAAACTAAACAAGCAAGAGTAACAGCACAACTTCCAGCTTGCTGTTTAGAAAACCATGAAGGTAAGTATTACACCTAAGAGACAAAGTTAGATAAACCCATTTTGTAACATACAAATGAGTCACTATGAATTTACAAGGTGGAAGATACACCTTAAAATCTAACTCTTGTGAATATTTTCTGTTGGCTTGTGTTTTAGAGAGTACAAGCAGAAATTTGGACTGTAATAAACTATGTGAAGGTTCCCTTCGCACACAGACAGCACAATTCTTTCTAGAGATAGTAGGTTTTCTTACTTGGTGTAGTAGCTTTCATTCCTGTTTTCCCAGACCTAGATGCACAGCCTACATATATAGGAATCTTCTGTCTTGCAGGACGAGCATTGCCTAGTACTGTAAAATTAGACAAAATCATTAGAACTCCTGGAAGATACTTTATCACAACCTTTTAAAAAGTATTTATTCCAACACACACCTTATCAGATGGGGTTGGGTTTTAAGAAGTTAAAACATCAGCTGAAATAGTCCCAAGTCTCTCACAAGCCCTTTAAATGGCATGTCAGTAATGGCATCTTGACAACATACAAGCTCAACATGAATCCCGAAGTCATATCAGGTTATCATCTTTTGATAGGAACATATTTTACAGGGGAAGTTAACAGGAGAATTATCTTTGTGGTAAGCAAAACCAGCTTCAAATTGACAGGTCTTGATCTGATTAATAAGCTAGAGGGTTTTAAATGTTGATAACAACAGAGAAATGCCATTTGGGCAGCTTTTCTGCTACTGCTTTATGAGCAGAGATGACAAAAAACTCAATCTCTGCACATGGTATTAAGGTCATGTTCATTTTTTACTGATTAATTTTATTTAAAAAAAAAAAAATCAGGTAAAGACTTCAAACAACTTCACTATTTGCTTAACAAAAAGCAAACTTTTGTGTTTCTGTTCATTTATATCCCCTTTAAAAGAAACCTGAATGACCTTAGAGTATGAAAATAAATTCTCACTAGAAGCAAATAATAGAGAGGCTGTTGAAAATAATTGCTAGGGGGGGAAAGAAAAAAAGAAAAAAAAAAATCAACTTTTCAACACTAAATGGAGATAGCAGTTTTCTGTCACACAGCTCTGAAATTACAGGAAAAAACAATAAAAAAAACCCACACCAGAAAAACAAAAGCAGTACAAATACCTCTAATTACAGTTACAGGAAGAGATGAGTACTGTGACAACTGTCAGGATGAATTCTGTCACAGCCAAAGCATCCTCTACATATTCTATTGCTTCCGCTTTTTCAGAGACATTTAATAGAAAATACTCCTTTTCTAAATCAGTTCCAAAGTTATAGATGGCCTCCAGTAAGAGTGTCCTGGTCAGTTCTACAGAATATCCTTAACACAGCTCAAGGACTACATATGCTTAGTCTAACAGGAGCAAATAACAGTATCAATAAATTACAAGATCAGGCAGATACTCATTTCTGCATGTCAGCTGTATGCACAAAGGAGCGGGGAAGAAATTAATTCAGATGTAACAAGGTTGTTTAAACAAACTATAAAGGATTTTGTCCTTTCTTGTTAATCTTACTCTGGGGAAGAAAATGACAAAACCTATTCATCTGCAGGAAAAGTGAAGCTTAAGGAAGCTCTCTCTCCATTTCTTTCCACTTTTAAAAAGGAGCCAAGTAACATCTCAGAGGTATTCCAAAAGGCACTGGTCCTAAACAAGATGCATGACTCAAAATACCCTCAAGACTTTCAAGAATTCCTACCCCAACAAATATTTGGTCCAAGTTCTAAAGCCAAACCCCTCAGAATTTTCTTTTTCTATATCCCCAAATGAGTTACTGATCATCAGACATGCCACAAAAATCTTTGTGGACACAATAAGATGACCAAAAGGTGCATTTTAATTAGTATATATTTCTACTTACATTCATTTCCCTGACCTTTAGAAGTCATCTCTGGTTGTTCCTGCTGACCAGTACCCATCCCTGGGCTCTCAACAGCTTCCTTATTTTGTCTCTTTTCTTGCTTAGGCACTTTGTTTTCTTTCATTTTGGAACATTTCTGCAGTTGAAACATGCTTCATTAAAACAGCTGGATTCCAACTGGATATAAAGAAAAGGCCAGTGTGCTGAGCCACCCAGTGGAGGAGGTTGCCCAAGGAGGCTGTGTAGCCCCCATCCATAGAGGTTTTCAGTATCAGATTAGGTAAAATACTTCAGTGCTGTGGTCTAACCTCAGAGTTCACCCTGCTTTGATTGAGCAAGAGATTTTCTGAAGTACAACCTGACTTAATAGGTTAGGTATTTCACAAACAGTATTAGGAAGCTTTTACTTGCACAGCTGTAACATTTCAATATAAAGTTACCTTTATTGACAAAAGTTAATTACTTGCAAGCAAAAATAAACTCATTGGTTGTTACTTTTTACTCTTGTAGCTTTGCTTACTGTACAGTCCTCTAACACTAGCAAACACTCATCTCACTTCCCTCATCATCGGTACAAGGCTTTCACACAGTTCTTAGTTCACTCACTAGTTCCATGTAATTCTAAAGAAAAATAATTCTGGCCCATCTCACCTTGAAACCTCCCCTCCCTCAGTCATACAACCCACCAATAAAGAACCCACTGAGAGGTGTGGGAATTAAGAAATTGCCAGGTTTAGGCAATCATCCAATTTCTGGGTGGTTTTTTTTCCTATATAAAAGGGAAAACAGTCTTATTCTAGATAAATTCTGAAACTAGTCTAATACTGACACTAATACAATGAATTAGTGAAAGCCACCTTACATTTGAATAGACTTTGAAATAGTCTAATTCTTAGAGAAATTTGTTTCCTTCAAGTAATCTCTGCTCATTGTGGAACACTCAAGACAGACAAAAAACACTGCTACAAAGCACAGAAAACTGCTACCAGAACATCTGCATACAAAATTCTTATATATACACATGTACTTGTATATTAAAAATGTGTGCCATCTGCTGAATGGGAGCAGGGAAAAAAAAAACAAAACAAACAAGGGTGTTTAAATTATGCTTGGGGAAAGATAGGGCAGCCAAACAAGCTGTGTACATCACCTCTTTGCCATCAGAAAGCCCTGTGTTTTCTTCATTGGTATTTGTTTCATCATTACAGTTCCTCTTCTTTCTGGTTGTTCTCTTTTCTTTACTGTGTTTTTTTGCGATAAAAGAGACTGAATCAGGCATAATTTCCTCCTGATTGCCCAGTTCATCTAATTCATTTGTAGCAAATGCACTTTTCTCAGAGTCCTAAAGCAGAAAAACACTGTTATGTGGAATATATATGACACAAGCATAAATTAGATTCTCCAAAGAGACAGTCTTCATTTTATCACCGGAAAAAAAGTGTTTCAGACAGATGAAAACCAGTAGCATGTAATTAGTAGCATAGTAATCAAGAAATTGGCAATATTTAGATCTCCCTGAACATCAAAGCTCATTGTCTGAAGACTTTAAAAAGAAGTCCTACTGCTGTTTCATTATTTGGCATTTCAGTAAGATTCTAAAAAGCTGAGTATGTTCTATCAGATGATGCTGTGCGTCTTCCAGAGTTGTACATTTCTGTGGAATGCCCTTGCCAAGCAGTCATAGCCTCTGCCATGCTTGTTAAAATTAAACTGGCAAGGATTACACCAGTTCCTCAAACCTTGAGAGATAGAGTGATACATTTTAGAACAAGTACATACCAATTTACTTCCTATCAAAACCACAAAAAACATTGTCATATCCAGCAGAAAAACTCGTCTTACAGGAAAGTTATTTTAAAAGGTTAAGAAATCAATATATACAGAGATGAATAAAAGAAATATCACTATAGTATCAGGCATGCAAAATGATTAAACCAGTCATATGTGGCAGTGACTAACATCTGGAGATAAACAGCTAAGAATGAAACATTTGTTTGGTGGAAATTAAATGTTATTTAGAGTTGTGGACTGGTGCTAAAAACCACACTGGTACTTGGGCAGCTGAAAGGAAACCAGCTTTGCGTGATAGAGACCATTTCAAAGCTAATGCCAGCATATCTGTTTCTATCAGTACCTGAGTGGACTAAATTAAAGGAGCTACTAAGAACAGTGATGTTAGAGTAGCTATTATGGTGAAGAACAACCTTCAGCATATGCCTGGCTCTACTAGTAACAAAGACAGCTCTACGTCTCCAAAAGAACGGATGATCTTCTATTACCATGTGTTCATTCTCCTGTTTTATTCCATTTAAGTGTTCCTTCAGTGCTTTCAACAATTTGTCTGCCTGGAGAGAAATCAAAACAACACATAAGCAAAGTATTGCAGTACATCTTCAAACAAAAAAAAAAACCCTCCATAAATCCAACCAGTATCCTATAAATTGATCCAACAAGCAAGCTGAACACTTCCTGCATCCTAAGGAATAAGGCATGCCTAGAAGCCTCATCCAAATCAGAGGAAATGCTTAAGGCTGTAAATAAACAAGCAGCATATTCTTTACAGAGCCACAAATTTCCCCAGTTGGGTTTCTTCTCGTCGTGGGTTTAAAGAGCCAACAGAGTGAAGCTCTCAAATGAATTGGAGAAAAAAGAGAATTATATTTGGAAAGAGTTATAGATAGAAATCACAAAGCAGATACAGAATCCATAAGCGAACCCCCCTGGATTTTCCCCCAACCCAGAACTAAATCTATCATCCCCGGTGCTCCAATCCTCCCCCGCCATGCCTCTGCCATCCAGGAGGCCTAAGCACAGCCTCTGGAGGCCCCAACCAGGCCTATCCTTACATGTCTGTCCCGATAACGCAGCTCCTGCCCGACACAAGGCTGGAGGGGGAGGAAAGGAGAACGAGCTGGCCTTGCCGTGAGTTTATGAAGAGATAGAAGAATTATGGGAGTGAATAATCTTCAAGTCCCTTGAGGACTTTTTTAACCCTATAGTTCCCAACCTGGGACACTTCTGGTCTATTTTCTAGTAAGTTTAATCGTTCAGAGATAGAGTAGGCTGCACTGAACAGCTGAACATCAACTGAAAGGGGATCGAATTTCTGCAGTCACTTTGTCTTGCATGTTATTACATGCAAAGCATTCGTCTCACCTCTTGCATATATGTTCAACAGCAATAAAACCCAACAAAATTACGTCATTGACACTGTAGGCTATTAAATACTTAGACACTGACCTAGGAATGGCAACATAAAATCAAATCTGAACTAGGAGTTTAAGAACAAAACGATCCAGAACTAAAAGCCCAAGCAGAAGCCTCAGGCCTGTCAGGACAACGGGTTTCTTTGTCCACCGAAGTCGTGCATCTTGTTTCTTTGAAGGCCTTAGGCCTTCGCTCCTTGGCAGCACAGCAGCCCGACCGACTTACAGGCAGTGACTCCCAGGAGACGTCAAGGCACTGCCCTAAATCCGTAGCTCCAGGTTGAAGAGCTTGGTGCGTACTTCAATTTCATCTGCTTAACCACGACCGGTAAACAAACACACGAACCCTGGTGCCTCCCTGAAGGCATCCCCCATCATTACTATCCTTCCGACTCCTAAAAAGCCCCACAACTACCCGCACTGGGAGGAGCACGGGACGGGACATAGCGCGGTAACGCGTTGCGGACGCACCTGGCAGTCGGAGCCTGGTCGGAGGCGAGCAGCCGCGACCCCCGGGGCAAGCTGCCGACTCCACTATGCTCAGCACTAAGCTAAACCCTCTCGGCCCCTGGGGACCAGGGGACCGCTGGCCCAGTCTTGCACTTCTCGATGCCCCCGGAAAAATGGGCCCCTGCATGCCCAGCGTTCCCTTTGAGCCTGTGCCCGTTACGAAGGAGCGTGGCACAGCGCCTCGTGTTACAGAGGGAGCTAACGACCGAGACGCGTCTTCCCAGGCGAAGAGGCGCTCCAGCCTAAAGACACGGCAGCCCATCCACGCCGCATTCCTGCCAGCGCCGCCTCCAGCCGCAGGTAGGGACGGGGCCTCAAAGTTCCGTCTGCGGCGGTACCCAAAACAAGGACTCCCGCAGAGACGCACGGCGTCCCGCTCCCCTGAGCTCCAGGTCGGGAAGAGGCAGGACCCCAAAGTCAGGGCCATTCTCTGGAGAACAGGTGAGCAGGAAGCCGGAGTTTTAGCCCACCCGATCCTCTATTCCACCCACCCAGCCCAAGGTGCTGCTTCCTCCGAGCCGCAGCAGCCGCCCCAGTCTTACCCGAAGGTTAGCCTTCAAGCCGACAGACTTTGCGATCTGCTGGAGCTCGACGTATTTGAGGGAGTCGAGCTGCTGGAGCAAAGGGAGCGCCATAGCAGCAGCACAGACTCACCGCCGCCCAACCGCCGCACTTCAAATCTCGCGCTCAACCAACACGGCGGCCCCTTACTCCCGCCCCGCCGTTAGAACTCGCCCGGAGCGCCACGCCATTGGCTGGGCGAGACAAAGAGGCCGAACCCAAGGGCACGGAAGCCACCAATGGCGTTACGAAGATCGAGGAGTGCTTTTTTTCAAACGCAATAGGCACTCCTGTAGAGGGACAGTCCCGCCCTCTCCTGCTTGATTAGGCGACGAAACAGTTCGGTGCGGCCTACTTCCCCATAGGAAACTACTCCCAGTAGGCGACAACGATTGATGCGTCCAACGGCCAATAGTAATGCAGATCTCTGAAACGCTCCAATTGCGAGGCCGGGCAGGCGGGCGCGGCGCTCGAACGCAGGGCGGGAGAAGATGGCGGTACGCAGGCAGCTGCGAGAGCTCTCCCGGGACCCGCAGCTTGATGGGGTCATTATTGTGGAGCGGCCGTCGTGCCCCGCCGCTGCCACGCGGGTCCATAAGCCATCGTGTCCCGGCGCTGCCACACGGGTCTCGGAGGCGTCTGTTCCTGCCAGAGGAGTCTTGCCGCCGTCACGTTCATCGACGCCTTCCTTGCTCCTACGGCAGCGGCCTCCGCTGCCGGAGGAATGCGCCATGTTTCAATGCTGTGGCTGTCGGGCTGTGCTGGGAGACTCGCTACATTTGTGCGCGCAGGAACCACGGCTCGGCGTCCTTGTCTGCTTCAGTCAGTGTCCACCCTGAGGCGAGGGGTGAGGGGGCTGGCCCCGCCAGTCGGCGGGCAACCTGGGTCCCTTGGGGAGGGCGGGTTCCGAGTCTGTGCTGTCCGCCCCGGGAGGAGGGCCGTTGACTTCGCGGCCCAAGGGCTTCGTGTTGGGTGCCTTGGCGTCATGGGGTGGGAGGGCACGGCGGAGGCGGCCGGAGTGGTGTTGGTCCAGAAGATGCTCGTCTTCAGCGGCTCCCTCTTTTTCCTCAGAAGTCACGAACGGTGTGACGTGGGAAGAGTCACTCGTGATCGGCCTCGAGGGATTCCCCCTGGGATGGTGCGTAGCTCGCCTAGGTCTTGGGTTTGGCACGGGGCCTGCCGGGCACAATTGCCACGGTAAATTATTTGGGTGGAAACTGGGAGCAAAGCTGGGAGCCAGGAGGTTCTCGGTCCTGTGCGTTGTGGTTTCTTCTGGACTTGGTAAATCCCGGAGTGCTTGCTTGTGGTACCATCAGTTCGGGTGGAGAAACCTTTTGTAGAGTATGTAGCTTTAGTTTCTGTCAGTTTTGCTACTCTAACGTTTGTTGGTGGAGAGGAACACTGGATGGAGTACAAGACAGTGTGGCCATTGGGTGTCTTTCTTCTGCTCCTTCGCTAAAAAGGAAGCATCTATAGTTACCTATATTAAGGTTAACCTTAATATATAATTAACCTATAGTTACCTATATTAAGCATATATGCTTACCTATATTAAGGAAGCATCTTCAATTTAGGCTTTTGTTTGGGTTTTGGGTTTTTTAATACTAAAAATGAGTAATTTCTGCTACTTTACTCATAAGCCTACAGTTAGCAACCAGCTTTGTAGTTCTGGCATTAGTCTGATGTGAAGGATGTAAGTATTGCCTGCAGACCTACAGAGCTAGTTGTTTAAATAGTGTTTAAAGGCCCTTTAACTGTAAGGACTGGGAGCTCTTAAAATACAAGACTTGAGCTTCCCAGCACCCCCACTTTTTTTTTGTTTTGTTTCCCCTCTCTCTACCCAAGGCAATAATGTTTTATCATCAGGGAATTTTACATCTGTGACCTGGCACAGGCATTGTTTCACTGGTTAAATCAAGTCTAAACCACTGCTTGATAATGAGATGTGTATTTCTCAACTGCAGCTTTGCTTATTGCAGAGGCTATTTCATACACACCATGCAGAACTTTTTCTGTGTTTAAATTCTCTTTGCTTTATATAATTTCTTTAAGGAGAAAGCACGATTACATTTTGTTTTGCTGTCCTGATAGTACTGAAGATTTGATGCCCTCTGACAAGCATACAGTATGTGTTGTTTCTTAAGCCTTCTGCTTAACGATACTTTTCCCTTTCTCCTTTCAGTGCTTGCTACTCACTATCCTGTCAGTCATGTGGCTGGATCGTGGGCTTCATTCTTTATTCTGCTACCAGAGACCTGGCCCATCTCCGAGGCTTCTTCTGTTTGTTCAAGGACAGGATCCTCTGGTGAGCATACTGTGGTCTTATGGTCAGTGACTTCAGGGGAATTTGTAAGTACAGCAAATGCAGAACTAACACAAGTGGCTTTCCTTCTGACTGGAAGCATTGGCGCAGGATCTTAACAGCCTCCGTGTTTAAATGGTTTGTGTTGGTGCAACTCCATTTGATTGGCGTCGCACTTCTTGGGTGTCCTCATATAATGCCAAGGTTTAAATTTAGTTGCTTGCAATACTGAAATTTCCTTCAGACCCAGGTTTGCTTAGCAAATGTGAGGTGTCAAAGTAGTTCCAGGACTACTTTGGATGTGACTATAAAAATTAAATTACTCATAGCTGGTTATAAAAAACTAATGATTTAAGAGTAAAATCACTGTTGCGTTTTTAGTATTTTCATAATGTTGATTGCTTTGGGCAACAACTTTTGCATCTGCTTTTAAAACATCTTTAAATAATTGGTCCAAACAATGCAACTGTGTGCTTAACTGGTTTTCCCTTTCCCTTTTTGTTTTCCAGTTACCTTTTAAAGAAACAAATTACAATAGAAGCAACAAATATTAATTTTCCTGCTCTGACCTTAAATGGAAGAATTCAGAAAGTAAGGTTTCTACATTAATTTGTATGGAAAACAGGGGTTTTAATGTTGGTGTTTTTTTTTATATTAGTACAAAAATATTGATATTCATGGGTTTAAGTGCATAAGATGGCAAAAATATTGACTTCCAATACCAATATTGACTTTTATGTGCAAGATATGCAAACATTTTCCAGAACCACTTACTTGTAAAACATACCCAGTTCTAAATAATTTTCTAGCAAAAGTTATCTTTTTATTCTCTACACTTCAAAAAGAAAAAAAATAAACACACAGCAGTACTGACTTGTAGTTTCAGAGGCAACACTAGAACCTCCTTTCTTCATTGGTATTCAGATGTTCAGATGGCAGCTTAGCAAATTCTCTCCTGTAGCTCAAAGTTACTGTGTAGGAGACAGTCACTCTATCCAGTCTGTAGGTGCGTGTTCCTTACCTTTTCCATTTTTAAGTTTCTGTGCCAAGCGTAGAAATGGACCCACGAATTAAGTTCTATCCCCTTTAAAGTCATCTTCCAGTGTCTTACTGTCAGATCAGCTTGGGTTTTATAGGTCAACTAATGCTAAAATATTACCAAGGCAAGACTTACGAATTTAACAATCTTTTTTGAAGTAAAAAAAAAAAAAAAAAAAAATGGTACCACTTAATTTCAAACACAGATTGTGTGGCTCTGGAGAGTTTGCTTGTTAAATAGAACAAGTCCAAGAATTTGTTGTTGTAATGTCAGCAGGGTTTTATTCTTGTGGTTTAGATGTGTTAACTTAAACCCCAGACTCTGGAAATGGCATTTTTGAGGGACTGTCCAGATGTATTCCTAAGGTGATGATGAAATAGTCTGTCCAGATAGAAGATCTCTAGCTGTGTAAAAAAACTTGTAATGAGTTAACTAGGAAAGATGGGATTGATAGTAGTAAGGCTCCTGCAAGTGCCCCCTTGAGTAGAGTATTTCTATCCCTCTCAGAGAGGGGTTATGCTGGCACACATTCATCTCTCACCTCTTTGTAGCACAGGTTTGAGTTGGGTGCCAGTTTTGACTGTATTATACATGGAGTGTAGAGAGCAAATTCCAGTGTAATTTTCCATCTTGAAAATCAGCTGCTCTTTACCCACTGAAAATGGGGTGCAGATCATTCAAACGTCCAGTGTCAGGACATTTTTCTCTAGATATAATACTCTTATTTCTACTTTTTTTTTTTTTCTCTGTAGCTGAAACAAAAGATTGTGGATGTCTATATTCGCATAGAAATGCTGATAAAGAAGGTGGAAAAAATGTGCAACACGGCAGAAAATCAAAGCTTTGCATTAGAAGCATCAGGTCTTCCACCAGGATATGTAGTAGTCAAGGTCAATTAGGAATATGCCATTTCCAAGAACTGCTGGAGTTTTCTGCACCTCTGCTGACTTTGTTCCTTCTAATGAAACCACGCACAATGCACCAGCACAGGTTAGAGTGTTAAGCTGTCACTTTATCTGTGCATGGAAAGAACTGACATGGAAGTGCATCCTTTCAGTGTGAGAGGAACCTGAAAATCTGACATACTGAAGTTATGCTTGGAAAAATGGAGAGCCTGCCATGAAGCATGGGGCTCACTGAGACAACGTAACCGACTGACTTTCTGATGACTTCGGTGGAAAAACAGCCTTTGAAATACTGAAATCAGGTTTAAGGAAGGATACAAAACATACCAAAGGGATGATATTCGAGAGGAGCTGTTACACACTGAATGTTCTTGCAGAGATCTAAAGTTCTTGTCCTGCCTTTTCATATAGATGCTTATAGTGGTCATGTCAGCTACCTGTTGTTCAAGCGCCTCATTGGCTGCATCTGGTATGTCAGCAACTAGGTGACCTCCTGAGTAGTTCTAGATTTGCTTGTGTGTGTGGCCTGCAAAAGGAGCATGCTAGAATGTCACAGGGGCTGTGCAGTGTTTGGTGTGTGAATCTGGATGGCACAATGTTGGCTGGAGCACAGTTTTGGATTTCAGATTCAAGGGCAATCCACATACCTGCAAAGTCCTCTAGAAATGCAGCCCCATTGCTGCACAGGACTGAGTCAAGTTCTGGTAGCTCCATGAAGCTTAGGCTGTGAGCATCTGCCTCTAAGATTTGAGCCTTTCTTTCTGAGGCTGAAGCTGTGAACCCAAGGAATTCTTGTCATCTTCACTTCTGCTCAGTTGGGGGAACAGTGCTGTGCTGAAGTTGTGATGGATTTGCCTGCTACCTTCATTTGGACAGTCAAGATGTTTCATCAAAAATACCTAATGCATGCTTGTTGGCATTTGTCTGGTTTGAATGGGTTCTGCTTCTTTCCAAACATCTAGAAAGTACTTGTATGGAAAAGGAAGACCACTACTTACCCCTTGTTACAAGGACAGAATATCTTTATCCCTAAATCTTGTTAGTTGGAAGATTAAGGGTCCTCTTCTTCTCACTGACATTTTAAACATTCCATAAAGCTTAATGTATCAGCTTAAATCCAGTGATTCATTTTGCCATCCACTTTCCTCTGGATCCATGTGTAACTGGCAGATTGCCCTCCCCATTGCTGCCAATGCAAGTGCTCTGTGTATTTCAGTCTGAATAGTTGTTAAATAAATCCTGTCATGGGCTTGGAGCAGGGAAGACAGAAAGGACTGCAAGGCTTTAGTTGGCCAGCTGGTACCTCTGTTACTATTGTCCAACTGTGCTGCTTGCTTTTATTTATGAAGAGTTCTGGTTTGTCTCAGTTCATTCTGACTAAGCAGTAATATTAGAATGTCAGGAGCCATCCTGCAGGGAAATGAGAAGCTCGCTCTCTTAAAATTCCAATACTATCTGCTGTCTAAATTATTTTTATTTTTACAAATTTGACAAGCTTTAAATGCAAAAATGCAGTGCTTTTCAGTGACAGCTCAATTTGGGATCTACCTGACGTAAATGTTAACACTCTTGCAAGATGTTTCATTGGATGCAATAAAAAACATGTCCTGTATGATGATCTCTGTCCTGACCCCCTAACTGGGTGATAGCTCTTAACAGTTCTCGCTGGCCATGCATACAAAGCTTTGATTTGCTGTATTCGATAATTTCATTTATTAAGAAGTTGTATTGTGCAGTGACTTCTGCATTATGTTCAAGGGCCTCTGCGTCTTTAGCTGGGGTCTTGGGACTAAGTTTATCTTGTGCAAGCATCTCCCTGGCTCAGAGAAATGCCTTCATGTATGTTTAACTTCACCTTTGTGTTACTTAAGTGACAGCACTTCTGTTGTTGCATCAGCCTAAGAAAGGTGATTAGTAATAGGACTGATTCCTTTTGCCCTTTCCTTCTGGTTTCTGCGTTGAGAGTGGTTCTTTGCTCTGTACTTTACATCTGTACTATGTAAAACTGCTCTGTTGTCTAGCTTCACCCCTGGAAGGAAAACTGTCAGTCACACTTTTATGTATTACCTTTACAGTTGAATAAACTTTTAAACTAAAAAAGAGAGGCAGAAATTCAGAAATACATACACATGTAAGCAGAAGAAATGGGCTTATGACTTACATGGTATATGCCTTCTGCTTAGGTTGGGGTTGCTGACAAACAGCTCCTCCAGGTTATCTTGCCTGGGACCTGATTCCTCATGAAACATTACACGAACACTTCCTTCATTATTTAGCATGAATCTAAACAAATAATAGGGACATGCTAAATAATAGCTGGTAAAATTTTCAACTATGCTTCTGTAATCTTTGGAATGGGGAAGACCTCTGCTCTGTTGGGTCAAGCTGTGGTCCTCCATGTCTACTGGTCAGACGATGTGTTTCCCTGGCACTGACCACCATGGTGCTATGTTACAGCACTTTTCAAAACTGGTTTCAGCAGCAACTGCAAGGAAAGTCATGCCTCCCTGCAGGCAGATTGTGACATGCCAACCACAATGTTTTGCACAATAAATAATCCATATATATGAAACAGTTTTCTGAGGGGCTTGGTACTTTCAGACAATCTGTACTAGCAGCAGCAGCTTTCTGCTACCATCTGCAACAACCCTTGAAGCTTTTACCTGGTAAGCTGTCCATCTCACTGTGAGTGGAGTAACAGTTTTTCTTCAGTTGCCTTCCAAGAAGTTAAAGGCTTCTATGCCTGAAGTCTGAGGGAACAGCTGGACCCAGAGCAGCTATCCAGCATGGGTGACTATCTCCCAATTGTTACGTTTTGACAGAAGTACACAAGGTACAAACACATCTCAGAAGTGGAGCATAAGGTGCAGTAAGTCAGTGAATTTGTCTTCTGAACAAATGACACATCCAAGATTAGTGCATTCTCAGCCTGTGCTGCTTTATTGCTAAAAAAAATTGTATACAGGTGCAGAGTTTCCAAGTTCATTTTTAAACAGTTCCTCTTTACAGTGTCAAAATAATAAAATCTTGAAATCCTCAAAGATGCATAGATATAAAAGCAAGCTGCCTTTTGGAAAAAAAAATTTGCAGGGAGACATTCTTTCACTGTTACCATGTAAAACACATGTGCAATGGGAGTACATAGTTCTAGTGACACCAGTAATTTCCTCCACTAATCCATGTGAGCATGCTCTCAGAAGTTTAGTATAAGAAGTATTTTCTGTTTTTTAAGTACTAAGGTAATTTTCCAGGACCTATAGCTAATACTTCTCCTTTGCTTTTATACTTCTCAAAAAAAGGAGGATATCTTCACTGACATCTCAAAGAAGCTTATTGCCCAGGTGTTATATTGAAGGGAATAAGCACTAACAAAGGACACAACTGTTTACTCATCACACGGAAAAAGACAGATTTTAACAGGGTTTAAAACCATGCAGAGTCTTCTAAAGAATACTCACTAAGAATTGTGTGACCACGGTTAGCTGCTGGGCTAAACTCGTTCTACAAATTCCCTTTTTGCTCAAAGAACAGTGTTGGCTCAAAGCCTTTATTCTGATCTCATGAAATATTTTCTCTTCCAACATTCCTACCTTCGTTTGGCAATACTTGTGTAGCTAGAAGGAGCATTCATGAGAAAGACACAACCTCCAATTCTAAACCCAAATCACAGTGCTTTATGGATGGTTGGCTATGAAGTATGAACATGAGTTAACTTGACACACAATTTCTTCCTCCAAGACATTTCCTCTTTCTACTTAAAGAAAGAGGGACTGAGTCTCCGTACATGGAGAAGTGTTCTGCACAAGTTAAGCCCACCTACAAAATTAAGCTAAGCTAGAAGTATGTAACTGCAGTAACAAGCTAGTATTCTATAGGTTTGAATGCAAGTTTCAGTTTGAAGAACTATTAGTGATGTAGGCTATGCCACATGGTCTATGGTACTGGCAAACTGCCAGCAGAAAGTCACTGCATAATCCACTACAAAACCTGGGAAATGTTAGAGAGAACACACTAAAGGTTTACAGAAAGATGGCACCCAAATTCCCTTTTATGTACTAAGTGAAGGAAAAAAAAAATACTGTTGCAACCTGTGTTGCAAAAGATAATGACCTTCAGTGATCAAATCTCATTTTCTGTTTTTAAAAATCTCTTTAAAGAACTTAAAAAATATACAAGATTACCAGTATTTTCAGGTTCATTCCTGCAGGTGCCATTATTGCTGGCTGGTACCAGTATGCTTCAGTACAGCTGCCTATGTGGCTAAGAGAGTTACCTGAAAATACTGTCTATTAAAAAGCTATTCAACACCTGAAATATATGTAACTGTGCTTATTAATTTCAGCCTTCTCCTGACAATTTCTCTCACCACACCTAAGTTTATTACCTACTGTCTAGCAAACACTACACTCAATTCCAGCCTGTGTTTTCCGTCATTGTGAGTTTTTGTGTTTGGTGGGTTGATTTTTTTTTGTCCACCAGTTGCTCCCCCCTGCACCTTGTAAGAAACTCTGCACCCTTTTCCTTGCTACAGCTGCAGCAGGTGAGAAACCTCATCTCGCCCTTAAACATGCTTAGTTCATGCCCTGTTTTTTAACATGCTCAGGGCACTAACATGAACCAGACAAGAGGTTTATAAAGGCGAGTTCTGCTGATCCTGGTTCCTGATTTACAGTTTTGGTGCCATGCTTCTGTCCCTATCTGTACATTCTGCCCCTTTCTCTACAGGGGCAGGACATTCTCTAAAAAAAAAACAAAATTTGAGAATCAAAGCAGGAAGTTCAAGCTATTGGTATATTAATTACTATTGCTTCATTATGTATAGATGCATATCTCAATTTACTGGTAATAACTACGTTACACTAGACATTTTGAATCATGCATAATTAGAATACTAGCTCTAAGATTTGGTTTGTGGGCCTGTGCCGCTTTCCTTCGGTTTCTCCATGCAGTTCTTCATGCCCAAGGCATTACAAAACTAGCCACCTTTTACTGACCTGCAAACACTCACTTGGAGGGGAAGTGAAGAGAACCAGACAGGATTTACACAGGATACACTAAACAGTAAGTTACCTCTTAACTGTGGAAGCTGTACATCTTAGGAAATCTGCCTGTATTACAGCCTCGTACATGGGCTTAGAGATAGAGACTTGCTCTGCTTGCACCCTCAACAGATACTTTCTCTGAAACTCAGGAGGTTAGAGCAGACTGAAAGGGGACAGACATCAGAATCTATGGTCGGTGTTCTGCTAAACGAGACGCTCTGGTTCAACTGCTGGCTTCTGTGTGCCAGGAAAAGTGCTACTGGAGCAAAATGCCAAATCCTTCAGGAAAAGAAATCAGTGGAGTCTAACCTGAACTGCCCTTATGCAGCTCTGTACCTGAACATCAAGCTGGATTATTAGTTTTAGAGGAAGACCAGACAGTTTCCTAGGGGTGCAGGAAGCAGTTACGTTTAACCTTAGTTATCCTCCACATTTTTTCCTTCTCTGCCAAAAAAAAGCACACTACCAGCTCTTGACAATGTAAAGTGTCAGAGTCCTGAAGTTCAGTACAATTTCTTCTCACTCAATCTCTTTGCAAGGCTTTCTCTTTTGCCCCAAATTTGATAATTATCCTCAGTTGCTTAAGGTGCAATTCCTGAAAGTGTAATTCACAATTACACTTCTGCAGCAACACTATTCTGCCTGGAGACAGCACTGCCAAAGCAGGCAGGTCAGTACCAGGCTCTAACTACACTTTGACACCCCACACTCAAATGCAGTTAGCATCTAACACTTCCACCTAGTTTTAGAAGCAGTGAAATCAAGAGGATTGGAGCAAAATCATGCCATAGTACATGAGCTGAAAGGCAAAGGGATTCCTTTTATTACCATGAATACTAATTTCTTGCCTAGTAGCCCACAGAATACAGGTAATTGTAAGCCTGAATGGGGAAGAATACGCAGATAGTTTGCCTATATCGGTCTTGATTTCCTCCTCTGCTTCTCTGAATGAATAAGCCCTTGAAAAATCCTGTTCAGCCACAAAGTTCATACTTCTTAAGTATAAGCATGACCATGTTTTCATTATTCTTCCACTATTATGTAAATGTACTTGCTGACCACAGACCAGAATAAATTTATTATTTATCCTAATGTAATCAGGTAATAATCAAATTAAATCCCCTATGGCCAGCTTCCAATTTTATCAATAATTCAATAGGTGGAATTTAAGCCGATTACAGCCTTCCAGATTAATTAGCTTTCCATACACGCATTACATATTTGCCAACGCTTTAAATTTAGACATTCTCATGCTTGTCTTGGCTACTTTACACTGTAAAAGTGCTCACAGCTTTCACAGTCCCATTATTGACCTATGAAGAGCAAAAGGGCTTCACCCCTGTAATGTGAAAACATTAGAAGCCTCTGTAGAGTTGGACCTTACAGCCCAAATTACTTCAGCTTTCTAGAAAAAAAACCCAAAAAACAAACAAAAACCAGCCAGCTAGAGCTGAAGCTCTGATGTAACAGTTCTGTTCATAATACATTACTGTCTGTGGGTCTGTATTGTCTCTACAGGCTACAACTCTGCACTGAAAATGGTATCAACTTATGGGCATTTTAGAACTCCTGTGGCTCCTTTATGTGACCCTTTGAGACCAAATACTTGCAGAGGTTATAGCTGTAGATCAATAAGCTTTTCTGTCACTAGAGGCTTCACAGTACTTGCCTTCACAAAACTTCAGGCATCAACAGAAATCAATTAGGGTCTGAAACAGAGTTGTTTAGCAAGGCTGAAATTATTTTATGCTCGAAGTAATATTTTCACAATTTTACAATTGTGTTTGGGATGTAAAAATGTTTTTGAGCGTCAAATGTTCTCTTTTATCTTTTATTTAAAGACTATTCAGATTGGTCTTTTTAAACAAAGAAATTAAAAAAATACTTCCCACAATAAAAGCTTCTAATTTTAGAACCAGATTTTCTAAACAGCCAAGTATCTGAAAGGCTTTATTTTCTTCTTGGAGAAAAAGCAAGTGTTAAACTACCAAAAACAAACAAAAATTGGGAAATTTCAGCTATCCTTTCAGAAAGAACTGTCTGCCCTTCCCCCAGCACCCTCTGACAGTGCTTCAGACATGTGACAAAGTCAATTTAAAAAAAAAATGTTTGTATCAGGTTCATTAAGTATTCAAGTGCCAAATTCCCTCCATTGAGAGGAACATAAGAGGAATTCACCCATCTTCTCAGGAAGAGACTCCTCATGCAACTCCCTGCAGCACAGAGCGCCACAAACTCATTTGGTTATTACCCACTTACTCTACTGTACAGCCTTGCTAATGCAAGTTATTTACTATCACATGCAAAACAGTTATTGCTACTAAAGTTCTATTTTCTTATTAAATCATCTTATGGCTTTGTTTGCATCAGGGATTCTTCCCCCTACATACTGTGCTATTTTGCATTCCAGTTTCAGAGGTATTTTTCAATTGATTTTCCCAAGCACTAAACTACTTCATTCAATGGTACAGCTATATCCATTTAGAATTGAAGCTAACTCTCAGCACAGGTCTCCCAGAGCCCTGCTGTAAATGGCCCAACTTGTCCAATTTTCTTGGAAATGTATCAGATGCAGAGGTTTGTTTGGGTTTGCTTTCTTTTTTTCCTCATGGCATACATTTAGCTCTGCACGGATTAAGTTTTGCACCCAAGTACACGCTTTATGATTAATTACTTTAGAGATATATTGTATCAAAATTACAAAACCAATCTACCCATTTCCTCACTCCCTGTCATGGCCATTTACAGGCAGGTCTCAGGACAAAAAAATATGCAGTATCCTCTCTAAGTTGAAAGAGAATTTTGTTCTTGTAAAAGAGAGAAATGGGTGAAGAGCAACACTGGTACCAAATAAAAGACTTTTTCCTAGGAAATAAGAGGATGCCATCCAGAGAGCACTGCACATCTCAGGAATTGTGCCAGTCTCTGAGTTTGATCAGTCCGAGCTGCCCATTGAGTGTAAAATCATTTGGACCTCCCCTGGTCTAAACTTTCCTTCTGAAGAAAGCAGAGGGAGAGACAGAGACTACTAAAATTGAGCTTAGAGCTGGAAAGCAATACTGGAAGTTACCTAAAATACAGGATATTGAATTCTCAATAATACAGGGGTGGGGAATCTCTGATCCATAGGCTTGAGACAGCCTGCTGCACAGATACAGTCTGCAATGTTGTTTTTCAATAGCCCTTGACCTTATTCCATTCTCTCTTATTATCACAAACATTAAGATGTATGTAAATGTAGGATCCACCAAGGGTGTTCAAAGGTTCAATAGGACTTCAGCCAAAAAAGGTTCCCCATTCCTGCAATAATGGATAAAAGTCTTCTAAGCAAAATTGGCAAATAGCATCTTGCTGCCATTTACTTATTATACAATGAGGATAATGTGAAACTAGCTATAGTAATTGTAAGTCAGATCTGGAAAAAAATTAGCAGAGATGTGTACAGAATGCACACAAACTCTAGCATACTCATACTCTTCTGAGTATAGCACAGGACGGCAAGTAAGTTGAAAATGCTGCACATGGAAGAAAACACCTTCAACAAAGACTAAAGAGAGAAGAACCCAAGTGATAGAGATGAGAATTCTGGACACTTACATACACCAGCTTACTATCTGAGCTGGACACAGACTACAAACAAAAACTTAACTATGATTCTATGAAGCCCACAAAGCAAACACATTCCACTTGTAAAGATAGCGTAGCCACTGTCAAAGAGAGGATACTGCATGTTTAGACCATGTTTGTGGCATTTCTATTGTATCCTTTCTATTGTTAGTTACATTATCATCACTGTTGATTAATAAATTGTCACTCTGAAATTGTAAAAATACTACTAGGCTCATGCACTGATCCTAACATGGCACTACAGTTTGCTACAAAGCACTAATGCTTATGGAACTATACACATCTCAAAATGGAAGACATTGGTGATTTTGTTGTTTTCAAACAACTTGTAACATCATTTTGTCCACAAGTATTAAAATATATATATGTATATATATATGATCTATTGCACATGCCCCTTGTTTTTGTAGTCTTTCATGTGGGAAGATTTTCAATCAACAGAGCGAAAAAGTGAAGCAAGAAGTAGGTTGGAGGCAGCATTTCCTAGCACAGCAGCTTTATAAAGGTGCTGTCTGGAAAGGTGCAGCAAGGAGTGTGTGTGGGGGTCTTCTGGGCATGCACTATGGGAGTAGATCCTTAGCCCTGCTAGAAGTATTATGTTCTAAAATTAGACCTGAATTGTGTGTGTTGTTACTTTGTCATGAACGGGAGTCGTGAAAAAAAAATCAGCAATCCTTTTTTTTTTCCTCCTGTTACAATGCAGGATTACAAAATGTTGAGGGGTTTTCCTATGGAAAAAGAAATCAAGGAGCTTAAACTGTCTATTCTCTAGTCAAACGAATTCTTAACTTTACATGTCCACAGAAACCAAAACCACCTTTCTAACTCCCAAGTATTTTTGACATCAAGCTATGCAAGAAACAACTGCTAGCCTTAACATCAGAAGGCTAAGTATGGGCAGAAGGGAGAAAAGGAAATTGCCAGAGCTAAAATCAGATGTTTCTTATGCTAGATACCTCCTCACCATATACAAGCCTATGACACTGACAGTATTTTCCATCATAGAGATGGATCCTGCTTCTACAGACATCTGAATTAAATGCCACTGGTTTCAACATAAGGAGGCCCTGAAAGGAAGCGTGCTTTTCTAGTTGCCTGCAATGCCAGAAAATTCAGACCATATTCAGAAAAGAACTCTTATGTCCTTAAAAGAAGTCAGGCCAAGCTGGTGGTTGCCTCAAGATCAACGTAACCCTTATCACACACCACTTCAGTGCATCTCTCTGCTGATGACAGTTGGCATTGTTTTGATACACAGCATCTCACCCACCACTCTTTACCTCCCATGTCTGATCTTTTCTTACGGAAACAAAAAATTGGGTAAAGCTGTCATTAAATCTTACTGTTACAATGCAAGCCTAAACATAAAGATTAGGATCAACACCAACCCTTGTCATTGCTTTGCTGTGGAACCTGGCCCCATAAGAGGTCACCACATTTTAAATGCCAGAATGCTGCCCTTGCAATATGTCATTAAGATTTAAGAAGGATTTCAATTGTTATCTTTTTTCAGCCATTTTCAGGCTGTCTAGGTCTATCCAGCTGTTTCTAAAGGGGAAAAAAACCACCACCCAAACCAGAACAAAACAAGCAATCTAAAACACCCCCCAAACCATGCTACTATCTCCCCAAACCTATTAAGAGAACCTATATACCTTTATTTGATCCAGATTTGAAAATATTCTTTTAAGCTAGTGAGTCACATTTCCTAAATCACAAGCTTGGAATAAGGTGCACTAAGAGCTCCAGATTGAAAGTGAAGAAGAAATCTTATTTGCCATATACAATGCTTTAGCAGGGAGCATGTAAACAAGATACACTCCCACTTCACAATGACAGAGAACATCCTATATAATCACAGAAGATGGAGACAAAGAACTTTGTGTAAACATGACAATAGATTGCATCTTGGTTTGGGAAGGAAGAGGAACCAGAAAAAGGCTCATCCTAAGTATTTCTGCTCTGTCTCAACTCACCCTTCTTATGTGGCTAACAGTCCATCCTCTTGGGCCTACTTCTGCTTAGGTGATGGAAACATACAGGTAATCTCAGTTCTCAGTCACAGAAGACTCAAAGAGATGATTCCATCAGCAGTATGGAAAGATGTGCCAAAGAAACTGAGCGGGTAAATTGCAACTTTACACCTCTGGTCTCTTCCACCCCACCAGAATATAATTTCTTTATTAATTAAAAAAAAAAAAAAAAAAGTAGTTCTGCCTTGTCTCCTACTGCAGAATGTTTTTGTTCCTTTTGCTGTTGAGTATTCATAAAAAGCCAGAGGAAGAGAATGATTTTCAGAAACCTAATCATTATCCTGTTATCCCAGAGGCCTCTAAAGCTTCATTTTTCTTCACTAAAAATGAAATGGTGCAGAGTAATTTCTCCTTCCGGTGTAAGCTCTTCATACCCAGCACTTACATAGGTTTACACATGCAAATATACATTTTGATCACAGACTGGGATGATGCATTTACACACTATAGACAAGGTGACTCTGCATTTGTTCCTATGAGTTAGCTGCTTTATGTGAGTTGACACCAAGACATGTATCTACAAAGTCAAGCCTGGGTCTTGGACTTGAAAATACCTGTATGGGAAGTTGTTTGCTAAGTTTCTTCCTCACATCTGAGCAGAAAATATGTCCTGGTTTTCCTGCTGCAGCTTTTCATACATGTCAAGACAGTTTAACATAGCAATGCATGCAGACACTCTATCTGCTAGGAATTCCAATATGACACAGTGAAGTACTTAACCTTCCTAAAATGAAGAAGGAGACATCAGTGAAGAACACCAGCTTCCACTTGCATCTGATTACAAGTATTTCTCATTTAAAACCAGAATGCAGAAAGCTGGATGAAGAGCTGGCACAGAAGACATTTCCTCAGGTAGACAAATGCTGATTTCTGTTACTCTGCTTTTGAGTTTTGATAAAACAGTGGGGTAGTTCTGGGGGAGAATTCATCTGGTGGATCAAAATTTGGGTGAGATGGCTGAAATAGGAAGTGGAGAGATCTTTGTTCGTTCAGCTCCGTGGAAGTGAAGGACAGGTTTTTGCTTGCTGGAAGAGAAACAAAGCCACATCTTGCTGCTTAAGAGCAAGCAAGAGGACCAGTTTCTCCTTAAATGCCAGGAAATTATCTGGAATTGAAAAATAAAAAGACAATGGGAGAGGTAGTTCAGGAATCAGAATAAAATACACTCGACATTAAAATGCTCATTGGTTCATTACTTTAAACACCTGACTCTAATGGATGAAATCAGCCAACTTTACAAACTGCAGTCATCTATCCCTTGCCCTCTAACATTTCCTAACTGCAGAGGTCCAGAAGATGGCTAAGAAAACACTATAGAGATGCTGAACTCAGAGGCAACACACCCAAAAATATTACTGTGTTTATTAGCTGTGAGGCTTCTTAACTGTGGCTCCAAGAGACGTTGACAATGTTTACATAGCACCAGAACACACGCTGCGGACAGAGTATATGATGCTGCTACAGCAGGTCACAGTTCAAAGACACACCATAAACTACCATCTAATTTAATAGAAAACTGTTAGTGCTGTAAAGGAAAAAAGCACTTATGACAGTTGTAAAATTACACAGATTAGGTACTTCTTTTACTCCTCACTTAGCCACAGCTAGACATACTTCATTAACTCATCTCATCAGTATTAATTAAAAATTTCATCAGAAAGTTGTTTTTCCCCTTTGCTGTCTCCTCCTCACATAGAAGAACACAAAGATAGATAGTACTTTTTCTTTTTTGTCACTTTCATTTTATTCCAAATTACCTTAATCCTTTACTTGATCAAGTTCAAAAATAATCTTCCAGTGACAACTTTCAACTCCTATGTTAGAAGTGGGGAGTAGCTCATGAAAATGGACACACAGCATGTCATCATCGCTTCCTCTGAGGCGCTGAAATGCTTCAGTTCATCGTGAGCTTGACCATCCACACTCACACCGTTGGGAAAATCTTATCCTTGTTACGAAGATGGAGAAAAACAGACCTGTTTGTAGCATAGCTGAGAACAGAATACAGCACTCTGTTACACATCTTAACTACCAAATTGTCTCATGCATTGGAAAAAAAAAAAAAAAGTACAAATTAAAACTCCTAAAGTTGATTGAAATCCTTAGAAATTCTGAATGCACTATTTGCTAACTGGCATTTAGTTACGGGATTACTCTTCCAGTCCTACTGTTTAACAAATACAACTTTGAAGCTAACTAGTTCAACCACTCCAAGTTAATCCAATTACACTATTACTGTCTCTTAACAAAGCAAAACATCATGTGATGGCAATTTTCACAGGTTTAAAAGCATTTATTGGTGTTAGAATACACAGTTACATCAAAGTTTCTTTCAAGCAAAGCCCAAGCTGAAAGCTGACACTGTGGCAACATCCCAGTTCTCTGAAAGCATCCTACAAAAAATTAGATCTCAATGACTGATGTCTCTGGATAAATAAAAAAGAAGGAAAAAAACCCCAAAAAACAAACAAAACAAACAAAAAACCCCCACAAACAACCCTCTACCTGCCAACAAACTTCACAAAGTTTAGTATCTGATATTTAAGTACCTAAATAGCTTTATAACTTTACTCACCATTATCTTTTGTCAATTCACACGCTCTTAAGTGAGTCTAGAGAGAAAGAGATGAACAAATGAAATTAAATTTGCATCTAGGAAGCTATTCAGACCATACATGATCATCTGCACAAGTCAAAGGATTAGCTGTAACTTCTATTCTATGTACATTCTATGTAAAACATGCTGATGTTACTTTTCCAGTGCCCATAACAAGCCTTTCTTTTAGTTTAAGGGAAAGCATGGTGAATTGGGCCCAAGTATGGAAGACCCAGGACTGCCAAATTTTAACTAACAGGCTGGGGAGGAGAAGCACCTACTCAAAACAAGCCTGGAAGTCTTGCTCAGAACCGTCCTGCTTCCTGGAGTAAAATCATGCGTGCCCTTTTCTCCACAGAATATAGTTTACAGAGCACACAGCAGTCACTTCCCTTTTTCCCTGGAATTTGTTGGCTTCTACTTTACTGAGAACAGCCTACAGCTCAAATAAGGACACAACTGCACCAAAACGACTTTGTAACTGTGCATACTTTGAAGATAAACGACTTTGTTACAGTAAGCTATCATCAGCAGGCACACTTTTCAGTTTCACGGGAACCGAGATGGACACAATTTCAGTCACCAGTAAGGCAAGAATCTCTTTCACGTTCATGACAAACCACTGTATCAAGGAAGCATAATGACTGTTCTCAGGGATGCTGAGCTGATAGCCTAACTGGAAGAATAATGGGTTGCTATAAGCAGAACTATCTTACCACACAGAACTTGTATTATTAAAAGCTTCCAGAGAATTACCAGCTTCTGCACTCCTGCACAACACAGCATTTCCACAAGCAGCAAGGACCTGCATATTCAGAGAATCCACAGGCAGCAGATAATCCCTAGTCCTATATTTCAGGATAGTTACACCATTCTCACACTGCCAGTTCTGACCACTCTTAATCAAGTGCTCCCCTAAGAACCTGCTAAGCACTATGTAACTTTGAGAGATCTAGGAACCAACAGCAAATGATTCACAAAACCAATTTCTGCTACAACTTTTTTTCCCCCAATTATCTTTCTACAGTAACAAAATGCTAGTTTCCAGGAACTTTAAATCTCACATTCAGATAGACAATTTCTCTGATACAAGCAACTAACTTTATGAATTTTGAAGCAAAAAAAGAGATGGAAAAAATATCTCACAAATTTACCAGCAAAACTGCAGTATCCATCTTTTCATACAGATCAACATGTCCTATTACCAACACATAAATGGGGGGAAAAAAAGTGTTCTGACATAATTAACACACTGTAATTGGAAACTATACTTAAACCAATCTTGTACAGCTATGCTACCAAGTTTCACCCCACCACTCACACTCTGATTTAAGGCATTCAGTTTTAATTACATGGGTCAGCAAAAACTGAAATGTAACAGATCTGGTTTTCAAAACTACTACCTTTCTCTCTCTCTCTCACACGCACACACAAATGCTCCAGGTGATAAGCAAAAATAATAGGGCCATAGAAGATGATTCCTCTTCTTTACAGCCCAAGAAGAATGTTAGAAAAGAAAGACCTAGAAATAGTTTTATGCAGAAAGACCAAGACAGGAAAATTTGAAAGTTGAAGGTCCACGTGAAGATAACAGAAAGCAAAATTAGCATGACAGATGTCCACAAAGGTCTTTCCAGTGGGTTCAAAACCACCAAATTTAACTGTGAAAGCTGACAATGGCAAAAACTTAAATCATAAACAAAAAATAAAAGCGTAAGACTAGTGTGACTGGAGAAAGAAAGGGGTTGTGCGAGTGTGGAGGCACTAAAAGGAACACAGAGCAGGAATACTTCTAAAAGGGCTTGTGTTATCAGTGCTCAGGTTAGTAGGTCATCAAGACCCTCAGAACATCCCCCCTGCTATTTTGGAAGTCACCCAGATCTGGAGACAAACACTGACAGTCCACTCAGTGGGACAGTGTAGAGACACAGACCACTGTCACCTCCAAAAGGGCAGGTATATCTCACACTCAGAATGGCTGGCTGCCTACCTACCTGCGTCGAGGCCAGAAGACATAAGGACCCATCAGCTGATCTCTACAAAGGACCCTGGAGTCCAGACACTAGCAAAACACAGACAGACTTAAAACACCCCTGCTATGGTGCCTGGTTGCTGGATAAGCATCTTGGACACTGCACACATTCTGCCACTCATGAGATTGTGAGCCTGAGTGTTTTGTTTCACTTTGTATTTTAATTAAAACCACCTTCCTCACCTAGGAGGTTTCCAATGGATATCAGCTATGCTTGGTAGAAGGTTCTAACAGAACTTCCTGCAGCAGCAGAGAAAATGGGGACTGTTTTACAACTGAGCTTTCTGTTCCATGATACATGTCACCACAATGATGTGGTCCTTCAACACTCCTCAGGCAAAGAAACATCCCTTCCTTCGCATCCCATTTTAGATAAATCCTCTTTCACATAACCTCCAGCACATCAGCACTGGCTTCAAACACTGCTCCTTTTCTAGTTTCTAAGAATGAACGTAGGAGGTGGTCAAGAGATACTTTTGAAGAGAGATCACTCTTCACATATCTGTTCTGAAGTTTTAGTCTTACTTCATTTTTTTTGGACACTCCTGAATGACAGGTCACCATTGTGAGGTACATAGACTGTTTCTGCACACCTTCACACTGCAGACTCACACCACCATGCACAGGATGGTAAAGCAATGCAGAGTCAATTTGACATATACCAGCATAAAAGAAAATTTGAATTTTATTTTTTTAGATATTACTTCTCAGAGCTCTTCCACAAAGCGATTAAGAGTAAATATTAATCCAGATGAATTTACTTACTGCTAAACTAGTGTACACCTTCACATGAAAGAAAGCTGATAGCTCATTATTCTCTTCATGAGAATGTAAAGCAGATATATCTTTATATGCAATACGCCAAAGGCAAATCCCCTGGCATATTTTAACAGTTCATACACAGACATGCTTAAGTAGGAATATTAATCAGCAGCAGCACACTGCGCCTTAATGTTATGCTGCTCATAAGATGCTATTCCTGTTACTACGTGAATAATACAGCAGATGAAACTGGTACAATGTTGCTTAGGTTTTTTTTTTTTCTCATAAGAAGCTACTGCTTTCAGAACTACACATTCTGAAACCACATTTCATCTTATTTCTTTTGAGCCACTTCACCAGTTACAAGCTACTTCATTATTAGACCATGGAAGATAAGATGCCGAAAGATCTAAAGCTTTGTTTCCCATTTAACCACTTCAATTCTTTACCAACACACTGGTTGAAAATGCAGTCACTTAGAATCCTATGACAAACTCAAGATTTAAAACAGTGTTATTAAATCTAGAACAAAAGGAATCTCATGCTAGTGACGGTAATGCTTTTGCTTTGTGGCAGTAATCCTTCGCCTTTCAGCAAGCAGTCCCCTCCCCTCCTTTTTTTTTTTAATTTAAACCAACTGCCTTCCTATACTACAAAATACCTCTAATAACTTTGAAAAATCAACAATACTGCATGTTATTAATACGAAAAGACAAGTTTTTAGTAACACTTTCACTTTTTATTATGTCCAAAGTCCTTTTCACCTTATTACCAATTCCATGAATTCGTAAGGCTATGATCAATTGCACTATAACCGCTTCACTCTCCATAAAACTTGTAGATGTACTTGTGCGTTCTGGTTTTGTCAACTGCCTTGGAAGCCATCCCCTTTGTGTAGTCTTGTGTCAGTATGACATAAAGAAAATGATACAACTGCTCAGATTAGCAAAATTCATCCAGCTCTCAGATTTCACGAATAACAAGGGTAACAGAAGAGCAACTACATCCAGTGCTGTGCTTGTAGCCGGAGATGGAAAGGCTAATTTCGGATGATACATTTCGGTTTCTCTTCTCCACATAAGCTGGCAGCTGCAGCTGTTCGCCGACCGCACATCCTCAGTGGTTCCCAACTCGGCGGCAGGGCATTGCTGTGCAGGGCACAGGCTCTCCCTCACAGCCATCTGCCGCAGCCCGTTCCCGCTGCCCGCCCGCTGCCGCGGCATACCCTCTTCTCTACTCCCAACTTATTCAGACTTTGCGGTGCGGCGGGCAGGTCGAACCGGCCCGGTTGCCACCCCCTCACCTTCACCGTCCTCGACGGGCACCGGTCGTCACCACAGGGACTTCTCCAACCCCAGCTCGTGAACATTTCAGCACGGAGCCGGTGCAACCGCGTGAGGCGGACAAACAGCCACACAGGCGCTCTCGCCGACCCAGCCCTGACTCCCTCCGCGCCTCGGGAACCGGCGGGCGCCAACATGCCCGGGCCCAACCCAATCACGGAGCAGGACTAGGAGGCGGGTGCCCAGGCGCCCGGGCCCAACCCAATCACGGAGCGGGGCACTAGGCACTGGGCTGGGTGCGGTCCCACGCCAGAGGTCGTTGTTCCCCGCCGCACTCACCTGAGCGCGGCCGAAGCCGCGGGGCCGCGGCCGGCCCCGGCCTCTCAACCTCTTCTCTACTCCGCCATCTTCCCCTCCTTACCGCGGCCACCCGGCACGGGGCTCGCAGCGCCCGGCGACGCCGGACCCGCCCACTCAGCCACAAGCCTATTGGGTGCCGCGCCTATGCATCAGCCGTCCAGTTCTGAGGATGATTGGTCAATATTGCTGTCCATCGAGGAGGCTCGCCTCCCGCCTCCAAGGCTTTCCCTTCTGATTGGCCGCCAGGAGAGCAGACGCCCGGGAAAGGATTGGCTCAAGCCGCGCAAGCAGAGCTGGTCTGGGCTGAATCCTGCGGTGACCTCCACAAGCTCTTAAAGGAGCCGCTCACGGAGCGGAGAGGGGTAGGAACCACAGCGCCGTGCCACCCGAGGGCGCCCGCGAGGCGAAGAACGCTAGTCCCGCGGCCCCGGCTATCCGCCTGTCCCAGGAGAGACCGGGGCGAAGGGGCCCGCTCAGGCAGCGCTGCAAACACCCATCTGGAGGCGCGGGGAGCAGCTCAGGTCCGTACGGCTGTCAAGCGGCCGCCCGGTCATCCCTTCACTCGCAGGCGCAGCCCGCTTGGCCAGGCGTTCCTCTAAGATCAGCCGCCTGTCACGGTCGGTGACCGTCCAGCTACTGCGACCGCTCGCTCGTCCTCCATTTCACCGCGCAGCAGCAACCTTTCCCTCACAGCCAGCGACTGCCCGCCCCCGGGCTGCGAGTGCGAAATCCCGGCTGCAGCGCAGCACGGCCGCGGTTCTCAATTACCGTGAATTACTGCCTTTATTCATTTTGCCAGTTTTTGTGTCATCTGCCAAAAATACGTGGCGGTTTTTTTGGGTTTTTTTGTTTTTTTTTTTTAAAGTGGTAATTTTACACTTCAAGCTGACGGGCGAATGCACCGAACAGAAAACGCGAAGAGAAACGCCCCCATGCCCCTATTTAACTGTGATTCATCAAAGAACAGCTACTACCAGCCCTTTCATCTGAAATCTTAATCCACTTAATGCACACTTTTCTACTACGTGGTGTTTTAATGCAGACCATCAGCTTAAACGCTTCTGCCAACTTCCAATATTACATCCATGCACTCTTTACCACCAAAGGAGTAGCTTCTAAGACCTGAAAGCAGAATTTTAAAGCAGTTTTCCATTTTAACGTTATGGAAATTAATACTATCTTGACTCCTGCTCTTCACAACTCAAATCCAGTATTCAGAGTCTTTTGTTTTACCCACTTCTGCTGCCAAGCTAATGGGCTTACGGCTATTTCAGTCAACTCATCTGCTACCTCTTGTACTGATCACCTATCAAACATATTTTTACTTTCTGTAGTCTTTCTAATACTCCCAACACTTAATGAAAACTGTAATCATAAATTTCTGTAGCAAACCATCCAGAAATAATTAATTTGAAAGCGTCTTTGAAAGTAAGATTTTAATTTCCTATTTGCCAGTAGACTAGAAGATGGCTTGTCCATACTTAAATACCTATCTCTTCTACTGCCTTTTTTTTTTCCAAAAGATGAAAATAGTAGGTAGTTCTTTGACTTGATAATCTTTTCCCTCTTCCAAACTAATTTGGAAAGATGAGTCTTGTTTTCAAGAAGACCTAAGATCACTTCTACAAGTGATAAAGTATGCTGAAATACCTCCGTGGAACTTCGTTTACACCTGTACAGCTTAGCTTTGAACAATTTAAAATTTATCATTTTAGTGCAGTGCACCTGTTGGAGTATTTGTGTTCACCTTAGCACAAAATAGCCGATGGCTAAAGCAGAGCCTTACAAGGACAGATGTCACAAACAAGCTCTGGCATTCTATACTCTTCACTTTGAAGAAATGCTTCAACACTATGAGGACAGGGGGAAAAAAAAAGCCAGGTCTGGAACCACAAAGAGGTGCAAAGCTCATGTTGCAATAGGCTAAGTGCAGTATTAGGAGCATGTGTCCTCCTCTGAGTCTCATGTGTTGCACTAGTTCCCTCTAACAGCAGAATAAAGGGTTGTTAATATTCTAGAAACAAGCTCAATTATAAGAAATTGATCTCTAAGGCCTGCTAGCACCCTTCTACTGGTATTTAACTTTTCCAGTCACTAGAGAACAGTGAATACCATACAATAATACTTTTGGGGATTTGGTTTGTGTTTTGGGGGTCTTTATATCATGGAAGGTTTATTTATGGACCATTAAATACAATATCCAGTCTCACTGGGGCAATAAGGCACAACTGTAGGTTATAACTACAGAGACAGGACAGAGCAGTACCTACTTTAGAGCAAATCACAAAGCCTGCAAACAGCTTTTTTAAAAATATTTTTCCCCTCAATCTGTTCATATTGTTACATTCCTATTTTACATGACAGTCATAGAAAACAGCAATGGTTTTCTCATACAGAGTAAAGGCTTTTAATTTATGTTTCTTTCTGGAACTATGCCGCGCTCTGCAAAACAGTCAAGTACAACATTTTGCTTTGCAATTCCTTAATTTAAAACAAATTGAAAATCCTTCAGAGACCTGCATTTTCAAGTTAACATTAAAGAAACTGAGAAAGGAAAAAAAAAGGAAATGGACATTTGAGAGTAGCTTGAGACTGGTAAGTATTTATAGAAATGTTAACATGACACAGAAGCAGTTGTAACACTGATTCTTCAATAAAGAAGCTCCCAAGGCTTTTTGGTTTTATTGGACAAAACTCCCAGGCTATAGGATGCTCCATCTGAGCTAGATGAGACTACCAATCTAGCCACAGAAAATTTTATTACTATTGAATCTTTAATAAATATTCTCTTGAATTTATCAGCATTATATTACTCATCTTACGCTTGCAGAGAACTTTGTGTAGAAATATATCCTGAAATATTAAGGATAAATATGTATTTCCCCAAATTATATTTTTATGACACAAATCTCAAATACAGCTACCACTCTCGACACAAACCTAACAGACCAGGAGTTCCATGCTGGAAAATGTAAATAATTGGTGATTATCAAGGTCACTAGGATTAATTAAAAAAAACAAAAAAACAAGTCAGTACTCTGTTACATGGCACTGGGGGCAGTGACAGAACTACAAATTCAGATTTTGGCATGACTGGTTTTCTTGCATTATGTACACTGGTAAACAAGTTTATACTTTCAGAGGCAAAACCATCCTGATGAGGAGGGATCTTAAAGCAAAGCAACCTGGAGAGGGCACTTGATGGTCCACTAGCTATCAAGCCCACAAACTACTCAAAGGAACAAACCAAGTTTCTGCATTTGCTACTGGAACAGTTTAAATTAGTTAGTGCAGAATTCCTATTCCTTTTGAGGATACCACAGCCTGTCTCCACAGATGAGAATCTATTGTCCCTGTGAATTCATCCCACAACCAATAAAATCTATTCACAGAACACTGAAGTACTCTAGGTTATCATCATGCATTCAGTGCTACTTGTACAACGAAGCCATAGAAATGGAGAAGTCCTCAAGTGGAAAGCTGATTTGGAAGCAGTGAAGAAATAAAAATCTGCATGTAAAGAGCCAAATGGGGACAAAAAAGGCAGCTGTCATGTGGTGTTACTACTGGAAGCAAAAGTGATTCATTATCACTGCACCTAGCGTTTGAGTAGATGCTTGTCTCCAAAGTGTTTCAGAGGGCACTTCTGTGGTGTGTTCCCGTTTTTCCATTCTCAGATTCAAAGCTCAGAAGAATCAGTTTGTAGATTAAACAGCAGTATGTAAGGAGAGACATTTTGGCTGAAACAGTAGTGCAGAAAGAGACAAGGAAGAAAGGGTAAAAAAAAAAATGGAAGGAAAATATTATCTTTTTTCTTTTAAAAATGCTCCTTTCCAAGTTGCAGGGCAGCCATTTCCCTTTGTTCCTGGTGCACAGGGAATGTTCACACTGGTAGAACAAATCAGGGAGAGGTTGGAGATGTATTATTCACCAGTAGCAATGCTCTGGGGGAAGGTGCTAAGGAGAAAATGAAGTTCTATTCATTATGTAGTAGGGGTAGAAAAGAATAGGTTCTCCATCCATCAGTGAAGAAATCGAATGCTCATTTTCTGCTCTACATCCACCTTCTCCAAAACCTGCAATAAAATTCAGAAACAGCCACTTAAGTTACTGTACATACTTCTCTCCTACAAGGTTTCTTACTCTAGTGTAGAGGAAATGTACAGAAACATGGGATGTCTTCAATTTGGCAGGCCAGCCTTTCATCTAGAGGCTGCTATTTTTCCTTCTGGACTAAGGTCCTTCCAAGGAAAGAAACTTCATTCATTGAAGCTGGAAGAAGGCTGTCAACCAAAACGTAACTAATGCAATTTCAGTTTGCCAACAGCCCAGAAAGGCTTGCATTTCCAAAATTAGATTGTGTGGGAATGTATGGGCAGGAAACAGAAGGGAAAACAGAGTAAAGGAAGTGGCATGAGCTAAAAATCAAGACCACAGCAGTGCTAACAGAAAACTAGGGTGGCAACTTCATTCACTCAACTGCTGTTAAGACTGAAGTAAAGACATTGATCTACTCTAGGCTTCAGTCTTCAAAGATACAAGCAATTTAAGTTTGAAGAGACTTCTGAAGGTCTTTAAGTTCAACTCACTTAACTCCTACCTGGCCCTGCTTTAGCAGATCAGGTTGCTCAGGGCCTTCTTTGTCTAATTAAGTTTTAAATATCTCCAAGGAAGGAGGTTCTACATCTTCAGCAACTATAATCATCCTCTTGGTTAAGAGCTTTTCCTTACAGCTAACCAGGATTTCCCATGTTACATCCTGTTTCTGTTGCCTCTTGTCCTGTCTTTGTCGACCTCCAAGATCCAATCTGGTTCCTCTTGTCAATAACCATTCCATCAGGCAGTTGATATTGTTCTGCTGTAGGACAATTTTCTCCACGGACTCTATAATGGATCCTTACTATTACCTATTTCTGACTAAGAAAAGATGTAATTCAAAGGACTTAGGAACTTAAATTCTGATAGTACCTATGTTGCTGACTACAAGTGAAAACAGATCAGCACAGAATATAGTAGAATCACTCTGTCGTAACCATGTCAGTCAGGCTATGAGTATAGCAAAAAAGTGGTTGCAAAAGAAGTGAAAATTCTGCAGTATATTCAGTGCTGTACCTTATGTAAGACTATAAAGAAATATATGGACTAATTTATTAGTACCCTGACAGCATTAAAAAAAAAGGTTCTGATAAAGAAGGGAAGAGCTAGCAGAAGGCTTGCTTTGCCCAGATGCAGGCAAGACTGTTTAAGTGACATCCTCTCTGCTTCCATCTGCATTGAAGTCTGAACGACCTGCCCATTCCTGAGCAGTTTCATTGAGTCATTAAGAATCTACTTTACGAACCTTCACAAACTCTGCAAAGGAGATGGCACTGTCTCCATCTTGGTCAGCTTCCTGGATTGTCCTGTCAGCAATGCTACCCAGCTGCTCATCTGAAATGTTTACACCAACCATCATCCGTAATACCTGTAACATACAGAAGTCCCCAGATACTTGTTTTTTTAAATACAGAATTAACAATTATTGACACAGGAACAGAAGTAATCTTAGTGCTGGTTTTCTTAAATATACCATCACAATAACATCATGCAAGAACAACCCTGGAGGATTTCCATGGAAGTCAGGCAGATTTCCATTTGTCCTTTGTATATCAAGGCTTTCAGGAAGGACAGTTTCCTTTTGTAGCCACCTTTGACACAGAATCTTGTTTTTTCATTAGGTGGCATGAAGAGGTAAAAGCAGGAAAAAGGTTTTGAAATTAGGAATTAATGTGTTTTGTTCCAATGGTGCTGTCTCCTTTTTTCTTCCTCCTCACCCCCCCCACCCCACTGGCCTGATTTTGGCTGGAATTGAGCTAATTTTTCTTCTTAGCTAGAGTAGTGCTGTGTTTTGGATTCAGAATGGGAATTGGTATGTGAAGAATGTTGATAATATATTGATGTTTTCAGTTGTTGCTAGGAAATCAAGGACTTTTCAAGTTCCCATATCTTGCCAGGGTGCAGTGTGCAGGTGCACCAGAAGCTGGGAGTGAGCACAGTGAGAGCAACAAACTAAAACCAGCCAATGGAATATTCCATATCGTACATCATCATGCTCAGTATATAGACAAGGGGAAGCTGGGAGCTTCCAGGACTGCAGTTTCAGGATTTTCTGTGCTCCAAGATTGCTAGCCAGGAACAGACTGGGCATTGGTAAGAAACTGCATCATGTATTACTCATTTGCTTATTCTATTATTATTACTACCACTATCATTATTATCTTATTTCCATCATTATATTGTTTTTATTTCAACCTACAAGTCTCCTTACCTCTACCTCTCTAATTTTCTCCCCCTGCTCCCTGGGGCAGGGTGAGTGAGCAGCTGTGTGGTGTTTGGCTGCCAGCCAGACTCGAACCATGACAAAAAGACACTACATCTAACTGAGTACCTGCTGTCAGAGATAGCTGCCTACAGGGATCTTGGAAATACATATGGTCAAACAGTAACTGCTGGTACTCTCTACAGTTTGTGAAAGCATTTTCTCTGCAGATAGGAGAGGGCAGTTACAGTCAAAAGGAAATCCTTGTCCTACATCAGGAACCACAAATTGCCATGTCTGGATCCCAGGATTAGTAATATATAATTACACCCAGCTCAAGCCTAGTTTCATATATATGCAGCACTGATGAACTTTGATTACCTTGGCTGCAATTTCAGGAAGTTTTATGGGATGCACAGAGGATCAGGCTAAGAACATAATCCACATCAAGGACTGTCCCTGTAAAGCCTTGTTAAAAGCACATTTGAAAGCTTCAGAAGGTAGTTCCTAAAAGGCTTAGTGTATTTGTGCATATTTCAGTGTCATTTCCATCAGAATCTGCTTAGCCTAACGCTGGTTTTAAAGGTGAATTGATCATTCCCAGTCTGATAGAGCAGCCTAGGCTACCAAAGGAGATTAAAGTCTCATACCGTATCTAAAGCTCTAAACCAGAGATAAGCAATTAGCCACCAAATTCCTTCATGAGTTCTTTTGAGAAGACTTTAACTCCCCTCTTTACTTTAAATGGGTATGAGGTCACAGAGCAGGTCATGGAGTCATTCAAAGCACCCTTGTGCTATTTACCTGAAGAAGCTCATCCCTGGAAATCTTGTCATCTTTATCTAGATCATATAACCGAAAAGCAACTACAGGAAAGGAAAGAAAAGGAGAAGTTAATTCAAGTGCCATTACTTTTCTTTATAACAACACATTTACCTAAAAAAATCGACACTAAGTAGTCATAAAATATTTTATGATAATTGCCTAATTTTATGGTAATTTAGAATTTTAATGCTCAGTTCCACAAAGTGTTACTACCACATACAGGAATAATATTATTGCCAAGAAGTGAAAAAAAGACCCCTTACTTAAGCACTCAGTACACGCTTGCTCGGAAACACTCTGCTTGTAGAGGTATTTCTCCAAAGCCTCAAGCCATGGAAGTATAATTACCTCTCAGATAAAGGATTGAATCTAACTTCAGAGACAGCCATTGTTACATTACCAATCATTCTCTTCGACTGGGGATGAGGTATGACAGAAATTTTAAGTGCTCTAAGGACTGTTGCCAACTTTGATTAGCAAGCAAGAGCATTCTGCTAATATCCTGTAGGCAGATGTCCAAATACACAAGAAAGTACTCAAAGGTGAGAAAAAAGCACTATGTTATATGGAAGACTGGAGGAAGCAGCAGGACAGAAAAACAAACCCAACACATTCATATATGGAATGAAAATTTTTAAGTCTGAAATAACTTTGGATGCAAACCACTTTGAAACACTTCTGTTACGAGATGTCTGGAAAAGAGTACGTTATTCGAGCTTCAATCAATTCCACCAGATTCCATACATGAATGGGTTGATTGTTGACATTCTGAACAGGTAAGCTTACAAGTTAATTATAAATTAAATTAATCAGATTGTAAGAGGATATCATTCCTGCTCTACTCTGCCCTGGTGAGGCCTCATCTCCCAGTTCAGGAAGGACAGGGAGCTGCTTGAGAAAGTCCAGCACAGAGACACAAAAATGATTAAGGAAGGTGAACATCTTCCTTATGAGCAGAGACTGAGGGATCTGGGGCATTTTAGCTTGGAGAGGAGAAGACTAAGGGGTGACCTCATTGATGTTTCCAGCCCCTAACATTCTATGATTCCACAGAAGACCCAAAGCCCTTTCACTGCCTTCCAAGAAAAAAGAAAACCAATTGCTTCTACAGGAAGGTTCACATTTCTTACAGTGCAGCTTGTTACTTCGGCTGTTCAGTGGTTCTGGTCCATTCTGGTCTTTGCTCTTTTCATTGTCTTCTATGGGTCGGAAGTGTGCCAGTGTCCTCATGAATCCACGGAAATTCACCTGGTCCTCTCTGCATAAGCATTTCGGCAGGTCAGTTTTAGCATAGCTTATGTGGGTTCTTTATTTCAGTAAAAGGTATGAATATAATGTCTAAACTATTATTATCATGCAGACTCTTCCACTCCTTCCTCCCCAGGGTTTGGCTGCCTATGCTCAAATGCAGCTCTGATACAGTGCAGTTGCAATGTGGGATCGTGCTGTTGTGAAGTATGATGTGTTAAAAGGGAAGCTGTGAAGAACTTTAAAGACCCCCCTCTCCTTGCCTGCAAGCTCTATTTCAGTTCAAGCCCTCCTTCCTTGGCCCTTGCCTAAGCCATCCTGCAGCTACACCTGAGTCTGGCAATACTTCTTGCTGATCTAGACCCTGATTCCCTGGACTGACCTCTAACTGGCTTCACTACTGTCAACTTGTCTGGTAACCATTGGACTGTGGGCTGACGTGACAACAGTCACTGGAGCTGCTCTCCTTTTCTTCAGGTGCTGTGCCCTTTGTCAGTGAATACATGGTCCCTGCCAGCTTTGCTGTCACCCTTGCCTCCTGCTTGTAGGGCAGCTCCCTAACAAATGGGTCTTTTATCAGGAATTTGTGGGAACCAGCTATGTAAGGACTCCTGCCTCCTGCTCAGGAAACCCTGCCTGGTATCAGATGATACTGGATTAAACACTCTGATCTTCGATCAGCAGTACAAATAAGTTCAAGAACAGCAGCAGATTCCATAGAACAATCTAGCCAGTTATAATGAAGAGAAACAGTGCTATGAATCAGATCATCTCTTTGGATTTATACTAGAAGTGCCATAAGCTATGTCTTAAATGTAATCAACAATTAAAAACAAACACAAAAAGCTCATCTAATAAAAGGTAGACTTAGAGGGTAAAAGGTGAAAAACAACAGTGAATTAGTTAATTGCAATGCTACTAAGCATAAAAGAGTGCTGCTACGAGTTTGCTTTAAGAACTAAAGGAAATCAAGGGCCTGCAGGAACTTTGGAAGTGTTCAGCAGCATAGTAGTAAGAGTAGAAAGTTGTGACATGAAGTCCAAGTTTGTCAGCGAATAAAGCACACAGCACTTGAAGGTTGTGAAGTATTTCTCATGACAGAGTAAAAATATGCTGAGGAAACAATTGCACCCACCCACATTTCACGACAAGTCAAAGTCATTCAGTTACTTGAATATTCAAGTTCCGTGATTCATTTATCAGCATTTCACTCCTATTAAAACTTCTGAGGAACTACAAATTTTGTGCCTGCCAACAAGTTCAGTCTAGAAGAACTCACCCTTCTGGAAAGAAAGCATTGATAATTCTGTCTCCCAGTGGGTTGATGGCAAGCTCTGGAATCCGCTGGAAGTCTTCACGGCTAAGTAAAACAAGAGCACAAGTCTGCATAAAGTTGAAGTTGGAGAAAAAGTTGCTTAGAAAGAATTCACAGTAAAAGATCTGTTGGACTCTTATTTCTGTGGCAAAACAATCAGTGGCTTTTAATACTGCAAATCTTTAAATTACATTTTCTCTATGACTAATGACACCAAAAGAAGCAAAAGACAATGCCAAGATTATATTATGTTAGCAGTGTTCATTTACCATGTTAACAGCACTTCTCACTGTGCTTGAAACCTTCCTGTAACGACGACAGCCAGTTTGCAGCTTAAGGAAAGGAAAGCTTCCCAAATGGCTTGGAAGGAAAATGGCTTTAAAAAGGAAGCGAACTTTTAACAATAATTCTTTTGGTAGTGAATCATTTGGCTTGGTATGCTTTTTCCAAAGTATCCCATTCCAGATTCTAAGACAATACCACATTCCTCCAAACATTCCATAGATGATCTGCAGATTCCAATAGAAATTCTTGTTTAATGCAAAAACTTTCTCTCATTCCAAATGCCAGATTTCATGTTATTTCAGCTTCAATCAAGCAGCAGCTTATTTTAAAGTAGTAAATTTAGACTTTGACAGAGGCCTGTACACCAGATGTACCTTCACCACTACCCTGCAAATCTTCACTGCTCTTGGCAGACGTTTTTCTTTCTGCTCAGGATTATGTGTACATAGAAAAGTGTAAGCATAGCATAGTTGTTCTCACATTGCCACAGCTTTTTCTGATCTGGCAGACATCACGAGCTGTACTGATGCACACATACTTCAGATCAGTATGACACGAACATAGGGTTCATTCTATTATTAGAGTTGTGCTCAATGATAGGAGAGTGAGATAGTTTGGGTGAATGAATACTTTAGTCCCCAGGTTTGGTTTGGCCTTTGAGTTTCCCCCTCACACACACACCCCTACAACTGGTCACAGCAATTTATGAGTTGGTACAAGATGTACTCCACAATCATAAGGTTTTAAATTGCAAAGATAGCAGCAATGGGGTAAGGCTGTAAAAAAAAAAAAAAAATTAAAAACAATCCAATCAATTCTGTCTGGATGCCCAGTCTCCAGAAACATTGGCAGCTCCCTTCAAGTCACACACGGTCCTGCTGAAGTTTAGGTCAAAGTCTCAAAGTTGGTCATTAAATGCTTGCTGCTTTTGAAACCTATGCTCACCAAAAGAATCAGCAATGGGGTTTGATCCACAATATCATCATACCCGAAACTGAGCAGAGTAAAGCAAAGATTTTGAGATTAAGTATGCTGGCCTCCTAGAATACTGTGATTCTAAGGGCAGAGGAAAAAAGGAACTACCTAACCTTATTAGTAATCTAGTCTGAGAAAAGCAGAGAAGCAAGACATTCTAGTTCTAAATGCATTCTAAAGCACTCCCCACACCCAGTCACACCACAGCACCGTTAGAGTCCCAATTATAATACATCTGCTACAACATGGTTAAACTCTTTGACCTTATGCTACAATGACCTGACCATGTTTTTAAGCTATCCCAGCAAGCTTCTGCTCTGACCAGCTTTGCATTAACAGGCCACATTAACATCTGTACAACATGATCAGCTTGTTACCAGACCCTTCAGGACTGCTGCATTTTAAGCTATAGCTGGAGGGCAAAGTATGCATTAGTGATTCAGGCAGGAGAAGCAGCGATGTGGAAAACCCATGTCCTAGTAACAAAAATTTAAACAACAGGACTTGAGTGTCAATGCTAACATTTACAAGCTAAAAGCAGCAAATGCCCTGTCTTCTATTTAGAGCAAAATCCTAATACTTCAAAACTTACTTGCATATCACATCTTCTTAGCATTGAGCCTCAATTTACACTTGGCATTTCAGCTTCCAGTTTTTCTGCTTTCTAACAGATTAACAATTAACCACAAATAACTCCCCAGGTTTCAAATCCATTTGTCCTGTCATTATCAGGATTGCAGCAGACCATTTTTGCTTATTAAGAGCACATTACTGAGTGAGTGTTATAATTGAAATAGCTGCAGCAGCCATAAAAGTAGTAAATGAATGCATGATGCAAGTTACTCCCCACTTTATAAATGAAGGCTTCCTGCAGTCATTAGGGACCAACTTCACCTGGCTGAGGCTGGATCTTACAGGAAATGTGATGCCCTCTATTTCTGCCTTCCTGTGCCATAGCAACGAGGCTCTTCTAACAGATCCTTCCAGGAACCTGGCTTCTATTAAATCCTTGCTTAAATGTAACATGCAAAGCAGCCTTTAACTGCATGCTGTTGTTATGCAGGCCAACCATTTAATGCATAGTCAGTGCATTCACACTTAGACACACCTTGAAGTAAGGAATTTGTTGATTCTAAGCAAGATAAGTATTTCTAAGCACTAGTATATCCCCCAATGCACACAGCATATCACTACTATAAAGGCAATTCTGCCTTACCCCAAAGGATAACAAACCGACTAGACCCTTCTTCAATTATTTCTTCATCCCTTTTTTACTTCTAGATAGTAACAGAGTACTGTTCCCTCAAGAGGGATGAGAAGGACAAGACTCCCTAGAGCTGAGGGAAAAATACACCAATGGAGAGAAAACAAATTTTATGTGAAAGAGAAGTGGCAGAGAACAGGGAAAATGTCCAGAAGATATAAGTAACAGGAAAGTACTTGAAAAAGGGAATTAAAAGCAAGGTGCATCATACAAGATAGTCAAATAGATTCAATAGGTTAGCATTGAAGAGGTTTTGCCAACATCAGCTTTGTCATTCATCGAGCCTTTCGGTCGCATGTATCTCACCTGTCAGAATAGTTTTCCATCTTCCTCCTATTCATCCCCTCAATTATTTCTGCTGAATTTGCAACTCGAAGCAGTTCAAAACAAATCAATCAACCAACTGAAAACCAACAACAACCAACCAAAAAACAGCCTCAAAATTCTTAACAGCACCAAGCCTGACAGAGGTGTTAGGAGCCTGGAAAACTGACAGGGAAAGAGGATAGACACCCTCTTTCACAACCCCTTCAGTCATAAATTAAATGTCAGCCATTTTATTTAACTTCATCCTTACACATGCTCTACACAAAATTTAGATGTCTGTTAACTATCAGGAGTAATTGGTTTATAAACATTAGGCCAAGAAGTATGCTAAGAATAAATGTGCTGTTTAGATGAGCAAAGGGGTGTGGAAGGGGGGACTAAAGTGAAGAAACCATGATCAAGAGTGGAAGTATCAACTTTCCTGGCACCCTATCATTCTCCATCTCAAACCTATATCCTGCCTGTTTTGGTTTTAGATAAAGCTTTAAAAAACAAATTTTCATTTTCTTAAGCAAAGGTAAAAAATTCCATGTTCATTCCATGTTTACCCCTTATATAAATATAAAATTTCAAAGTTTAATAACAACAAGCCTAACACCTTTCCAGACTGAGATAACTCTGTTCATTGACAAAAATTAACAAGATGGTCCAGCTAGCTCTTGCTACCCTTCTTTCAGAGCCACAGGCTTTCTGAATTTCTCCAGGAGGTACTATCTTGTGAATAGCTTTCATGAGCATGAGAGATGCACAGAAAGCTCAGTGTCTCTATTCTCCTCACTCATCAACTTTCGAAGTACTTGCCCTTCCTTCTTTCACACTCACCCAGCCATACTAGCACAGTAAAAAGTACTTCTCAAGTGCTTAAGCTGACATGTCCCCAGCATAGCAGAAACTCCATTCAAAAGCAGCAGTTTAGAGAAGCATTTGCTCTATAATGCCTGTCTAGAGCTAGTTTTTAGTAGATATATTTTGCAGCAGATGCACTCTGTGTGGTGTACACTTCCGTCATATGCTTCAATTTCCTCATCCTGGAAATCAGAATGTAAAGAAGAAAACATACACACCGGTTTCCTCTGCCCTATAGTAAGGATGTAGGCAGAACGAGTGTTTTAGATTTCACAATTTACATGTAGCTATGGACACTCAAGGGTATCAGACTTTTGTTCTGGCAAGTCATTATGTCACAATATAAAAATCAAAGGTGACAAAAGAATTTTTGAAGTTGTCCTGGATTTTACAATCCAGTTTCATTCAGGTGGTGCAAGTTGGAAAGGGCTTACTCATCTTGTCTAGAAAAAGTGAAGCTAAAGGGAAAAAAAATACCATTTTTATACACTTTAAGACTTTAAGAGTTAATAGGTAACCATTGCTGTAGTTATTTAGGGGAGGGAAAGCTAAACCAAAGCATTTCAGATTTTTGTCTCAAAACACTTATAAAACTGCAAAGTACCTTGACAATGCACGTAGGTACACTGGATAGAAACATCTGGCTAGGAAAACATCTCAGTTTTGGATTATGTTTTCATAACACACTACTTGTCTTCTCTAACCACCAGGATTAATCATCATCTACCAGATCTTCTGTACAAAGTGTTCTTTACCTTGCCCATTTTTAATACACAGATAAGGACAACAGAGCTTTTCCCCCTTCTCAGAAGACTGGCACACCTTAAAAGGTTTATTTCATGCCATAAAGAACTGCCTAGCATGTCTTTTCCTGGTCACAGTCACATGAGTGACTCCTGTCATGTCTGATTTGTAAATTAAAACGTGTAAGTCATCCTTACATAATCATTCTAGCTCACAGGAAGCAAACAGAAGCCATGCCTTCTAGACTGTTTGGAGGTAGTAAGCAAGTGATAACTTCACCTTGCTTGCATCAAAGTAGCAAGTTCTTTGATCAGTATTTCAGAATCCAACATGTATGACCATCCAAGCCGTAGTTCTTACTCTTTTTTTTTCCCTCTCCTTTGCAACTAGTTTTCCATTACTTATATGTAATGGTTTCAACACTATTGTGGGTGCCAGGGCAGGTTTCAGAACTTCTATGCTACTTTAAGTCAGCCACATTTGGAAGCAGGCTATGCTTAAGAGACCAAGAGTGTAAGTTAATGGATCACAGTTTGCACTGTTGCTGGGATTTTCCAACTTCACTTCCTTTCCCGAGTACCATGTGATTAACAACAACAAAAGTAAAACTCCTCCTTATATGTAACCCTTTGAAACTAAGCATTGTGCAACAAATACTTGTTGCATATGCAATTATTTACTCTTACAATGATTACACTTTGAAGTTTATACAAACTTTATGGATTCAATAGGTAAATTTATAGTTGGAAGGCAAAGTTAAGAAAGACTGTGATTCAAGGTGTGCTAGACTGGCAGCCATCATCTTTATTCATCAGTGAAGACTATGCTCCTTCAAGATTTGATGTGGGTTGTTAGTGTTCATCCTTTCCAAATAATTTATTTTTGAGATCTAGGTAGCATAGGCCTTACCTACAGTATCATCAGATGATCTCTACGTCACAATTGCCAATTAACCAATGCTACAATTTATATGATTGATACATTGGCTTCAGTGACCGAATGGGCTTAAGAAGTTCCTGCCTATCCCAAGACAATTGTTTCCACACCCACAATCCCCTTTGTAATCCTTTCAGCATGCCAAGTCCAGATATTTACAGCACAGGCACAGTCCAGATCACTGGAGTCAGTCAGCATAAAAATATCTAGACAAACCAAAAGAGGAGGGGGGAGTTTTTAAATCACAAAAATCACTCAGTAGCCCTGTTTACAGTACAACTCCACATCTGATTACTGAAATGTTAAGAGAGAAGTCAGCAGTTTGTGGAACCAGAAGAAACTGCGTATTTCCTTCAGGAAAGGAAGCAGCAGTAAGCCAGCAGTACTGCCAAACACTGTGTGCCTTACAACTTAACAGCTTCAAAGCAGTGATGCTGTTAGGTTGGTTTATAGGTAGGTGTAGCTTTTATAGGTTTATAGTGCATGCTACAGCCACATTCTGAAAGATGATATACAAAACCTCAGGTGATCTTTGAATCTATGTTTATTAGGTCTGACTGGCACAGAGTTGCCATGAAAGAAAATTTAACACTAATCCAGCCAGATCTTGTATACTACACAATAAGGTCCCTTTCCACTTCCTACTCTTCCCTGCATTCCCTCCAGCTTCCCTGTGGACTCTGGCATATATGAGACTACATGGTGAATGGGAAACAAAATGCCTCTGATAACCAACTGGATTCACTGTGTTGTTTTGGTTAGCAAGTTTTCAAAGCTGTAGGTTAGTTTCAAAGATAAGCCTTGGTACCAGCATCACCACAGAAAAGCAACAGACTTAAAGTGGCAGTATGTTCTTAGACCTACTATGCTGGTTGCAAAATTGCAGCCCTTGTGCAATCACAGACAGCTCTGATTTGGCATCTGTTTCCCTAGTATTAATGTAATGGGCAGGCAGCATCAAAAGAGAAGAATAAGCAGCTATTTAATACAATCAGCATTCATAATTAGTTCAGCAAATAAAAAGCAAACCAATATCAGCACACAATACAATAACCAGAGTAGGGAAAGCCAGAGAACAAAGACTGGAGGCAGAGACATTTTATCAGGCAATCATCCCACTAGAATTTACCTTTCAGTTGAAAAATACTTTTTCAAACGGACTCAGTCCAAAATGAAAAGTGTTTTGCAGATAAATGTAAGCCTCATCTTTATTTAAGTTGTAAGAAACTTGTTCACTTCTGGAGTTTGCAAATTGTAGACAGAAGGTAAATGCTTTAAAGACCTTGTAAAGTCCTGCACTACTACTATAAAGAATAGTATGTGTATTTGTTTATTCTCAGTGACTTGGTTCCAATTCTGTTTTTATGACAGCATACTAATAGACATGGGTGTTTACTGTTCTTAACTTTGCACCTCTTGTTAAAGTGCTTGCAGATTAAAGTACTGTTAAAAGACACTGGGTATCAGAAACAATTAAGAGCCCATGCTCCCAAAACTAGAAATTATCTTTTTGTTATGAAAGCCAGAATGAATCATTCTTGTAATAATTACTGATAGCAACACATAAATAAAAGTAAGAAGTAATCTGAAGATGTGGTTTAACACTTCTGAACATTTAAGACCCCAAATACCAAATCTGACCTTTCTTGAATTAGCTGCTACAGACCTTCAGCACTACAGTAACGACAACTGGTATTTAGAGCACCTCAGTTCAACAGATTTCTCTTGACCTTTCATAAAACAGAACAAACTTGAACATGCATGTAGACAGTAGATGTGAAAGAATACATTATAATAGCCCAATTAACCACACCAGGAAGAGATGCAAGCATCCTGCTACAGCAAACCACCATGGCATATGTGCAGCTCTGCAAGGACAGCTGATTTATTGATGATACCCACCTCAGAGTGCCATTTTCTCCTTTGTCTAGGCTGGTGAAGCGACTGTACAAACGAGTGATTTGACTGTGGGAGACTGAAGGAAGAAAAAAAAAAAACAGAGAAGAAACGCAAATTAGCCTGTCAGCAATCCCTCATAGTAACAGGCCTCATTACACTGAGCTTCTCTGTTGTCAGCAGCTGTGTTGAAAAATAAAAGACTACACAAAGAGAGTTACATTGGAAGCACATAGCAATCAGCAGTTTAGGGACTTCATGAGCTGTAAATTGCATCTTAATATTCAAGTATCCACAAATAAGCCTATTCTTCAAAACATTGTGTTTTCTGCCTTCTACCCATTTATATTTTTGGCCTCCAATATACTTTGGTTATCTGATTCAGTAAATAGCAATTAAAAAGAAAAAAAAATATTTGATTTGCCATTTCACTGATTCTGTGATTTCCCTTAATTCCTTTATAGCTAAAAATAACCTGGACACAGCCTGCACTGAAAATCTTTACATTATTCATGATGCCAAAGACCTCCACTGCAAAGATCTTTGCTTTTCAAAGCCCCTTCAGATGAGGTTGATAAATACATGAAATAAGAGTGAAGTTAATTGTGCTGTTTACTCAGTAAAGAAGTGATTCTCTACAACGTTGAACAAGAACTTTATGTCACTTTCAGATCCAATTGTTTTAAAAGCCTTCACTAGAATATGTACCATGCTCTTGTTCCTTGATAAAACTTATTTGGGAACAGGTTGCACAGCATTTACCCAATTATTTCTTTTTTTTTTTTGTTTGTTCGTTTCATTCTTTCTTCAGGCTGTTTGTTTTGGTTCAATTGTTCCCTTCTTTAGGATGACTTGCCAGCAACTAGTTGTGTTTCTGTTGGTTTTTTCCCCCCTCCTTTTCCTTGTTTCCTTGGTAACTTCCATTCTTTGCATAGGGTTGGGCAATTTGCTCAGTTCCACCTAAGGCAACTTCTCTACAATCAGGCTGGGCAATTTTCTCAGTTCCAAGTTAAGCAACATACACATAGGAAGCAGGCATCACTAATTTAAAAGCTCTGAATTTCTGCATTTCTTATTTAGTGTTTTAGATATAATATGCACTAACAGCAACTGGTGATGAAAAATACAAAAAAAGAATAGCCTGGATTTGCATCTGATAAAAGTTCTGTACTCCCACTCCTCCATGGAAACAAAGATGGTGATCAGAATTCTACTTAGCTACTGTTTCAAAATTCCATTTTTGGGACATCTCCATAGCAGTTAACATGTGATAAAGAGTTGGCAGACACACAAAAAGCTTATCATAGCTGTATGAGAAAGCAGTATGATTTGGGTCCACCATTGTACTTTTCTATCATTTCCTCTTTGGCTCTCAGCCCTCATGAAAGCTGCATCACTAGAGACTCCTCAGCACTTTCTCATGTAAAATAAAGATTTTGACACTGCCTGTTGACCATAAGAGAACCAGAAACAAGACATGTAATTTATGATTGCTTCCTAAAAAAAAAAGGATAGCTGAAACATTATTTTACCTATACTACTATCCCACTAAGGTCCTTCTAAAAATTTAAGTCAAGATCTCTAGAACAGGAGGTGTACTCCCCATTTTGCTGCTGTTAAATCATGAGAAAGTTTTGCAATTAGAACATTCTGAGACACTTGTCTAAAATGTTAGCATAAACTCAAGCTTATGATATTTATACATTTAGAAAAATATATAAAACACTGATCAGAAAATTTACCACCTGTTACCATTTAAATATTTTTCTCCTAAGCTCTGATATGAACATTATTAATCTTTCAACAGACTCCTTAAAAACAAGACCAAAAGGTGCAAGTGAAGTACCCTGAATACTAGTACATTCCAATGGCTTTCCAAAAGCTTACGGTGCAACGCAGACAAGTAGTATTTTGGATCTCTTATCTGTTTCTTACAGTTGTTACTGAAATACAAAAGCAGCCTGGACTACTTGTAGGTTTATTCAAACTCAAATTTTCAAGATGTTTATAGGTGAAGCAATCAATTTCTATATAACATTTAAGATTTAGGACTGTTAGCTTCAGGTTTAGCATCTGTTACTGAGAACCCGATGGAGACTTTCTGTCACTAAGTAGAGGTTTCAGTGATTTCAGAAGTTTCAGTTCTTGGAAATAATATCCTTGCAGGTGTTTCTAAATTTAGCATAGTAAGTGTTTTCCACCACCATATAAAAAAAAATAGCAAACTTCAATCCAAATTTAGATCTCATTCAAGAAATTGTTATTGTATTGCTTTTGAAAGGCTATGCTTCAAGTCCCCTAAAAGACATCTTTTTCATCTGCTCAGCTAAAGAACATGGTTTATCATTTATGTGATTGTCAGTAGCTATTCAGTCTTGTGCTATACAGAAGAGATATAGAAGAAAATTTGTATAATTGCACAATTTATGTCAATAAAATTGGTTAACTGTTCTCAGCATTTCGAAAGTCAAGTTTCACAGGAAGGAGGCCAAAAAAAGAACCCTTAGGAGCACTCAGCAGAACATCAGTACAATGCAAACATGCAGTGCTGCCAAACTGTTTCATATCCACGAAGTCCCTTTCTGAAAACTCTTTAGTAGCATCAAGTTTCCAGCAAACCACAGGATACTGTAGTCAGTAGCACTAACTTGGCATTCTACCTGCAGTCTTTGTTCCAAATAAACCTGGGGGGAGGAGAGGTTCCTACCTTGTACCTTTTTAAAATATTTGCACCCATATGAAGTGTATAACAGTGCTGAGAGGTTGGTGGATTGTTCTGTCTACCCAGAGCTGTATTAAAGGCAAAGGAAAATCACAGTTGTGGACTGCAGTGACAGGCTGGGGCAGAGGGGGAAATAAAAAAAAAAATTGATAAAGTCAACAAGACAAACTGTGATGACTCACAAACAAGTTAGAGTCAGAGATTAGCAATGTTTAACAGAGTGGTTACAAAATTTAATAGTAAAAAAAAAAAACAGTAAACAATGTTTAATAGTAAAAATACAGGAAAAATTAACCAAGCTCAGGCCACAGAGCTTAAACATGAAGATCACAACCTTAAGCTACCCGCTTTGAAGGTACAGAAAAGCATCTAATGGCTAACTAGAGCCAAGTCTTCTTATTGCTTAGAATGCCCACATAGCCATCTTAATAGTATTTAACTATCATGCGAGTACAAGTCTAGGAATAAAGCACTACTGACAATAAACCAAATGTTGGCACAAGTGAAAAAGTAAAACCTTTTGGAAGAACATTCCAGGTTTGTGCTATGGTTTTGAAAGCATCTTTATACTAGGCTAGCTTTACTCAATGATCTTTGTGTTTAAAAAACGAAACAAAATAAACCAAAAACATAGTAAGTTCTTGCTGGACAAGCAGACTCTGATATTCCTGTTTATTATAGCCTTCCTGTAGAAGGTTCCCTTGACAGATGGAAAAAAAGATCATGGAAACTATGTTAACTCACTCAGCTGTTCAATAAGCTAGCCAGAACTATCTTAGCTTTCTTCCATCCCTTCTCTGTAGCCACTCGGCAAAGTGATACCTATGATGTTATCACCTCCTCTCTCCGCTCAGGAGGGCACCCTCTACTTACTGTCACTCCGTACTTGCTAGAACTCTCAGAAAGGAATTTAAGACACTTTATTGAGAACAACTCAACCAAATACTGTAAAGTAAAATAAGTAAATTAAGTAAGGTAAATTAAGTATATGCTACAGTCCAGCTTGAATAATGCTCTCCCAATTGCTGACTTGTGCAGGAGTTTTTTTTTTTGTTAATCATACCCAAATTCCATAGTTATGATGTTACCACCTTTGTATTTTAGACACCCCTCAGCATTTTTTCTGAATACCCTTAAGGTGACTTTAGCAATAGCCTATAAAACAAGTAACATTTGGAAAAAGAAACTGCTATACAATGATAGATTTTTTTTCTGGCTAAAAACAGCTGTTGGAGAGAAACTGCAGCACCAAAACTAAAGACAGAGAACTCTTCAAATCCAGCCAGTTACCTCTGACCAAAGGCAATATGGCATACACCAAGAGCACTGCTTTTTCTGCGTCCCGCTCGGATCTCTCAGACGTTGTACAGCCGATCTTCACCTCCTTAAACCACAGCTTAAGGCCCCTACGCAAGGTTTGCCTCCACAACCCCTGTACAGCCAGAAGCTGACAGTTTTCCCTTTCTAGTGCGCCAAGCAAACACCGGCCCTTGCAGCTGCTCCTGAAGAGCTCGAGCCAGCCCAAGGCGCACCTCAGTTACGGCCAGCGGCTGCTGTCAGGAGACCGGCAGAAGGAGACGCCTTGGCCGCGGGTTTCTGCCAGCCCCAGGCTGCGGGCGCCATCCCCCCAGGGTCCCTCCTGCGCGGCGAAAGGCAGCAAGCAGGGGGCGAACCAAAAGGCGTCTCCACGGTTTCCGCCGGCCTACAAGCCATGTCCGTCCTGGGTCGCCGGGGTCAGTGTGGTCCCGGCTCAGGTCCAACTGCGACCAGGCACTGCCCAGTCGGCAACACAGTGGTCGCGCCGGATCCCCCCACCAGGAAGGGCCGGCCGCCCCGGGCACAGCTCGGCGCGCAGCCGCGAGGGAACAGACCGCCCAGAGCGGCCGGCCCAGACGCCTCCCCGGCTGGAGAAAGATGGCACTGCCCAACTCCAGGCGCCCGGCCCCGCACAGTGCTTCCCAGCCCGCTTCGTCCCACGGCCCCGCACTCACAGCCCGTCTCCTTCTTGATCTCCTCTATTTCTTCGTCCCGCAGCAGTGTGGATGCCCGGGAACCCATCGCCGTGCCGGGCCCGAGTGGAACGGCGACGCTCTGCGTCGAGGAGAATTACACAGCCGAACAATGCCAGCTGTGACACAGCCACCCCACACACGGGCCCGACCACGGCCGCCCAGATGTAAGAAGGCGAAAGGTGAGCCTGCACACACTCTTATCACCCCGCCCGCCGCGTCCGGCCCGGTCTGGCCCGGCAAGGCACGGCCCTCGCCGCCCACCTCACCCCGCCCCTTAGCCACCCGGCACCGCTGACAGGCGCATGCGCGCAGCGCCACCTGTCACGGCGCAGGCGCAGGTAGCTCGGTGTGGCAGTGAACAGCGGGAACTGCAACAGGGAGAGGGGCATGGGCGTTAGGCTAGGCTGCACTGCTCCCGCCAGGCCGTGCGGGTAGTGCTGCCCTCTGCCTACAGTATCATTTTCGCTTCTGTGACTGGGGGCTTTCCTGCCTCCGGGTTGCGGCCGGTGTTTGGCGTCCAGCCTCAACCCCTCCGTTGCTTTGTGCTGCGAGTAACCCGTTCCTGCTGCCGTTGTGCCCCAGGCAGCTGTATGGCCCTCAGCAGCGAGCGCCTTAGGGCCATTTTGGGGAGAACCGTTGAAGTAAACTTAAATTGCAGGGTCTTAGAAGGTGCTGCAGCACCTGAGCCCCGACCAGACTTTCCTCCTGCGGGCAGGTCGGGGCCTGCCGCGACGGCCCTTAGTGGGAGAGAGAGCTGCAGGCCGGCCCGGCGCCGCGAGTCTGGCTCGGCGGTGGACGCTGTGTGGCAGGTGGGGGAGGCAGCGGCGAAGGGCCCGTGGGTGCTTCCTGGGTGCCAAAACGGGCGCCGCGTTGAGTAAAACACCAAGCAGGAGTTAGCAGCACCTGTCTCTGCTCTCGGCTGTGAGGTCGTGTAGATGTAGCAGCCTTGAGTTGTGTCCTGGTTGGTGCACAGTCGTCTTGAAGAAACTTTTTGTAGGGTGAAAGATCCGTCACGTAAAATAACCCTTAAAAAAAAAAAATCATTATTATTACTATTATTACTGTCTTTAGTTAATAATACTGTCAGGTCCTATGGTCTTGCTTTGTTTTGCAAATGATAAGCTTTTAGCCCAAAGAGTGGAATTTGATGTATGTCTGTATTTTTTCCTCTCATTTCAGTGAAGAGCTTTCAAACCGGCAGAAACATTTCAGGAGTAATGATGCTTTTTGGTGCTGAAATAGTAAATGGTGAGGGGTTTCTCACCTAATTTTGAGGCAAAGGGGTCATGGTCATTCTTAGTTCAGCATTTTAAGTTCCCTTTTTTTTTTTTTTTTTTTTTTGGTCACTACTGAATTCTTGAGCTACACATCTTTTAAAATCAGTAGAAATGATGTGCAAATCCTGTAACTTTGTTTCCCAGTTATCTGTCAGTGAAATAGTAAATCTCCAATCTAAGGTCTTGTGACTGTACTACATTAAGGCTTATTAGTTAAGTAATTCATAAAATGCAGTAAGACTACTAAGGAAAGTAACCGCTTTGAAAGCCGTCAGTGGAGATGTGTTCCCTCTGTTGACATCCTGAAGGCAAGTTACATTCATTGTGTATGTTCCTATATGTGCAAAATGACTCACTAATGGAATGGTCTGCCCAAGGCAGTGGTGGAGTCACCCTCCCTGGAGGTGTTTAAGCAGTGTGTGGACTTGGTGCTTAGGGACATGGTTTAGTGTTGACCCTTAAGTGCTGGGTCAAGGGTTGCACTGGATGGTCTTTGAGGTCTTTTCCAACTGGATGTATTCTGTGATTCAGGAAAGTTAAATTGCTTCAGGATCTAGTTGTCCCAGGTTGGGAACTGTAGGGTTAAAATAGTCCTCTAGGGACTTGAAGATTTGTTATTCAATCCCACAATTCTGCTATCTCTTCATAAGCTCACGGCAAGGCCAGCTCGTTCTCCTTTCCTCCCCCTCCAGCCTTGCGTTGGGCAGGAGCTGCGTTATCGGGATAAACATGTAAGGATAGGCCTGGTTGGGGCCTCCAGAGGCTGTGCTTAGGCCTCTTGGATGGCAGAGGCATGGGCGGGGGGAGGATTGGAGCACTGGGGATGATACATTTAGTTTTGGGTTGGGAAAAAATTCAGGGGATTTGCTTATGGATGCTGTATCTGCTACGTAATTTCTATCTCTAACTCTCTCCAAATATAATTCTGGTTTTTTCTCCAATTCGTTTGAGAGCTTCACTCTCTCGGCTTTTTAAACCCACGACGCTAGTTAATTTGGTTTTGCTTTTACTGACAACAAAAGCACCTCTATTAAATAATCTGTTTACCTGAGCCTCTTCCTGTGATTCACTAGTGACAAGAATGGGATTATTTAAGAAAAACATTTTTGGATATGTAAACAACCTGTAAATTTCTATTGGCAACTCCTTTGCTTTGGGGACAAGGAAGAAACTGTTGAGGAGAAAATGGCTAGAAGGCAGATACTGAACTTATAAAGTAATTAACTGACTCTGTTCTGCCTTTTTCCTACCTTACTGCATATGCAATGGTATGCAAAGTGTTTAGTTGAAGTTAAATACCAACTTTGGTATTTAACAAAACCTTGTTTAAATGCTTATTTAAAGTATTTTTTTTAAATGCTAAAATTCTGAAATACATCTTATCTAGGCCAGTGATATAAGTTATTTGATTTAAAGGTTTTCTTCAACAATTCTGTGATTCTATTTTATATAGATTTGAACACCAGAATTAATTAAAATTATTTGAACTGTACTTGGAGTTCAGGTTTGGGGTTTTTTGGTTTGTTTTTATTGGCATGTTGTAGTGGTAGTATGGTGCAAGATTTTTTTATTTTTCAAAATTAATATAGTTTATTAATTTTTTATATTGATATATTTAATCTCGCCACATTACCTATTTTTAATCAGGTTCTTTGCACAGTCATGAGAAACGTTACACAGATGAAACCAGAGGATCTAGAACACTTAAGAAATAACTAGCAGTAATATAGCAAACATTAAACTATGAGAACTGGAAGAGAGGTTCTTGCAATCGATTATACCACTTGCCCACTAGAGGGACTCAAGAAGCTTCTTTCTGCTTAAGGGAGAAGGCACTTGGATCCAGTTAGAGAATTTCTTACAAAGGGGTTTTTGAGTATTTGCTCACAAAATATTATTTCCAGACTCCTGGAGTTAAGATATAGTTTCCAGACAATATTCAAACACTTGAAGGGAGTTCTGTCGATGTCTAGATAGCCTACTAGATCTTTCCAGACCCTAACAGGGTGCTGGGAGAGACACAGAAAATCTCTGACCTGATCCTGGTTCCTTTTTGACTCCAGATTTGGCACAGAGGCTTGCAGAGGTGGAGGCAGGATGTCTTGCAGAGGTGCAGATGAGCACAATGTCAGGCTGGCTAAGCAAGCCTATTGCGTGAAGCACTTAATGCCTAATCCTGGTAAACTTAGGCAAGGCAGTTTCCAGGCAGATAAACCCAAAGTATCAGGGCTTGTTATTATATAGCAGGCAGAGCATGGCAGGATGCAACAGCTGAGAGGGATGAGGCAGAAGCCGAGAGAGAGAACAGGTTGTGTAACCTGTGTTTACCTGCTCATCTCTTATCAGCGCAGCCTGAGGCAAATAGTTCTTTGGCCACAGATCAACCAATCAGAATGGCAGTTAGGCAAACTTGACCATATCAGGTGAGCTAGGGCTTGCTTTTACCTTTTTAGGACAGAATACAAACAAGTGTATAAACATGTATGGGTACCCTGTTTACAAGTTTGGAAGAAGAGAAAGAGACTGGAAGGCACCAGGCCTTTGTCTTCCTTTCCTGTGGTTGCTTCTCCCAGCAGCAGAAGTGGGGGAACAGGGAAAACATGCCTGAACAAGTCAGGACATATTTAGGCCTATGTTGGCCTTCCACAGCACATGTGTGGCTATGCCCTGTGGTGGTTAGTATGGGTTATGGTTCCCCTTTTATTGGGACATAACAAGTGTCCAAAAGTTGCTTGTCAGCACTATAGTATAAGTTGTCTGTTTGTGTTGCAGCAAAATTGATGGATGGACCAGATTCAGGAATCACATTTGAACAGTTTTTTTCTTCATCTTCTTCAGAGTAGCAGGAATGAAATACTGTCTGCTAAATAGCCCTTAAAATACAGGTAAAAAGCACATGGAATTTCTTTCTCCCTGTTGAGTAAGCCTGCATTCACACCTACTTGAATATGCTCTCCTTGATAGAGGATTCCTGTGTTAAGAGAAAATACTGGTTACAAGATTCTTCAGCTGGATCTAAGGGCTGGGCAAAAAGAAGTTGTTACAGTCTATCGAGATAGAGATGTACATAATTTGAGCTCTATAATCATAATGGAATGCTTTTATATCAAGAAATATATACTAATAAGTCTGTTGTGTTTTAACTGCAGCAACTAAGCACCACACAGCCATTTGCTCACTCCTTCCTGCAGTGGAATGGGGAAGAAAGTGAGGGAGAACCAAGTGAAACTCATGGGTTGAGGTAAAAACAGTTTAGTAACTAAACTAAAGTAGAATATCATAGTAATAATAAAAGACAATAGTGATGAAAGTTAAGTATCAAAAAGAGGAAGAACTAAAACCCAAGAGAAGTGATACACAGTGCAGTTGCCCACTGCACGCTTGACTCATGCCCAAGGAGTGATCTGTGTTTCAGCCAGCATCCCCCAGTATACATACTGGGCATGACATACTAAGGTGTGGAATATCCCTTTGGATAGTTTGGGTCAGCTGTCCTGGCCATGATATCTCCCAGCTTCTTGTGGACCTGCCTGCTGGCAGAGCATGGGAAACTGCAGAATGCTTGTCTTAGGATTAGCCCTGCTGACTGACAACCAAACCACCAGCGTGTTACCAACACTTCTCACACTAGTCCCAAAGTACAGCACTGCACCCGCTAATAGGAAGAAAATTAACTCCTACTCAGCTGAAGCCAGGACAAAGTCATATTTTCTATTGAAGTATTCTTGACCTCACTCTGTGCTGTTGTAGAAATTGTGTATATGACATTTTAAAGTTGGGTGAATGTTTACTAACTTTTTTTTTTTTCTGGTTCTGAGATACCACCATTTTACATGATTTAATAATTTCCATTTGATTACAGTAAAGTTTCAGTGCATATAACTGTTTTATGTATTGGTGAACTTGTGAAATTACCCTCCAATTATAGTAACTAATGTATCAAATATTCAGTGTAAAAGCTTACAGATATTCAAATTGCATGGTCCTTGGGCTCAGATCAAGTGCTTCATTCTTTCTACTTTGAATTTTCTTCTCTTGAAATCATTGCTGACCTTTGCAGTGAACACGTGTTCAGTTCTGTTTTCACCTTTTACTTTGAGAATAAGTGTGACATTTTATCTGTAATAAAGGCCCTTTCTGTAAAGTAAGCTTAATGTTGGGTAGCTTCACGATGTTCTTTAAGAACCGTGCATGTTGGATTAGGAAGTTGCTTCACATGCAGCAGTTCATTGTCTGGACACAGGTAGATGGCAATGGATGAAATTATTTTCTTTACTAAAATGTCAGTGCTGGTGGGATGTGTCATGTTTTGACTTCTGTGCTGTTTTGTTGCTTTGTTTGTGAGGTGCTGAAGGGAACAAGCAAGCAGATACAAGACCAGCAGTTTCTCACCCATGGAGATCTCCTCACATTTCCCTAGAGAGCCAGCAGAGACCTTCAAATAACATAAATTGTCCCTTCTCAGGTAATGTGGATATTAATCAGGCAATGCAGTTAGTTTGTCTTTGTCAGACAATGTCTTTTCCTGGAGGCTGTGATCTCATAGTTTGCCTATATCACAACAGGTTGTGTTCCCAAATATCACAAAGACAGGTACTGAGCTTTTTGTCTGCAGATATGCTTTTTCTCTGCCGGTCTGTTTGCAACATCAGACGGGAACTCACCTGCTTTCTGGAATGTTTATCCTGTAGCTCTCATCAGCTGTAGAAGTGGCTGAGCAGCACAGCTGACCTTTTGGAGAAACCAAAGTGCTTCAGCTAGTGGCGATTGTTTTAATCTTCTGCTTGTTCCTGATATGGATGTGGCACGATAGATAACTTAAATCTCATTAAGACTCTTTGGTTCTGTGCTGGCTGTCACACGCTCGCACTATGTGGTTCCTGCTGTGTGCATGTATGCCAGTATAGATCCAAAATATGATTACCTCATTCTGTTCTTGTGGAGCCATAACAAGACTCCAAGACTGGATAGGTTAAAGGAACATAGTGAGGGAGAAAATGAGGAAGGCTTAGGGGGATCTAGGAGGGCATTTAAAAAATTCTTCTGATGATCTTTCAGTTGTTGTTTTAGAGTTCAGAAGATTGTCCTTGTGCTGTCATGCATGTGGTTTACTAAGGTTTGCATCATGCCTAAGAGAAGAGAGAATCTTTAAAAGAAGCTTTATTTTAAAAAAAAGAAATTACTATTCATTGGACATTAAGCAGATGTTAAAAAAAATATTAAAATCTAGCTTCAGTTCTCTCTGTTCCCATGATCACTTCCACTCTCCATGTTCTGCAGTGTCACTGTTAAATTTTGTCTTTGCTACTGTCTCTTTCCTTCCTTGGCCAAGTCTGCAAATTAGAGTGCTTTCCGGTTGGTTGGGGTTTTTTTTTCATGGATGTTAAAAAGGTTTGCGTTGAAAAAAATTGTTTCCTTTATCCATCACAATGACAAAAACACTGCAGCTCATTTTTGAACAGCCAATTTTTCTTTCAAAACCCAGAATTTAGAGTTATGCTCTGGACTGTACATACCTGAATCAGACAGTTCAGTGATCTGTTTGGGTGCGTTCAGGAAGCAGAGAGGAAAGAACTAAACAACTAAACCAGAAACCTAGAGTGATTATACAATTAAAATACTTTGTGCAAAGTTCATTCAAGTAGAGGAAGCCTTTAATGATTGTTTTGTGATTTCTTTTAAAGAAGAAAGAAAAAGAGAGTGCACAGTTGTCGGTTGCTTACAGGAGAAGTTTGGCCCTGCAAAATGACAGCTCCTATGCAGCAGCCCAAGCCTCTTCCATTCTAATTGCCAGTAGATCCATGAGGTGGCAGGACTGTGAGCACTGCCTGTGACGTCTTAGACTGGAAATCACTTCTGCAGGTTGTAATGCAATCAGAGTAACAGGCAGTAACTGGATTCTTTAAGACAAGTAGAAATGGTATCTCTAGTGGCATCTGAGTTTGTTTGAAGTGTGCATATATGCAGAGGAAAAGTGCAGCACATACATGTTTGCAGCGTGTGGATATGAATCTTCATCAGTGTGCTCCGGCTGCTGTTTTCAGACTCTGTATCACCAGTAACTGAAGTGAAGGATCAGCATTAATATTTAGAGAAACATTATTTTGATTAGGAAGGGAACAACATGAGGTTTTGTTTGCAATTGGAGTGGGAATTGTGTTGGTTTTGAAAGTATATGGAACTTGAGACATGCCTGGATGTTTTTCTCCTAAATCATGTATAATAATGTAAGTGGACTTGGTGAAAAGGCTGTTTCAGAATTCCAAGCCAGTGATAGATATATTATTCAGCTTAATATAATTTTTTTAGATCCTGAATCAGACCAGCAATGCTATAGGTCCTCTGAGCCATTTTGTCCTATGGTAACTTCAGTTCGGATTTGGGCTCTTAGTATGGTAAATCTATTGCACATGGAGAGGAAGAAGCTCTTCCCCACAGGAAGACACTCCCCTGCTTACAGAGGAATCTATTGCTTGAACAAGAAGCTGTTTTGAAGATGATTTGTTGTTGTTTATGCCTTCTACTCTTACAGCAACCTGTAGTACACATGTAATGTATCTCAATTGTCTGAAAACTTCAAGTCTGAGAGAGAATTAAGTTTTAGAACATGTGTTCTCCTTTTTTATCCGAAAGGAACACTTTCTTTATGTTATCCTAAGGAAGTTGTTAAAATAGAGTCAGGACAATTTCTTATGAGGAGATCAGGGAAGTTTATACTCTTTAATTATCCATAATCTCTGATAAACCTACTGTTGATGTTTCTAATTGTGGCATTTCCAGCTGTCTGTCTGTAATGGGACAGATAGATACTGTGTCTGTTTTTTCTTGGATTGCTGTACACCTGGGATTCATTGTGGGATTGATCTGTATTTACCTTTTTAAATAGGGATTGTGATTGGAAAAATCACTGCTTACTATTTGTCCCTCTGGCACTACTTATTTTATCTGGTTTTTTTATGTGGTTGGGTTTTTTGTTTGTTTTCATTAAATGCTGTACCTAAAACAGCAGCATGTTGACAGTGTAGCAGGAGGTGGTGTAAATTTGTGTCATCATGGAAAACTTGTGGCTTGAGTTAAGAGAGACATACTTCCCAAAATGTGCCACCGAACAGAGATGTGACTGAGAAAACATTTGGGGAGTAGCCTGTGTTTAAGACTTACTCACATAATTGCTTTGGTAAGGGATATGAAGTTCTTCAAGACAGATCAGGTATTTCCTAAAAGACCTTTTATGAACAGAACAGTGCCATTATAAGGCAATCTAATAATTACTAAACTTTTAGGTAATATTGACATTTGTAGCATATTTGGTTTGCCATCTTTATATACTTGTATACAGGTAGAGGTATTACACTTGTATGGCTGTTACCTATTAAAAAATGCAAGACCTACTCACAATGCCAATACAATTGAAGGAGTAAAGTCCATCTGAAGACCATGCAGTATCTTCATTAACTGTAATGCTATCATCTGAAAAGAAAGGGACAGAAAGTAAAATAGCTTATATATCAGCTCAATAATTGTCTTAGTTTATTTTTAAATAGATTTACAAGTGACTTTGTTTATCCAAAGCAAAAACTTGTTTGGGAATTCATGCCTCAAACTTAACTTGGTTAGGCAGAAGTAAGCATCCACAAAATGTGTGCTTTGCTATGTCTGAATTGCTTTCAAATAACAGCTTTTTGTTAAACCATTATTTAATTTAAACATAGGCAAAACCTAAATTTTATATCCCATTTGAAATGCTAGGATAGAAAATGATGTCCTTTGTTTCCTTGGTAGTGGTGGCAATGAAAGGAATGTCATAGGCATAACAATTTTGTTGGAAGTGGTTCCTTATGAACGTCACCACCATAGGTATAGGAATTTAAGTGGTGTGCATAGGGTTTGCTCTTGATGTGTCTCAAAATGTTGTCTTTGCCTGTGTAGAGCAGACTACTGGGTTGTTCCCTCTAATCATTGTGAGACTCTGAGCACCTCTGGAAAAAAAAAGACAGCACTATGGAAACAAAACCTGCTCTCTCCAACATAAGCCTGTATGTAGGAAGTTGTGGCTTGTGGGCAGCCTTGCACTCCCTCCCCACTTTCAAACAGTCTGTTCTTATGTCCCTCACTTATTTTCTCTCAGCAACTGAACTTTTTGTAGGTAGCAACGAAAAGCCATGTTTTTCTGTTTGGTATCTTCCTTCTGGGACCTCAGGCTTTCAAAAATGGTTTACAGATGGTGCTGGAAGATAAAAACATCCAGAAGGTAAGGGTATAGGGGGTGTGAGGACATTTGTGACAGCAGAGGTCATAGACACACATAATGATCTACCTGCACCAAAAAAAGTTGCAGCTGGACACAAATTTGTCTGACGGTGCTTTTATTGCTTCAGGTTACGCATGACTGCTGCTGGATCTCAGACTGCCTCCTTCACCAGTACCATGTCTGTCTCTCCAATCTAGTTGGGAACAAAAGTTTCAAGAACAGAATCTTAAGCCTTGTTCAGGACATTCTCTCAGAGAAGGTTTAACATTACTAGAGTGTTGTAAATGTAATGTAAAAAGAACCAGCAGGCAAGGCTGACAGTGTTCTTTAGAGTCGTGTGTAGGCTCAATTTCAAAAGTAGTAATAGCAGCAAGTTTAATGTGTTGGGGTTTTTCTTCTATTAACTGATCTTGATCAAACTTGGCACAACCTGAGGCTGCTGTGACTTAAACAGGAGCCAGGTCATCTTGTGCTTTGTAGTCTTTATTGTTCTTTCTGCCCCTTTCACAAGCATAGAAACAGATTCAGGCTACAAGTATCCATCACTAGGAAGCACCTGCTAATAAAAGCAGTGGTGGAAGTGAAATAACAAGCCAGATTACCACAAAAATCTATTTTTACTGGCCTTGGTAGTTGTGGTAGTTAATGTTGTGAGAGAATTTGGGCCGTTAGAGAGAGAGGAGAAAAATAACATCATGGCTGTGATCTTTCATAAAGGGTGTGGATGTGTTAGGCATAGTTATGTTTGACTTATCCTTGTCTATAGACTGACTTTTTATGTCATAGATGTGACTGCCAGAATAACTCTTTAAAGCTCTAATACGGGCTACATAGTAAGCTCCGTGCAGCAGAGGTTTCCCTCAGTCCCTTTTTGATTTTAGTTTGGCCTTTTACCCCTAAAAATTATGTTATTTCGTTACAGGTCAAATATCAGTCAGTATATGTGTTTAATTCTTGACTGCAGGAAACAGAAAGGGTTGCACATTCCCACCAGTGCTCCCAGCTGTACTGGCTAAAGCATGTAACCAGTGCAGTGGAAATAACTAATGAGAACTCTCCACCCTAGGGCCTGAGCTACACAGAAATGCACTCCTTGCTCTGTCCTCTGGTAGAAGTTGATGTGTATTTTTTTGCACTGACAGATGTCTTGGCTTAAATTCAGTTGCTCTGATTGGTTGGTTTGAATCCTACTCCTAATGTAAGTATGCTAGTGGTCTGGGTTTGGCCACCCTGCAGTATACCTGATATTATGGAATTAAGCTGTCTTGTCTTCTACTTTGTACTGCTGGAGAAAATAAGTGGGAGATACCTCAGAGCAAACTCTTGTAGATGGGTTTTGTGAAGCACTTTTTGTAGAGACAGCTTCCCGGTGTTGCTGAATTGCTAGAACAGGCCATATACACAAGTGAGACCACTTGAAAAACAGCAATAAAATTAAAAACTGGTTTAGATGGGATCCTACTGGTGCAATTTGGAAAGTGTTATTTATTCCTGCTTTTGATTAGTTGCTGCAACTGTTTATTCTCTGCAAGAAGCAACCTAATATAGTTAACACAACATGTAGAGGATGGCAATGAAACGTTTCTGGCATTCACTGTCGACCCCACTGATGCTTAGTAGCTAAGCACCACCTGTTGAAGTAACTTTTAATGGTAATGTTTCTGGGACGTCTGATCCTGCAATTTCACACTTGACTGCCTGGGAGGGTGAGTGAGTGAGTCCCTTTTGGGCTATAGCAGCCTAAAAAGCTTTGTAGTGAGCAGGCCAACTGGCTGTTGTCAGTGCTCACATTCTTAACATTGCCTCATGGGACACATCTGTGCTGCATCATCAGACTAGAATGTTCTCATACTCCAAAATCCCTGCCTGTTGTAAAATGTTGTTGGTTGCTGTTCTTGTTTCAGCTGGGATAGAGAAAATTTTCATCCTAGTAGCTGGCACAGTGCTGTGGTTTGGATTTGATGTGATAACACACTGATGGTGTAGTTATTGTTCAGTAGTGCTCATCTTAAGTCAAGCATTTTCAATTTCCTATGTGCTGCCATCAAGCAGGAGCATAAGAAGCTGAGAGGCAGCATGGCCAGAACAGCTGACCCAAACTAGCCAAAGGGGTGTTCCATACCATAGGACATCATGCCCAGTATATAAACTGGGGGGGGAGTTGTCTGGCAGGGGCCAGGGCATTGGGTGGCAGGTGGTGACCAACTCCACTGTGTGTCACTTGTCTTTCTTGGGTTTTATTTCTTTCTTTCTTTTTTTACTGCATATTTATTTTTTACTACTATTATTACTGTTACCATATTTTTAATTACACTTAAAACAAAAACTGCTCTTAACTCATTAATTTGACTAGGACTGACTCCTGAAGAGCACCACTGGTCACCAGCTGGATGCACCCCCATTCACTACCACCCTTTGAGCTTTGCCCTTTAGCCAGTTCTTCACTTGGCACACTGTGAACTTGCTCATCCCAACTGGACAACTTGTCCAGAAGGATCAAAAGCCTTATAAAACCCAGAAAAAAAATACATCCACCACCTTCCCTTCATCCACTGGGCAGGTGACCTTATAAGGGTATCAGATCAGTTAAGTAGTATAGAAATGTGGTGCCAGTTCTGGCATGTTTTTTAATTATCTGACCTTGTTTTGTCATGGGGTAGGGGAGGATGTCCAAAATAGCTATAAAATATGGGCACTAGATAATTCATAACACCTTACTATATAGGCCAGATTTATTGCCCTGGAGCCCCTATTACAAGAAAGCTCTGGACACATTCCAGCATGTCTAGATAAGAAGAGACCATATTGTGGCCTTCAGTATCTGAAGGGGGCCTGCAAGAAACCTGGTGAGAGAGTTTTGGTTTTGTGTTT
>WBNM01032216.1:146381-159837 GCA_013399055.1 Ramphastos sulfuratus | reverse complement strand
CAAGAGGACACAGTCTCAAGCTGTGCCAGGGGAAGTTTAGGCTGGAGGTGAGGAGAAAGTTCTTCACTGAGAGAGTCATTCCCCACTGGAATGGGCTGCCCAGGGAGGTGGTGGAGTCACCGTCCCTGGAGGTGTTCAAGGCTGGTTTGGACGTGGCACTTGGTGCCATGGTCTAGTCTTGAGGTCTGTGGTAATGGGTTGGACTTGATGATCTTTGAGGTCTCTTCCAACCTTGGTGATACTGTGATACGTCCTTGCCCATGGCAGGGGAGTCAGAACTAGATGATCCTTGACATCACTTCCGGCCCCGACAATTCTATGATTCTATGATTGATGGGAAGGTGTTTTCTCCCTTTAGGTCTCTCAGCTCAACCCTTAGGAATCCAGTCTAGTTTCAGAGAGAGAGAGAGAAAGAGCCTAGGATAGGTGTGTGTTGAGTCTTGGTTTCTTTATTTTTAAAGAAGCAATCCTCCTTCCAAATTGTCTCTTCTCTAATATCCACTGGTACACGTGCACTTGTACACTTGTACACGTGCAGAAGCTACAAGCATTCAGTAGCACTGAAAATAGAGATCAGCACTGGGAGGTGAATTGTAAACTGCAGAAGAATGTGATGAAAAGCTTTGTTACAATTTTTGCTACTTAAATAATTGGTTTTGTTTTTTTCATCAAGATATACAGAAGAATCCTGTCATAGGGTTCTGAAGACCCTTTCCGGCTGCTCTGCTTAAAGCACTTGCTCTGAAGGCCACATACCTTCTGCTGCTCCACTCCTCTCTGATGAATAGCTTGATGTCTGACCTAACAGCTGTAGCACACAATCTTTTAAGTACTCCTTTGGAGCATAAAGGTAGGTTTGTCTTTGCTCATTTCTGTGGTTAGTTATCTAAGGCTCTGATGGATAAACTCTGGAGAACCTAGCTACAGCACCCCTCTTTTTTGCATCTGTACACCACATACCTTGTTTCCAGTGTGCAGCAGCAGAATTGATGGTGTCTCTATCTACCTGGCTGCATTTTATGTTAGCTCGTAAGCACAAATCCACCTGAAGTTAGTGTTGTGGATGGTGAGCTGGTAAGGCATGGGCACATGCAGAGGAACCTTCTCTTCATTCTACTCTGAGACCAAGAACTTCTGGGCTAAATAGGGGCTGTGTATGTCTGAGGGCATGAAGAGGGGCAGGCAGTGGTGAAGTGTTGGTACCTGGGCCAATATTTAGTCCCTGGATCTTGTTCTAGTTTTCTCCTATCATCTTTACTGCTGAACTGTTTTGCTTATACTGTCTGTTTCTGAGTAACATTGGCCAGAGATTTTTATTTCTGTAAAAATATCTGAGTTATCTTGTCTTACTAATTTTTTCTCACCTGTGCCATCAGGGAAAATGACCACCAAAACTAAATCAAGTAGCACTTTTCCTCTTTGGTTATGCAGAACCAGTAGTATTACATGGCCTTAGAGTGGCTCTTGTATGGTGGACACCTCTGTAATTGCTTGTTAATTTTTATGCGGGGGGAGGTTTTTGGTTAAGGAGCTTGACTTCTTGCCTTAATGGAAAGAACAAGTCCAAACAAGCAGTGGTATTTGTGTGAGGTGTTTTTCTGTCTTTTCAATTAAGTAATCTTAGGAGGTCTTGCTGCAACTATGTAAAGTATTGCTGGTACTAAATTTGGGCAAGAAGTGAATGGTCAGACACTTTCGTTCATCACAGAGGAACTGAATCCTGTTACCACCTCATTTTTTGCAGCTGTAAACGTCTTGAAATATTCATTAGGAAAAGAGAACATGTGTCTAATTCATGGAAGAAATTGTCTCCTTTCGTTGCCCTGGTTTAACAACGCACTCAAGCACAGACTTGAATCCTTTCAGAATTACTTAAGGGCTCAGAGCAGTAAATCCCATTATTGAGGATTTAGGAGGAGATTAGTTTAGATAACCACAAGAGGTCATAGTTGCTTTATGGATGGAAGAGAAGAGATAAAGTCGTACCTGAAAAGGTTTCTTTTAAAGAAGAGCTGCCAGAAAATAGGTTGTTCCTAGTTCATTGGGGAAAAAATGAGCTTGACCTCTGAATTTCTAATGTGAAATGCATGCAAAAGTAGGCATGACACAAGAGAAAAGAACGGCCTCTTAAGTGTACTCAGCACTGGTGAGGCTACATCTTAAGTACTCTGTTCAGCTCTAGGCCCCTCAGTACAAGAGGGACATTGAGGTGCTTCAGAGAAGGGCAAAAAGGCTCATGAAGGGCCTGGAGCATCTAGACTATGAGGAGCATCTGAGGGAGCTTGGGATGGTTCAATCTAGAGAAGAGGAGGCTGAGGGGAGACCTCATTGCTCTCTACAGCTACCCAAAGAAAGGCTGGAGCCAGGAGGAGGCAGAGCCTCTTTTCCTAGATGACAAGCAACAGGACTGGAGGAAATGGTTTCAAGCTGTGCCAGGGGAGGTTCAGGATGGGTATTAGGAAATATTTCTTCACTGAAAGGGTTCTCAAACACTGGAATGGTCTGCCCAGGGCAGTGATGGAGTCACTGTCCTGGTGTTAAAGCAGCATGTGGATCTGGCTTTTAGGGACATGGTGTAGTGTTGACCTTTCAGTGCTGGGTCAGGGATTGGACTGGATGATCTTTGAGGGCTCTTCCAACCAGATGTTTTCTGTGGTTCTGTGAGAACAAATTCTATTCTGCATTGGGTTGTTTGTTTGTAGACTTTCTTTAAAGTGGTACTCAGGTTGCTGAAGCCAATGCTTTTGCAAATCTATTTATTCCATAAGATCAGCCAAGGAAGTAATCTGATCCTGGGCATTTCAAATGACATTTTAAAGATCTATTTAGTATCACATTTGATAATCGTATTTTCAGCTTTAGAAATCTGGCACTATGGGCAGTAAATGTAGCCATTTTCGCCATGATTTCCCTGCTAATCATTTTCTGCTATTTCTATGTCTTGTGAGATCACACAGAAGTTTCTTCCACTTTATTTAAAATCTGCTTGTGATATCTATTTAAACTCCAGGTAAGGAGTTTGGTTTCATTAAATCTTGTATCTTACTTCAGTTTCTTCACTAAGTAAACAACTCTAAGAGAATCCTTTGCAAGTTGATGAGTTCATCTAAATCTGTTTTAAGGGAGGGAAAAAGCCATAAAAAAACCCCAGGCTTTATTTGTGCAACTTATGGGTTTTCTAGCAGAGTCTGTATTATTTCCAAAGCAAAAAGCCTTCATTCAGATCCAATTCTCAGAATGAAGTAATAGTGAAGATAGTTACCATGCCTCACCATTATTCTAATGCTTTTTCATGGATCTTTAGAAGTAAAGTTTATCCATCACTAAGGTCTGTGTCATGCCTTCTGTGCCCTTTGTGGAGTTGCAGCTGAAAGCTACCTGGAAAATCCTTTTCCTGGACTATTTTATATTTTTTTTTTACACTGACCACTTAAAATTTACACTTGTGCTCCACCCTTGACCCTCAGTGAGCAGCAGTCTGGTACAATGAGCTTGGCTTTGTCTTGGAGCCAGCCTTCAACAACAGTAGCACTTGAGTGTCTGTGCTTGATGAGTGTGTTCCCCAGACATGATCTGATGCAATTCCAACACTACTTCCACAGAAGTAATACATCTCCTTGGATTGTGAAGTAAAATACTCATGCCAGGGAAACATTTTGGAAAGCTGAAATAATCTTGTCTACTATTCTTTCTCCATGCTGGAGAACTGGAACAACTTCTGTTCCTGAAGTAGTACTGCAGCACAACCAAAGACAATGAATGCTCCAGGGCCATGAAGATACTTTGTGTTACTTCAACTTCTAAGGTGGAAGGTAGGCAGGAGTCCACCTGAGTGAAGAGACACCATCAATGGTACATCAAGCCTTGAAAGTTATGAATGAGAAAGCCACTAGGCAAGAGAGTCTCCAAGCTGCCATGGCCTCTTTCATTTACAGAAGATGACAAGACCTGAAAGCTAAGTTCTGCCACTCCAGGAAAGGAAGGATCTTCTGGGCTCTGTTCTGTTCTAGTTCTTGGATTGTGCTGTCTGAACAGAACCACCAGGTCTTCCACCTTTTGACAAAGGGAAAGGTATGTAGAAGTGCCTTCTGTTGTGCCTCTTGTGTACATCATATCTGACTGGAGCAGTCAAAAGAGCCATGCAAAAACAAGGATGTGGGTGCAAACAGTTTCAGTCACGAGACTTCATTAAAAATTAAGTACTGAAGCTGGATGGACTGCATAGCCACATTGCTTCCCATCTCCAGCTGTCACAAATTAAATCTCAGATCCTGGATCAGGGTTTACAACATTGAACTTCAGCTGGGTAGCATCCTCCTTATCTTTGCTGGGTCACTGCCAGATCCAGAAGTTCATAATGGCAATGGCTTTTGTGTGTAATAACCTTTTTTGGTGGAAAAGGTGCTTTGGCTCTCCAGTCTGAGGTTGCCTGTGAATCGAATGATGCTGGGTAATGACCAGTAATACCGAGTACTGGAGCAGTTACCTACCCTCTCTTTCTCATGTTGAATCAGAGGATTCAGCTTCTGGGAGCAGATCTGGACCAGACCCTATTTTTTCCTTCTTGGATGTAGCAGCAAGAAAAAGTGAGTAGGCATCATCATGGAGTAAACCCCAAACCTGTTCCCTTGTGCTTATAGATTGCTGCATCCACAAAAAGCTGAGGAAAGGCATGTGTGAATAACACTGGTGAATATAACTGTCACCACCCTCTCTTGGACTCTGCATGGCCATTCTCTGCAGCCAGTTTTCCATATGCCTCTCTCCTCCTTCAGTCAGAAGTTTCTGTATGCTTTTGCATGCCCCTGTTAGTGGCAGAATGCAAGAATCCCTTTCTAATTTGATGGGAACAAAGTCCTAGCTTGTCAGAGGCCATGAATAAACTGGTAGAAATGCAGATTAGTGACACTTTATTACTGTGAAAGCAATAAAGTGGTAGGAGCAGAACAAGGAGCAGTTATGACTTCTGTGCAAATAATGTGTTTGAGTCTTTGGCTTGAATGTCCTAATAGTTATTGTGAGCAGTTGCAGCAGTCACTGGTAGTAGTCCTGGTTTCACCTGAGGTTTCATCCATTTTTCCCCCTTAATCTCTCAGATGTTTTGCTGAAAATGACAAAGAAATGGAGTCCTTATGGTCAGCCAGCAGCAGCAAACTTCAACCTTGCTTCTGGACAGCCAAGCACATTGTTTTGTTATTCAGCAGTTGTTTTGGCAGTAACAGATGTACCAAGAAGCTGGACCACAAGCTAATACATCAGGTAGGAGACATGCTGTCAAGGCAGCAGGATGCAGTTCTATGGATCAGAGCTTCCCTCAGGAAAGGGTTATGGAAAAGAAGATGAGTGTCATGCATCCTAGCAGTTGCTTGCAACTACACTAAAGTACAGTAAAGAGAATGAAGTGGAAAATGGAGATAAATAAATATATTTTTAAAATTAAAAAAAAAAGGAAATGCATCTTCTTGGTCCTGACAGATTTGGAAATGTATGTTGACATTTTCAGTGGTTTCTTGTGTCATCACCTGCAAGTAGTAGTTGAGTCTTCTGAATAATGGACACACCCTTCTAAGCAACTGACTTTTTACTCACAAACCAGATGCGAAACAGTAACCTCTGATCCCTCATGCTTCATTATCTAAACCCTCAGCTTCCCTCTTCAGCATCTTTCTCAAACTGATAAGCTTCCTTGGCACTGAGGGGAAGAACTCAACAGAAACTTCTCACCCTGAAGGTCTGTGCAGTTTTCTGCATTTTCAGCATAACTCTCTGCCAAGAGTCATTGTTCTTCTAGTGGATGCAGACATCAAGTGAAATGGGGTTCTGTGCCTCTGCTGCTCTGTCACTAGAAAAGAGTTAGTAATGGAGCTTTATCTGCTGGATTTCTAGCTCTCTTTGCTAGAGTCCTATGGTGTGTTGTTAGATGCTTGGAAATACAGTTGCATTCAGCTGTTTAGGACTTAAATTCCCAGAAGCAAACATAGCCTGTGAACCCTTTGGTGTAAAGAAGCAAATGATCTCCTCAAACTGCAGTGCTTTGTTGTCTAAGTGGTGGCAGTTCACAAGTAGAGCTGTGGTACCACAAAGGAGCTGCACACCCCTGTGCAGCAGAGTCATTTCCCAATGCACCCGAGGTAGAGCTGCAGTAGGTAAGGTGCAGTGCAGTGTGTACCTGATGGCGTGTTCATGGCACATCATGGTGTAAACTCTGCTATCTAAATATAACTGCATGCCTCAGCCAGAAGTTTTACAGATTGGCAGGTGAGTTGGAGCTGCATGCAACCCATCTTAATCACGAACAGAAGGCTTGAGTTTTTGTGCAGCTTAGCTTCAAATGGGTTAGGGCATGAGTCATCTCTCACTGCAGGACCTGCAGCAGTTAGGCAGTGGATGGACATTTGTCTGAGAACACACCACTGAGGTGGGGTGTTCTCGGGGCAGTGCTTGCTCTGCTTTGCTCTCTAATCCTCTCTGAATTATTCAGCCTTCCTCTGGATCCCGGCAAACTTGTAGATGTCAGTTTCGTGAGGCATGGCTTCCCCTTACAAGTGCTGTGGTAAAACTTTCCCAGCGTGTCACATTTTTGTATCCACCCTTTATATTCTTGGTGCTTATTGGGGTTTGGGTAGTAATTGGCCGAGGCAGGAATTATAAAAATAGAATTATTTTTATTTTCCCCAAAACCTCACCCCTGAAATATACAAAACTAGTTAAGGTTTATTTACAGGCTCTGATTCGGTCAGGAAAATCTTGAAAGGATGCTTATGGGCAAATTTAGAGATTTAGGAAAGTCGGAAAATGGAAAAGGCTAAGCTACAACACAGCTTTCCCCAGTTACAAATCAAACTGAGCAGAGAATCTAAGAGAACAGCAGACTTTACTCACAGAGGTGGGGTATGAAATTGGGGGTGATCCCTAGTGAATTTCTCTGCCAGCAGCCTCTCTAAAATGCAAGCAATATGCAGTCATACGGATCCATGTGGCAAAAGTCCAAGGTGGGTGGCAAAAACCACCAAAGTCAAAAGTATCTCGGGCACTTCTTCCGTGAGNTCCACCCTTTATATTCTTGGTGCTTATTGGGGTTTGGGTAGTAATTGGCCGAGGCAGGAATTATAAAAATAGAATTATTTTTATTTTCCCCAAAACCTCACCCCTGAAATATACAAAACTAGTTAAGGTTTATTTACAGGCTCTGATTCGGTCAGGAAAATCTTGAAAGGATGCTTATGGGCAAATTTAGAGATTTAGGAAAGTCGGAAAATGGAAAAGGCTAAGCTACAACACAGCTTTCCCCAGTTACAAATCAAACTGAGCAGAGAATCTAAGAGAACAGCAGACTTTACTCACAGAGGTGGGGTATGAAATTGGGGGTGATCCCTAGTGAATTTCTCTGCCAGCAGCCTCTCTAAAATGCAAGCAATATGCAGTCATACGGATCCATGTGGCAAAAGTCCAAGGTGGGTGGCAAAAACCACCAAAGTCAAAAGTATCTCGGGCACTTCTTCCGTGAGGTGAAGATTCACGCAGCGGTGCTGCCTCAGCAGCACAAGGCAAACTGGTAGCCTCTTTGCCAGCTCAGCGTAGCGAGCAGGCAGTCTGGCTGTGGTGCGGTCTGAGAGAAGCCAGGTCTGGGTGCCGCCGGCACCTCTCAAATTGGACCTGAGAACTTGCCAAACTTGCACACTTGCACAGAATGGGGCAGAAATGGGACTGCACAGGATGGTGCAAAAACGGGGGACTGTCCAAAAGCAGGGATGGTGCAAAACAGGAGCCATGCAAAGGTGGGAGCCATCCACAAGTGGGGACAGTCCAAAATGGGAACTCTCCAAAGCAAGAACTCTGTCAAGGCAGGAGCTCCATAAAGGCAGGAACACCTGCTCTTTTTCCCCTCACTCTATTTATGTTTTCCCTAGACACTCTGTCCATTTGCCATATATACTGAGTGTGAAGAATCCAGCCAACTGCCAGCCGATTCCAGCACGAGCTTCCACACAAGTCAGTACATGTGTGGAAAGCTGCCTTTTGCTGTTCCCCCTTCAAGCCCGCAGGGGGAAGAAAGCAGTCTTCCATGCCACCTTCTTTCCCCTTTCATACCTCCTAGAGATGGAGGCGGGGGAGGAAGGGAAGAAGGAATTCGGAGTGCTCCACAATAGTGCTTCCACCGGTGTGCTGATACAAGCATCTGACATACCAGCACCTTGCTTCCTGTATCTTTCCTGGGACCTTCCTTTTACCATCCTCCAAGCTCTGGGTATCGAGGCAGGTTTAAAGCAAGATACTCTAGTCACTAGTTCAGCTTTTTCATCTTTCACTGTTCAAGAATTTTGGGTGAAAACCACCTTGCTGTTTGTATTTCAAGTACTTATGGGACAATGAAACAGATTCTGGGTACATAATGAATGTTTTGGCCGTGGTATCTCCATGTTTGTTTTCATGGTGAATGTAGAAGAGAAAAAAAAAAATTTATTTTTTGCTGTGCTGCTTTTGTATTCTGATATTTATGTGGCCCTGCAGCTTAGTTAATGTTTTGAGCATGTGTTTACACTTTTTTAATCAGTTCTGTTATATTTCTGTTAATTATTAATAAAATTATTCTGGCCTGCCCTTTGTTGTTGGTTTTTGTTTTGTTTTTCCTGTAACTTCACCCTTACTATATTCTTCACTTGGATGTGGCTTTGCTTTCCTGAAGAATGCTTACTTCACAGTTTCCATTCCCCTAACCTGTAGTCCGATTTCCTTTCACTCTTCCTGTGATATTTTGCCATTAGGAGATGTTTTCTCTGTGCTGCTCATATGTTGTCCTGCAGTTGTCTCCATACTGTCTGCTAGGATTGAATTTTCTTGGCTGCCTCTTAAGGTTCCTTGTTTGCATAATTCCCCTTTCTACAGCTGAATGCAACTGTGGGTTTTTTCTGTTGTGAGCGTTGCAGCCCTTGTTGAGAGCAGATTCTTGAATGTAATATTTTGAACAGCATTCCACATGATGAAATCAAGAAGTGTGCTTCCTTTCATGTACTTCCTAAGCAGCTGTTTCATTGATTCTTAACTATGTTGGCTTTTGCCTCATAAGGGCTTTTTATTGATAGGATAGAATACTGTGGTTTTAAATGCAGAGCTGGGAGATCTGCCTTTGCAGTGGTTCCTACGAGCAAACACGAACTGGCTGTGCCTCTTTGGGGTTTTTACAGCAACTGCATAGTGCAAAGAATCTCTCAGAAGACATCTAAAACCCATATGTGAAGTATTACTTAAATCTCAAATATAGTCATAATAAAGAAGTGAACAATCGGTGCAGATCTAGTATTTTTCCCTTGGGGTTCCCTTTAAAAGAAAGGGGGGGGGGGGGGGGCATGACAGACTTTTGCCCTGAGGTATTGTTTGTGTAAGCAGGTAATTGATACAGTCCACAGATCTAATAAGAGATGATTGTTCTGTTCCATTGGCAAATTACAGAGGGAGCTCTTATCTGGTACTAAGGAAAGTAGAGCATGTGTTTGCATATGTATTGATTTGATTTCTTTTTTGTTCCTTTTTTTTTCCTTATCAGCCTACTTGCATGGAGCTGCCAAAGGAGCTTTGTCAGCTGGCAGACAGCCAGAAGCTTCGAAGGGAGAAAGCAATAAAAGACTACAGAATGAATAAGGATGGTGTTTTGATCACACTAGCCATGGAATTAAAAGAGAGAATCCGTGCATGGGAGGATAGAGACTACAGAGATGACAGGGACTGCTTTCCCACAAATAAAATGGTGACTCAAATCCCATCCCTCAACAGTCAGGATGCACACTGTCAAGAAAAGCTGGAAAGTCAAAACCAAGTGGTAAATCTACTAGAGAAACTTAAGCAGACCTCAAGCTGACTTTACAAACCTAATTTCTGATACAAGCGAGTTAATGAATCTAGACATGAAGACATCCAGATGAAGGGCCTGTTCCCACTGCAGAAGTGTCCAACACATGCTCCTGCATTTACCATCACAGGTAAACCCATTACTAAAGGAAAATAATATGGTCTTTCCTTCAAAGAAAACTTCTGTGTCTATTTTTTTGAGATCTATTTTTCTGAAGAGCTCTTTCTGATTTTTAAACAGTGACTTTTGTTTTTATGGCTTTGTTATCAGACCAATGTTTCAAATTGTGTTGGTTCTTTGGTTATCTGTTGCAGGTATATAAAACTTTAATTCGATCAAGATATGTAAACAGAGAGCCTTTTGACTGACATGAGAAAGGGTTTGTTAGAAAAACCTGGCCACCCCACGTGGGCTTGGTAAATCTCTTGGCATAGCTGTGCAACATTCTTTCATAGAAGAGCAAAAAAACTCACACCCTAATGAGCCCCTATGCTGGAGAAAGCAGCAAAGCAGTGTAGTGAGAAAAAGGACCTTTTTGCCAAGTCAGTTATTTTAGGCTGAGCAAAAAGAAGCTTCCAGTTGATTGCTGCACACCACTGCTGGTGGTCTGCACTGCTGTATCAAACTGGTGCGGATAGGGCTGTAACCCTAATATGGTGCGTATATAAACACTTGTGCGTAAAGGTTGGAGGGAAACATTTAAATTAGTTTAATAGATACATTTACTCCAAGCAAAATAATGTATCAAGGTAAAACCATTTTGTTCCAAATATACTTGCTTTGGCTGGTATTCACTAAAAGTAAAGCTCCTCCCCTGTTCTACCACCTGACAAAACTCATGTAGGCCATGCCTAAATTTTGGCACCTTTTTTGACATACCACTGTATTTCACTTGCAAGCACAGGACTGTTGCAAACTGTTTGCATTTAAATTTTGTATTTATGCACATTTCTGAATTTAAATACATTAAAGATACTGCATGTTGTGACATTCAGGCAGTTTAGACAGAGTAGGGAACACCTTTGCTTTCAGGACTGTGGCTATATTGCTAAGCACTGATGAACATGAAGTAAGGGAGAATGGAAGAGGCAACGGTCACTGCCCCAACCAGGATACAGTCCAGGGAGAATCTGGGCTTCAGGCTGCAGATACCTCAGTACTAATGACACCAGGTTGCAAGAGACATGATGCCTGTCTTAAGTAGGTGCTAATACCTGGCTGGTTTTGGGTGTAAATCTGTGTGACTAGATGACTATGGTGTATCCCCGTGCATTTCTTTTAAATACTTTAGTGTTTGCTTTTTCTGTTGTTCTCTCCACAAGGAGTCCTGGCCCAGCAGTAGTTACATGGGTCTCTTAATTGAAACTGTAGGTAAGACTTGCTCACTTCTGTGACTGGCAGAAAAATTGGCAGAAAAAACTTCCAAGCTTTGCTCTTTGTCAGTACAGTTTCTGTATTTTAAAAGAAACCCTTAATGGCATTCTGTAATCAAACTGTACAGACTATTTGTCTCAGTTCACTTCAGAAAAATAAAACAGGTTTGAAACTAGTTTGGCTTACAATGTTTTATTTGGAAACTGAATCTAAGTGGAATGAGTCATCACTCATTGATGCCCACGTTTTAAAATGACAATTTTCTTTAAAAAAATTTTCTTCAATGATCTTCAACACCTTATTATGCTGCTTGGTGCTAGCACATAGTTCATCTAAGCATGATAGTGACGTATGACAAAATCATATATGCTTCTTAAGCTGTATGTGCATTAAGAAGAGTGACCAGGTGAGAGAGAGTCGTCTTCCCCTCTGCCCTAGTGCGGCCACATTTTGGGTATTGTCTACAGTTCTGGGCTCCTCTGTTCAAGACAAGGAGCTACTGGAGAGAGTCCAAGAGAAGGGACTGGAGCATCTCTCTGTGACTGACATCTGGGGCTCAGGTGCCTAGGAGCAAAGGGCACAAAGACATCCTCCTGTACAACCTGCTCTGGGTGACCCTGCTTTACCCAGGGGGTTTGAGTAGATGGTCTCTGGAGGTTGCTCCCAATGCATGCTATTATGTAATTCTGTAATAATTGCTGATTGTAGTTGGGAGTTTTAAGTACCGTAATGAGTTAAGGACAGCTCCGTAATGAAGTTTTACTGGGGCAGTAGCCTTTATTTGGTCATAGTGTTATTTCCTGGTAATTGTGGTACCATGCATATGCTAGAATGCAGCTTAGTCTTGAAATACCAATTTGTATCTCTACGTTACCAAGCAAACTAAGTAACCAAGTGGGTTAATCACTCACTTAACTATAAATGGCATACTTGGTGGGTTTGGGGAGACGAGCCTCAGTGCATTACATTGCAAACTGTCTGCACAACTGTCAGGACTTTTCCTGAGCTCCTCTGATGTCATTCTTCACCTGTGGCAAAGAGAATGTGCAAAATGTACGTAGCTCTATAAAACAGCCTTTTTTTTGTCCATGTTGCTGCTAGCTCACAATGCCCCAGTTCCAGCGCCCTCTGCCCCCCAACCCGGCGGGGGCCGGGCCGGACACGAGCAGCCACTCCAGCCTGGTTTGTAAAGGAAGCTTCGCTGACGCTCCTGGCCAGAGTAAGGTGGCAGAAGGATGGCCTGGCCCACCCGCTGGTGGCGGTCAGATCGGCTGCGAAGCCCCAGGAGGACTCAGACTTGGCCCCACCGCCCTGCCGACCCAACTCCCACGGCGGCCCACCGCCCTTCCGCCGGCTCAAGGGCGAGAGTGCGTCACTTCCGGCACACCTCTGCCTTCCCGCGCCGGCATCGCGAGAACCCACCCCACCTCACGCGAGATTCGAGAGCTCACCCGGCCGCTTCGGCCGAGTCCCTTCGGCAATTTCCGTCACTTTCAGACCCTACTAATCGTCCCGGGGAGCGCATCGATGGGAGCGGGCTCCCCGCGGGCTCCGTGTGCGGACGGCGCCCACAGTGTGGGTACTGGGGCTCTGCGACTGCTGCGGCGACGGGAGCGGAGCGGCGGAGCCAAGGTGCGCGACCCGGGCGGTAGGGAAGTATGCGGGGCTCGATTGTTCAGGCCTGGCCATGGCGCCTCTCCTCCCCCCCGCCATGGCTCCCCGTGTCCCTGCTCCTCTCCTCTCAGTGAGCGAAAGTGGCCGCCGCCGCCGTCCCAGCGCCCGCAGCCGCCGCCTCCTCCTCTGCAGCAGCGCGGGCGCCATCTTGGCGAGGCAGGAGCCGAGAGCGCCCCGCGGCAGAAGACAGGCAGAGCGAACCCCGACAACGCGGGGCAAGAGGCCGGGTGAAGCGAGCAGGGGAACAAGCCCAGGAGACACCCCCAGCCCCCCGCCGCCACTGCCGCCGCGCTGAAGCTGGGCCTGCTGCCCAGGTGAGCCACCGCAAAGACCAAGTAACGACACACCGGGCTGGGGCTACGAGAGGCAGTAACGGGTCCCCACCCGGGCAGGCCGCAGTTTCAACTCCCCCCCTCCCCCCCCGCTAAGCGGCGGCCGCAGCAGCCGGGCCTCTTCTTAAAGGGACAGGCCCCTTCCCCGCCCTGCCCGCCGGATGCGCCCCGATATACCGGTGTAGGAGCTGCCCCTCCCCCGCCTGGAGCGGAGAGGCCGCCAGGGCCC
>WBNM01032216.1:0-146247 GCA_013399055.1 Ramphastos sulfuratus | reverse complement strand
GCGGGGGGGCGCGGAGCGGGGGAAGCGGCGCGGCCGGGCCGGAGCCGCCGCTAGCGCCGCGTCATGGGCGAGCGCAGCCGCTCTCTACGGGTTGGGTGTGTTGGCGGAGCGCGGTGGCGGGACCCGCAGTTCTGGTGCCGCGGGGGTTTGTGAGCAGCGCGCGGCCCGAGTCCCGCTGGCTCCCTTCGTGGGGGCTGCTGTGGAGGTGTCAGACTGGGGCCCTAGGCCTGTAACCGCCCCCGGCTGCCTGAGGCGGGGCGATGTGCGGGCTCTGCCGGTCGGGGCAGCCCCGGGTGTGCACCGGCCGCATGATGCAACGTTGCTGTTGAACTCGCGGAGTCGTGCTCGGTGTGAGCTTCTCTTTGGCACTGCCTGGCTGCGCAGGCTTGGGGTTGTCCGAAGCTCGCTCTGCACAGCCACTAACGTCTGCAGGAAGGTGTTGTCTGCCAAATTGGTATCAGTGGTGCTGCAGAGTGCCTACTACTAGGTGTGCATAAAACACAGTTAAATGTTACGTTTGTATTGGTGATTACGTACACTGGGGAATCGTGGCGTAAAGTCTAGCCCGGTTTCACTGCACGTACGTAACCTAACGTAGTTTCTGTGGTGATAAGTGTTACTGAGCGTTATGCCTTCTTTCAGTTACCCTGTTGCTAATCTCGGATGGCAGGCTTCCCTTCCATAGTGTTGTAGGTGATAATGATAAATTTCTTGAACTTATTTCCTTCTTTCCCCTGAAGAAAATGGTGCAAATCAGGTTCCTTTTTTTATAGTGAAATATTTTTAAGTGCATTAGCAAAATTTTAGCTTTCTTTCTACTGAGCAAATTACTATATGACTTCGTCCAGCATACCTGATACACCTGTACGTGAACAATACCCATCCCTTTTTAGTTTACATGAATCAGAAACGGTGTCTTTGTGTTGACATTCCTTAGATGTGCGTATGTAACAGTAGCTCATGACATCCAGAGGTTGATAAGATAGTAAGGGAGGAATACAAGAAACAAGACCGTAGCTTGAACCTTTTCCCAGTAGCTCATTTCTCCCCCATCTCTCACACATATACTAAAATTGCTTAAAATGCTGCCTCGTATTTCTTGGCTGTTCAAATGGGCGAGTTTTGTTCCATTTGGGTGTAACGTAATAAGTTGTAGATTCTGTAATGAGCGTGGTATTTGGCAAGATAAATTACGTGCTAGGGATGGATTTGGGTGGCAGGAAGAAAAGGGTCCTAGTAGACCTCTCAGACATAGTTCATTTGCTGTGGTCTGGGGTGCAGGGAGTGAAAATCAAACAGAACAGGAAACATCCATGCAGTTTGTGGTTTTTTGTGCACAGAGAGCAAGAGTGAAGCAATGGCAATGTGTGAGGGTAACAGTGCTGTTAGGCAGAGCAGACAGCATGGATATCTGTCAGAGGTCTCCATAAATACTGCTAACTGCCCTTTTGGGACAAGATTTACTCTAATTGAACAATTAAATAGGTATGTTTTTCTGCTAGTCAATCTTCTGCTAGTTTAAAGATGGAGGCTGAGCTGTGGAATGACATGCCAACTTCTGTCTTTGGTATGTTTTAAGGTATTCTGCCCTTCTCTTACCTGGATGCTTCTGGTAAATTTCGGTAGAACTCTACAGTTTGTGTTTTGTGTTTTCAGATTTTGTGATTTTTTTTTTTGCCCCCTAATAAACCAGGTCTGTCTTTAACTTTTATTTCAGCAATGAGAAAATGCAGAGCCTGTGCCCCACTGACTCCTCTTTGTATTTAAAAGGTGGAATGGCAATCAACGAATTGCTGTCTCATTCCTTAGAAAACAATATAAAACCTTACCATAAAAGCAAAACAGTGCAGTAAAGTACTATATATAGGACAGTGTCTAATTTTAGCTAGATTTCATTTCTCAGAAAGGCAATTAAAATGGCTTATTTTTAATTTCAAAGTGAGATGGTGTGAACTCACACCTCAGTTGAATGTACATGTCTTTTATTCATTCAGCTTGAGTTTAGTGGAGATCAAGGGCTCGGGAAAATATCCTATCTGCTTTGTGTAAAAAAGCAATAACTTCTTAGATATCAAAGTTATTTTTTAAAACACTGCCATAAGAAAGCCTAGACAGGGATAATGTTTTGCTTTAAGACCTGCCATATAGTGTGCTCTGGAAAATAGTTGTCAAATCTAACTATACATTTATCAAAGCAAGCTGAAATGTGAGAGGGGGAAAGGAGAGCTTGTGATTCTTCCCCAAGCAAAATACCTTTTCAGGTTTTTAATGTCACCACAGTTGTCTGTATTAGAGATTATATGCTTATAAAGAAATTTGACAAAAACACACCTTGCTGATAGTACTGTGCTAATGTAAGTTTTCCATATAGTTCTTGGCCTAATCTTCTGTGCATATGTGCACGTGTGGGAATTATTCTGGAGGTATTACTGCAGTAACCTCTTACAGTATTCTGCTAATCTAATGAATGTCACATGTCTCAATTGTTAAGTTTCTTCAAGAAAGTGTCTTAGTGTTCATACCTGTTTGGAAAAATCTCTATAAGTTGGTGTCAGAATGCAAAGCATGAAAAGACCGTGTATGGAAAAAAAACAGTGAACTGCTATGTTTGTGAGAGAATTAGGACAGCATTAGAAGGTTGTGTTCTTGCTCCTGGTTTTTAATCCTGCTTTTTAGGTAAAAAGTTTTAATACTTTAAGTGGAGATAGGAGGCATACATACTTCCCATGTGTCAAGTGGCATTTCAGGGTTTTGTCAGTGTACTTAACGCTAGATAGGCAGAGGAGATGTAAGCAACTCTGGTTTTGTAGGCTATTTGAAGAAATAAGGGTGCTCTCCTGCTATCTGGTAGCACTCCATGTACATGCACTTAGTGTGTCAGGTGAGACTGTTTGAGTTAGTTTTATTGATTTCATTGGTTAGCCTTCTATTTGTCATGGGCTCAGAGGAGGTGCCGCAGGTTAGCTGCTGTGTTGCGCCTTTTACCTCCATGGCAGCTCGTGTTTGTGTACGTGCCCTCAGCTAGGAGTGTAGCTGTTATTTGTTGTGGTGTTTGATGTTAGTGTTAGGCATAAAGAGAAGAAAAAATAATCCTCTAGGCTTTAGCTGAGCTGTACAGATGCCAGCAACTGAAGGGGAAAAAAAAAAAAAAAAAAAAGGCAAAGCAAGTGTCTCCTGGAGGAAGAAAGTACTATTTCAATGAGCTGCACAAAGCAAATCCTTTTTAGCTTGCAGCTAGGCACAGGTACTGAACTGTGTGACTTGCCACTTCTGAGACTTCTGCTTTAAATTGATATCAGTAGCAAAAAACTTGTTGGACTTTATTCAGAAATGCTCAGTGGTTACTTGTTTAAACTGGGAGAATCTGCTTTTAAAACTAAGCTGCATCATGAGAGCAGTGGTTTTGCAGTTCGGTTAGCGCAGGTCAGTGAGTATGTAACTTCAAAACCTTCTTATAAGACATAGCTCTGCTCTCTGAGAACATTCTGGGAGGATTCTTCTCCAGTGCTGGGCGTTTACTTAGTGACTAGGCATTAAAATGGGCAGACTTGAAAAAACAGTGAAGAAACCTCTCACCTACATTGAGGTTAAACTAAGCAATGTGATTTAAAACATAATACGGAAGGCTTCTTCAGAACCAACTTGCATATTTAAAAAAAAAATGGTTATGAAAGTTATTTGTATGAAAAGGGCTATGTATGTAAGGTACATGTGTGAAAAGGTTATTTGTATGAAACTCAGATTGTGCTGATGATATTTTACCTGTGCTTTTAATAATTCAAAGGGCCACATCATACATTTAAATGGTTTCAGTGTGGGATTAAGTAAGAACATTAGAGGATTCAAAGTGCTGGTTTAACTAGTGGAGATGAAGCAAGAAAGCAAATAATTATTGAATTTGATGCTGGAACTTAACACAGTTGGTATGTATCTGTAAGAAAGTTAGCTTGGCCCAAGGATTACTCTGCAGCATCCAATCATGTTACTACATGGTAACATCTTGAGTGTTTACCTCTTTTCTTTACCATTAGTAAAGAAAACATTTTTTAAAATCTGCAGTGTCTCCAGTTTTCCTTAAACTGAGTAGGCCAAAGGCTAGAGGTTTGTTTCAGAAGTGGTGAAGAGGAGTTGGAGTCAATATCATCATGTAAATCCACTGAAGCAATGTCTTGGTGATGTCCTGAACGCTTGCCTACTGCAGTGAATCAGGATGTTCTGTGACTCTCAGTTCTATCCCACAGACTCAGAATGTTAGAGGTTGGAAGGGACCTCCAGAGAACGAGTTCAACCTCCCTGCCAAGGCAGGATTCCCTAGGGTAGTCTGCACAGGAATGCATCCAGGCAGGTTTTGAAAGTCTCCAGATAAGGAGACTCCACAACCTCTCTGGGCAGCCTCTTCCCGTGCTCTGTCACTCTTGCTGTAAAGAAGTTTCCCTTTATGTTGAGGTGAAACTTTCTATGTTCAAGTTTGTATCCATTGTTCCTTGTATTACTACTGTGCACCACCATAATAAATAAATATCTGTTAATTATCTTCCCATATTATTTGATCATCAGAGAAGCACTGTGTGACTGTTAGCATATAAATAAATGAATGGCTGAACTCAGTGGTGGAGCTGTTCTCCATTCCATGTGCCTGTGTAACTCATTAAATTTGGTTTGGATGTTGTTAATACACTTGCAAATATTGTTAATCTCTCCTGTGTTTGCTTGTTGGGTAGGCAGAATACAGAAGAGCAACTGTTTTGAGAATTAACTGTATGTGCAGGAGCCTTGTGGGACAATTAAAATAGGAAGAGGAGGAAAAGCATGTCTTTTTCTGTGGGTGAAATGCAAAGTCCTGTGTCAGCACCAGGAGGACTTCATTGAATGTGGACAGGAGAGTTTTTCTGATCTGGGAAGTAACATTTGAGAACATAGGTCCCCAAAAAGAAGTACAGATGAGACAAATAATTAGGATTTAGGTATGTGCTAAGTGTGGATGCTTAGTGTAGTGTACATGACAGGAGGGTTTTGATATGTTGCAGTCTGGAACAAAACCTACTCCTGCAGTTAACTGCAGTCACTGCAGACAGAGGGCATTATCACTTGCACAAAATGATAAATATGAATGCAGTAGCAACTCCTGAGTAGCAAGCTCCTGAGGAAGTCACTTAGTTTTGTAATTACTAAGCACATCTGATAACATCTCCTTTCATAGGGTCATTTATATTTTACAGGTAAAGAAAACAGCCTTCTGCTGGGCTGTCTCCTAAGCTGTATGAGAGTGGAGCCAGATGAGCACCAGTGCCTGCGTGGAGCAGAGGTGCTGATCCAGTCTGGTGGGTCCGTGTAGACCAGCACTTAGGCAAGTGCACCTGGACAGCTAGAAAAGCATCCAGTTACTCATTCTAGATCAGGAATATGATTGTGTTTGTTTTGCCTCTGGCCTGTTTGCTGTCCTCCAGTTAAAAACTTGACCTCAAATGTATCTTAATTCTTTCTCTGTTTTGCTGTGGAGCTGTAACAGGTTTGTGAGGGCAAGGCTCATTGGGGTGCAAAAGAGGACATTTGGTTGTTAGCTTCCTCAGAGGCTGTGAATCCAAATAAAGTTGTGTGCTTTGTGCTCCCTGGGGCACATTTCTTTCCTGTAGTGCCTTGAGGACAGGCAATGCCACTAAATGTTGAGGTTTGGGGAGGAGATTTTCTGCTAAGAGTAGACAGTGGAAAGATGCCTTCTGGATCTGAGTAAAACCATTAAACAGTGATTGCAAATGACATTTTGACTTCAAAAGTAAAATAATAATTTCTATATTATTATGTATAATGATGTAATAAATGTTAACAACACATGCTCTTGTTGATGGATACATTTTGAAATGGAGTGATGAAAGAAATCACCGTACTTACTCTGGTATGATACTATGATAACCTGCTAGGGCTTGAATCTCCCAACTGTAAGATACATATTTTTTATTGGTGATCTGAAGGAAAACCACTTTGACCTTCTTGGTGTCCTTCTTTGTCTCCTCTTGAATGATTTTTTTTCCATATATGTCTCTTCAGTTCCATATTCTCTGATGTTTCCTCTCATTTTCTAACCTTGTTACTTTATTCATCCCTGTCTCTTGGAAAACAGTTTCTTATTTTGAGGGTAGTGTTTGTCAGATGTCTGTTAAGCAGTATGACATAGGTAGATGGAAGTTTCTTGAGAAATATGACTCCTAATACCTTTATCTTAAGGAAAGTTTCAGGTGCTTCCTTCTGTCTGTTAACTTCTGCTGGAAATGGACTTGGTTAACAGAGGTAAATCATTCCATTCCTGTCAGGTGTACAAAGATCTAGTGTATAGAAGACCAAACCTAGATAGCTTTTAAGTGAGGGCTGTTAACCTGTCTGTGTTTTGGGCACACTGTCATTTGTTCAGTATGAGTAAAGATGGTAAGGCTAGGTGACTAATAAAAATTGCTATTGTTCAACCATGGCCATTAACCTCAAAGTGGCAGTTTACATAGTTTTTTTAATAACTTTAGGAGTTCTGAATCTGTTCTGTAATTTTTGAGGATAAAAGTCATGGGAAAAGTTAGATGCAGACTGTGTATGTGAAGTGAGAACAGTTTGAAGACCAGATACTCAAATCTGCTTTTTCACTTTTATAAACCTAAAACTATTCAGTCACTATTCAGTCACTAATAGTTTAATAATTGAACAAATATAAAATATTTTGCAGTAAAATAAATGTGAAGTGTGCTTTAGGTTTTTTTCAGGATTTGTAAGAAGTGATAGAAACCAGAAGGGTCCATTCAGAAGAATAATTGAGTCCTTCAAAAGCTGTCTCATTTTATTGCTGTTCAGCACCAGAGGCACAAAGCTTAGGGCATGTGTTTATTAGTAAATATGAACACATTTAGGGTATTGATAGCATTTCCATTTATACAGTGACAACTGTGAGTTTGGAAATAATGGAAGATTATCTTTCTCACTATTAATATAACAATTAGGGCACCTCTTGTAATCAAAGGAAAATAAAATTCCAGTTGACAGAGCTATTATTGTAACAATTGCTACAACATCCTTTGTAGTTGAAGAGAAATAAAACCACCATTGACAGAGCAGTAAAATGTTTACGTTTAGATAGGTTTGTTTTTAATGTATAATGCAAATGTTGCAGGGGGAGTGTGTTTGGTTCTTTATGAATCTGAGATCCTGAGAACAAATAAGAAATTAAAATCAGGCAGAGTATTTCTCCTAGCTGAAAATACAGAAAACTAAAGTGTGTTCTACATTTGAAAACATAATTATCAAATTAATACATACTTTTTATGTGTCACTTTTTCTTTAGTAAAGTTAACAATTGAATTTTAAATTGGAAGAGTTTGAATTGTTTGTTTTTTTTTTTTTGGTCAAGTATTTGTAGGTGGTTTGTCAATGGGTAACAACTGTGTCCTGGGTGCTGTGGGGATCAGTGCTTTAGGTATTTTATCTCTAACAGAATGATAGAAACAACAGAAGAACAATATTTTCTGTAGTTACTCCCTTTTGGAGTAAGTTGTAGATATGATTCACCTCAAGGGCTATCATTCCTTTCATTCAGATTGCATGATACACAGCTGTCCTCTGTCCAGAGTATCCTTAATAGTGATGAAAGTTTACTTTAGATGCTCAGGGACTGGCTTCATTGTGCTTTGCATTTCTGTCACCACAGGGATTATCATCCCAGGCCAGTGCAATGCTCATTGGTATTGAATAGCATCCATGAAGTTGTTAACCAGAAAACTACAAATCTAGGGTTTGGCTGTGGTTGCATTGTGGTGGAAAGTTCCATGTGAATTTCTGTCTGTTTGTTTGTTACTTACTACAGCCTAAGCTTTTTGCCCAGAACTACCTCAGTTCTGGATTCTGTGAAGTGTTAGCCTTTGGTGCAGCATGCAGTAGATCTGTCTGCTCACCAGATTCATTCTTTTCAGAGCTGATGGTGGTGATAACTGTTGTGTCTTCCTAACAGCCGCGTGTTCAGAGGCACCTGTGCATGAGGAGAAGTTTGTTCTATGGCCTCAGAGCTGGGTGCCAGGGAGGATGGCAGCTGCTCAGAGCTGGCAAAACCCCTTTATCTGCAGTACCTGGAGAAAGCTCTGCAACTGGATCAGTTTTTACGACAGACATCTGCTATCTTTAACAGGAGTATATCCAGGTACCAAAACCTTTTCAATTTTTCCCTCAGGAATACCACGAAAAGGCAAGCATTTTTATTACAGTGTTCCCTGCAGCACCCTATTAAGGATTTAGTACTGACTTGTTCAGTGTAAAGTCTTTTCTTTCAAAGGTTTTGCACTGTGCTTCTCTTAGCTCACACTGATAATTCAGCATTTTGCCAGCTCACAAATTATCACGATCTTATAAAGGTCTTTTTCATAGCTGAGTGGCCAAAGCTTCCCCAAACAATTCATGTTTACTTTCACCTGTCTTGGAATTGTAGAGTTACAGAACTGATAACTGCATAGGTGATAGGTGTATTTATAAGCCTGTAGTAAGATCCATACAAGGAATAGGACTATAGTTATGTTTCTCACCTGAGAAACAGGTTAACGCTGAGGATGGCAGTGTTGTGCTTCAGTTTGGCTTGGTAACAGTTTTTTGCTTAGTTCATGCTTCTCTAATCAGACACCTAAAGACTGAAGGTGCAGGTTGATAGCCAGGCTGGTTTTAGGATTAACTGCTTCTGAGGGGTTAACAGGAAATGAACAGCAGTGTTTCTGACGTGCAGAGTTACGTCTGAATCTGTCTCAGTTACCAAACCTTTAGACAAATGGCTACACGTAAGAAAGTTTTGTGGGTGTCTCCTCTTCTGAATATTTTCCTTTTGTTGCCACTGTATAATGTCTCTTCTTGCAGCGATGAAAGTGAAGATGGATTGGATGACAATCCTTTGCTGCCTCAGTCTGGGAATCCCCTGATGCAAGTTAAGGAAGAGCCTCCAAACTCTTTGCTTGGAGAGTCTTCTGGAGCAGGGAATTCCGGAATGCTGAACACACATTCTCTGAATGGAGTACTACAGCCAGGTAGAGAATGTACTAGATTGAAGCTCTGATTTTTTTTCTGGGATAATCTGGGAAAAGCATTGTTTATTAAGAATTTGGTTTTTTTCTCTAAATAGAACCAAAGTCTGAAAAGGGGAGTTTGTATAACTTTTCCAAACTGAAGAAAAGCAGAAAGTGGCTGAAGGTAAGAATATTGCAAAGAAACACAACTATTATGAAATCTGTGAATGGAGTTCCAGTTGACACTCTATAGAGACTGATCACAGAATACTAGGGTTTGGAAGTGACCTCAAAAGAAATCATCCAGTCCAACCCCCCAGCCAGAGCAGGGTCACCTAGAGTAGATAACACAAGATTGTACCCAGGCAGGTTTTGAATGTCTCTGGATAAGGAGACTTCACAACCTCTGTGGGCAGCCTGTTCAGTGTTCTGTCACCCTCACACTGAAAAACATTTTCCTTATGTTTTCCTCATGTTCCAGCTTGCACCCATTGCCTCTTGTCCTGTCATTGGACATCACTCAGAAGAGCCTGGCTCAGTCCTCCCAGCACTTGCACTTCACGTATTTCGACACATGCATGAGGTCACCTCTCAGTCCCCTCTTCTCCAGGCTAAAGAGCTCCAGCTCAGCCTTTCCTCATAAGGGAGATGTTCCGCTCTCTTAAATATCTTTGTGGCTCTGTGCTGGACTCTCTTGAGTAGTTCCCTGTCCTTCCTCAGCTGAGGGGCCCAGAACTGGACACAATATGCCAGATGAGTGATGAATGGTTCTATCTTGTCATCTGACATAGATCATGATTGTTTTTTGTTATTACATTAAGAAAAAGCATTTACCAAAACAAAAAATACATTCTACAGAGACACTTCATCTTGGAAAGAAGGAAGAGTCTGTGATAGTCGATAAAGTCTCAGAGTCTTGTTTATGTAGAACACAATAGATTTGAGCATTCCACTTTTGATGAACACCAGCATCTTAGTTAAACTTCACAACAAATATACACTTGAAAACCTCAATTGATTTTGATGTACTGTCCAAATTAAAATTATCTATTATGAAATATGTTAAATGGACATTTGGGACTCTGCTGGAAGTTTGTTTCTAATATGAAGGTCCAAATGAGGAGGGAAGGAGGGAATGGAATTTCAGCTTTATACCTTCTTTGAGTTTTTGTTATACTGTAGCTTTCTCAAGTAAAGAAAACCAGTGTTACCCAGAGGTCAGGCGTGAGGCAAACCTACTGCAGGTGATGCAGGTAGGAGTGTTAAAATAGAAGAATAAACTACAAATGGGATATGAAAGCACCTACTCCTCTCAGAATGCCTGCACTCGTGTCCTGAGTTTGCTCAGTGCTGCTTTTCTGAGACCACAGGCAGATGAAGTGGATTGTAAAATGACTTTACTTCCACCCAAATAACAAAAAACTTCCTCCCCCAAATCAAACAATGTGTATTGGATTCACTGCTACACCATACTCTACCTCAGAAAGTCATTCTCCATTTGAGGTGTTTCAGATGGAGGACACTTTATAAATGCTAAGTATGGTCGTTGGGCCAGACCCACAGCCCATTATCAAAGGCTCAAGGATGCTTTGCACGAACAAACAATTCACTGTAGGGGCTTGCAATTGTTAAATTAGTTGCCATTTATTCTTGTTAGAGTATCCTTCTGAGTGATGACTCCAGTGACACGGATTCACCAAGTGATGAGGATGGAGAGGAGGAAGAATTTTCTCTTTCAAGGGAGGAGCTTCACAATATGCTGCGATTACACAAATACAAGAAACTGCATCAAAGTAAATACAGCAAAGACAAAGAGGTAAAAACCCAGAACTTTTACATTGCCTTGATTTTTATTCTTTTCTTTAACTGCTCTAACTGTTCTTAGGCTTTCATGAAAACCCATAGTGTTTTGTGGACTGGAAAATACTCTGTTGTTTGGTAGACTCCAGTTTATCATCTTTTTCAGACCAGGGTTAATTAATTACAGGGCTGAAGAGCTCTTGATATATTATGCTGAGAATCTATCAGTGATTTATGTAGCTAGTACTGGCACATGCATTACATTCAGGTTCCCCAAGGCTCTGTCCCAGTCATTAGAGCAATTAGAGGGTGCTAGAATGCAAGATTCGGATAATATAAATGAAAGCTGAGGTGCTGTGGGTTAAATTCTACTGTAGGTAGTAGCTCCTGTTCAGGAGTTAAACAGTATAAACCTAAAGGAGTATGCTTTTGTCATCATTGAGGTAACAGGTAGTAAGATGATGTTTACCTTCTTGAAGTTCCTGATTTTCTCCCTTGTTATTTTCTGTCATTCTTTGAGGGTTTACTTGATTACTATTTTTTTTGTTTCTTACTTTTTTTTTCTGTTTTGGATTTCTTCTCATATTCTCTTTTTTTTTTTTTTTTTTTCTTCTTACAAGAAAATAGTCTGCATACTTAGGCATTTTTCTTCATATTAGGCCAAATTCTATGACTGTTGATTCTAGTAATGTATTTCTTCAAATTATGAGGGATTTTGCAGAAATTATTTTCATTGCTTTTTTGAATTGCACCAGAGAATAGTCTCAGATAAAGAAAGTCATGATATTCTGCTGTCAGGGTATGTTAGGAATTAAAATTTGTCTTCTTGTTTCGTATTCCTTTTGAAATTTCTTCAGAAGAGTGAAGAAATATTTACCCACTCAGGTTTTTGCTTCTGTCCACTTCTTTCCTTTAAGTTCTAAAGCAAGATGATGTTAGTTTCTGGAAACGTTTCATAATTACTTATATACCAAATTTTATACAGGTGATAAAACATTTTGCTAGGTTTTACACATATGTTTATTTCCATACTAGTAAGAAATAATAGTCAGTGGAAATAACCAGGAATTGTCAGATCAGCATCACACAGCTATGAGGGAGGGAAACATCTGTCCAAATAAGTTTGATAATGCTGATGTTCTCACCTTTCAAAAGTCTTTTACTAACTTAATTTTATACTTCATTTTAAAGAGTTAATGTGCTGCCTTTAATTTGCCTGTTTATATGTAAGCTGTGTATGGTTCTTTAATGTTAATTGAACAATGCTTGGAATATACTGACAGTTTTCATAATTTGGGGGAAAAATACTGAGGCAGCTGTATTTTTGTTTGACAGTCTGAGCATTCAAGTTGTTTGTTCTTGTGGAAATTAAAAAAAAAAATGAAATGCCTTTTATCTAAATCCACACTTCTCACATCCTTTGGCATGATTACACATACGTGATTTGGGAATGCAAGCAAAACAAATAGGAGGCCCCTAACTGGATCACTTCATGTAATGTGCTGTCTTGCTGGGCAGCATCTATATGGAGGAGATGGAGCAGTATGTTTTTAAAGTGTCAACTGTAGTGCCTGCTTTTCCTCTCTTACGGACTGAGTGGGCTTGGCTCCCTGTGTGGAACCTGAAGGCCGTCTTTGGGAGCAGTGGTTTCACTGTGGGCATTGTGTAAGAATGTTAAGTATGAAGGGGTTCATGTTTTCTGATCTCTGTGATCAAAATCTGAAGTTATTTACTTGCTATCTCTGTTATCTACTCTATCTGCTTTCCATTACTCTGCTGATTTACTTCCACTTTAGTTGCAGCAGTATCAGTACTACAGCGCAGGATTGCTGTCCACACATGATCCTTACTACGAGCAGCAGCGCCACCTGCTAGGGCCCAAGAAAAAGAAGTTTAAAGAGGAGAAAAAATTAAAAGGTAAAATCAAAAAATCCTTGTGGGATTTTTAAGTGGCTGCACTGATTAGACTTCTTGCCTATGTTACTTCCTTTGAACAATTTTAGTTATTCAAAACTTGTAGGATTTTATGTGGAAATAGCAGTTAGGTTGAAACAAAAATCTTGGGCAAACATTCTGCTTCATCTTCTGGCTTTTAGAAAGTTAGGGTGGTACTATGAATTGAGAGTCCATGGCTTTAGATTTTCTTTGTGAAGAAACTTTGAGAGTTATGCAGTAAATACCTTATATGATTATTCATTGCTTCAGAATTCGTAAATGCTGTTTGTGTATCATGATTCATTTACTCAGAGTTGTTTGGAAACACAACAGTTCTTGAAAAATTCAAGAACTTCTCCCATACCTGATGCAGTTATTCCTGGATATCACAAGGAGCGATAGGGAGTGTATTATGGAAACGGGAGAACTCCAAGTTGATGTCCAGTGTGAGTTAAAATAGAGTTAATTCTGTGAACTCAGCTGGAGTTTCTTAGGTGCGTGTTTGCCAAGAAGTGCAGTTTCCTTTCTTGACTGAGTTGGCAGCATCTGTAAATCTCTAAGGAAGCAGGAAGAGAAGGCTATGAACTGTCAGCGTAAGGTGAATCCTCTCTAGTGCAGGTATTTAAGTTTGAGCTGTGTTTGAAGGGAGCTATTCTGGGCTTCCTTCCTATCTTTCTGCAAGTTCCTATATATGGGTTTTTTCCTCCATTAATCTTGCAGCGTACATGATTCTGCATATTCACAAAAAATATTTTTAATGTCTGAGACCAATGTGAAGTTCTTGTGAAAGCTGGTATCTGGAATGCATGATAACATGCCAGTCTCTTTCAACTGCTGAGAGGTTTGATTTCAGACTGAACTTATTAAATGCTTATATTGTTACCTCTCAGTGTTTTACCTCTGCATGTCTTTAAGTAGAATTTTATCACAAAGCAAGCAACATTGCATCGGGTCCCAGACATTTTAAGTCCTAAGGCATGTTTTCCTGAGTGGAAAAATTGCATTTCACCAGTCTATTTTATTGAACAGGAAGATCTTTCCATTAAAAAATAAAGAGGAAATATTTAATGGTAAATAGATGGTACCAGAATTGACAAAGATGGATAATTTGCTTCTTTCTGTTGGTTCCACACATGAATGGACTAGGATAGTTTACTCAGGAAAGATACCTGACTAAGTGCATCCCAGAAAGTACATAAAGAAATTGATTTTTATGATCATTGTTGGCGTGCAGGCAAGTTGAAAAAAGTAAAGAAAAAGAGGAGACGGGATGAAGAACTCTCTTCAGAGGAGTCACCACGGCGCCACCATCACCAGACCAAAGTTTTTGCCAAGTTTTCTCACGACACACCACCACCTGGGTCCAAGAAAAAGCATTTGACTGTTGAGCAGCTTAATGCACGGCGGCGGAAAGTGTGGCTTAGCATTGTTAAAAAGGAGTTGCCAAAGGTGAGGTTGGCTGATGGCACAAGTTCTGTGATGATAGCAAGAAAGTGAAGTGAGGAGGTGATGCTTGGAAAACCAGAGCAAAGGAATACTTGATTTTGTGACCAAACTGATATTCTGTAGTCAAAGTGCATTTTGAGTTTCTTAACCACTGGTGATAGCTAATTGAACCGTGTGTGCTTTGCCACTGCTTTCATTTGACTATTCAACCCTTTTCCATGAGTAAACTCTAGCAGGTACTCCGACTAATACACAGAATAGCAGTGTGGAGCAAACCAATATCTAGATTTTACATGAAGTTCATGAAAGGAGTGTTTCAATCATTGTAGCACATGTGGGTTTTGAAACTTATTTCAAAACAGTCTAGGGAAAAGTGTTTGCATCATTTGTAGGATGAGCTTCAGGAACATTTTAAATAGGAAGCTGGGTTCAGTGTTGCCAGTATTTGAGATGTGACAGAGTGAACCTTACAACCTGCTTCTTGGAGTTCACAGTTAACAGGCTTTGAGTTTTGGGAAGTGGAATATGAGTGATGGTTGTGTCATCCTTTACGATTTTGTAAGGCAGGGTATGTCCAGTGTGATAGACCTTACTGTTTATGAAAATACTAACTGTGATCATGTGAAGTACATGGAATCTACATTAATTCTTAACATCTTTGGAAAACAGTGGAAATTTTTGTTGTTTACTTCAGTGACAACAGTGGAATAGGAACACCCTTCTTTGCAATAGCAGTTAAGGAAACAATCCTGAAAAAGGAGGTGTTTTTACTTACTTCCTTCAGGAGCTGGAATACATTTATGCATGCTTTCAGTAATTAAGAATGAAAAGCTGTTTCAGTCAAAGATACAGTACCTGTGCCTAATTATGCAGTAGTGTGCATGACAGAAGTTGGTATGTGTGTCTGCTAAAAAGTGGATGGTAATCTTTTAAAATTCTAACTTGAAGGTGGCATTCTTTTCTAGGCATACAAACAAAAAGCCTCAGCCCGCAACCTTTTACTAACCAACAGCAAAAAGGTGAGTCTTGTTTAGCTTCATTACTTTTACCGGGTGTAATAAGTCAGCTGTAACCTCCTTATGTGTTTTTAGGCTACTGGCTGTACTAGCAAGGCAGTATAAAGGAGAAAATGCTGCATAGAAGTAATTAGTAATTTAGTATAAGGCTTTTCTAGTAATTTAGTATAAGGCTTTTCTGTTTTTTTGCTGTATCATTTTGGTGTGTTTCATAACCAAAGGATGAACTGAACAATGCGAATCCCTTGCATGAGGGTTTTTGGCTTTTGTAAGATACAATAAATTAATAACTTCAGTCCACTTTGGCTTTTGAACCACCCATCTATCCACTAGATAGAATTTGCTGGTTTAAGCATTCTTAATTTAAATCAAAAGGGGCTCTTGGAATGTTAAATGTGTTCATTTACATAAAAATATATATATAGGAGCTGAGACCAAAAATAGAGCAATTTTCTGCCTAAGTGATTGGAAAAGGAATTTATATCCTCATCAGAGTCTTCTCTGAGAAGTGTCATTGTTCCTGCCTAGAAGGCTTTACTTTAGGAACACTTGGTGATGGCTTCCTGGCATTTGTCAAGTGTCTCAGACACTCAAGTGTCTGATTCAGTTCTGTGGCTAATGAAAAGGTAATCAAGTATATATCAGAGAATCATCAGAGATGAGGATGTAGGAAATTTTCCATTCTGAATCTGCATCATCAAGGAAGGGAGCATTTTCTGTGTAAGTGATGGAGGAAATAGGACCTCTGTGTGTATGTTTCAGAAGCTTTGCTGTTAGATTCTCTCCTATGGTCCTTATTAGCTATCAAAGGGTGAATTTCTCTGTGATGTCTGGGCATGCAGACTGTGATTGTTGTATTTGTAGGTGTTACAACTGCCTTTTAGCAAGTTAATGATGCAGAAGACTTGGAGATTTTGAAATTCCACCTTTTTTCCCCATTATTTTCATTTTGTTCGATCATTTAAAATCTGTGTTAGAATGACTGTGCTAATTTTAGTGGAGGAAAAGAACCTGTCACAAATATCAAACACATCAGTTTTGACTGTTGTGACAATGGCATTAGCTTATTTAAACTAGAATGAAAAATGATATTGTCTTATGCTTGTTGATGGCATGATAGGAAAATTATAGAATACTCCCCCACTTTTCAGTGTATTAAGTGAAAGGGCTTGTGTTCCACCAACACTGCTACTGCAGCAGCCTCACTAAAACAGTGAGAAAAGAACCACAGAAAAATACCTGGAATAGATGAGTCAGAGTTGCAGGCAGGCCTTGGACTCTAATCTCCTCAGTCTCTTTCAAGGACCTACTCACTAGTTCGTTATACTGTGCTGAAATTCTTCAGGTTCTTCACCATCTCATAAGTTCATGTTCTCTCATTCCATTTCACTGTGAGGGTGACAGAACAGTGAAACAGGCTGCCCAGGGGGATTGTGGAGTCTCCCTCTCTGGAGATACTCAGAACCCATCTGGACACATTCCTCTATGATCTGGGATAGGTGATTCTGCTGTGCAGGAGGGTTGGAGTAGATAAACTTTCAAGGTCACTTATAGCCCCTAACCTTCTGTGATTTCAGAAGCATTACTGCCAAGTAAAGTATCACAGCTTTTTTTCTCTTGTGAAGAAGTTTGGATGAGGCCTTGAGCAGCCTGGTCTAGGAGACAGTGTTGATGGCCAGGGCAGGGTTTGGAGCTACATGATCTTCAAGGTCCCTTCCAACCTAAACCATCAAATGAATCTACGAATCAGACACAGTTCTAATTAAATTTGATGTTGTTTATTGCTGGCTTTCTTCAAAGTCTGTCTATTCTACCACTCTTTTCAAAACCTTACTTCCCTGTAGCTTGCCCATCAGTGCATGAGGGAGGTACGTCGAGCTGCCATCCAAGCCCAGAAGAACTGTAAGGAAACTCTGCCACGGGCACGTCGTCTCACCAAGGAGATGCTTCTCTACTGGAAGAAGTATGAAAAGGTGGAAAAAGAACATCGTAAACGAGCGGAGAAAGAGGCTCTGGAGCAACGCAAGCTGGATGAGGAGATGAGAGAGGTACAGCAAAACCAGCAGACTGATGATAATTCATCTCTTGAGGAGTCGTAGAAGTGACTGAATAAGCTGAGTTTTAAATCCAGGCTGTGAAAGTCAGTTATTGGTTCTGTTTCAGCACTACTGCACATATTTCTTCTGCTATCTTAACATTCTTTATGTAAGAATTCTTCTAATGTTAGCTAGAGACGATAAAAAAAGCCTTTCAACTGCATAAGTTCTTTACAAGTGAATGGAATGGTGGAAGGGATTAGAGAAGCAGCATATCTCACAGGCATGCATAGCTCAGTGGTGATTTTACATCATTCTGGGCCCAGAAGGCAAGGCACCTTTCCATGGTGGTGAATGGTGCTACATCCAGCTGGAGGCTGGTCACTAGCGGTGTCCCCCAGGGATCAGTACTGGGCCCCATCCTCTTTAACATCTTCATTGATGATCTGGATGAGGGCATCGAGTCAGTCACCAGCAAGTTTGCAGATGACACCAAGCTGGGGGCAGATGTTGGTGGGTTGGAGGGCAGAAGGGCTCTGCAGCAGGACCTCGAGCGCCTGGACAGATGGGCAGAGTCCAAGGGGATGGCGTTCAACAAATCCAAGTGCTGGGGGCTGCACTTTGGCCACAACAACCCCATGCAGAGCTACAGGCTGGGGTCAGAGTGGCTGGAGAGCAGCCAAACAGAAAGGGATCTGGGGGTGCTGATTGACACCCACCTAAACATGAGCCAGCAGTGTGCCCAGGTGGCCAAGAAGGCCAATGGCATCCTGGCCTGCATCAGGAATAGTGTGGCCAGCAGGAGCAGGGAGGTCATTCTCCCCCTGTACTCTGCACTGGTTAGGCCACACCTTGAGTACTGTGTCCAGTTCTGGGCCCCTCAATTTAAGAAGGACATTGAGGTGCTTGAGCGTGTCCAGAGAAGGGCAACGAGGCTGGTGAGAGGCCTCGAGCACAAGCCCTATGAGGAGAGGCTGAGGGAGCTGGGATTGTTTAGCCTGGTGAAGAGGAGGCTCAGGGGAGACCTTCTTGCTGTCTACAACTACCTGAAGGGTGGTTGTGGCCAGCAGGAGGTTGCTTTCTTCTCTCAGGCAACCAGCACCAGAACAAGAGGACACAGTCTCAAGCTGTGCCAGGGGAAGTTTAGGCTGGAGGTGAGGAGAAAGTTCTTCACTGAGAGAGTCATTCCCCACTGGAATGGGCTGCCCAGGGAGGTGGTGGAGTCACCGTCCCTGGAGGTGTTCAAGGCAGGTTTGGACGTGGCACTTGGTGCCATGGTCTAGTCTTGAGGTCTGTGGTAATGGGTTGGACTTGATGATCTTTGAGGTCTCTTCCAACCTTGCTTATACTGTGATACTGTGATACTATTTCCTCCCCCCCTTTTTTTTTACCCTGCTGCAAACTGATATGGTAATTTATATATGGGGCACAAAATCTTTCTGTAGTTGCTTTTTTTTTTTTTGTTGGCCAAGTAACAGCTCATGGATTCCCTTACAGAGTAATAGGGGTTGAATTTAGGAAAAAGCTTACTTGCCAAAGCTCTCTAGTGGATTTATGATTGGGACCTTACATGGGTACTGATGAGCTAAGGCTGAATCTTTTAAAATACCTTATGTTTAGTTTTATGCTTCAGTTATGCTTTTATTTATTGTGTTCCTGTGACATTTACAAATTTGTAAGCATTTTTTAAGGTTTCGGCCAACTTAGATTAATAGACAGCTTCTAACTGTAGCATTTTTAGTTCTGTTCAATATATTCGTCAATAACCTGGATGAGGGCACAGAGTGCACTGTCAGCAAGTTTGCTGATGACACCAAACTGGGTGGAGTGGCTGCCACTCAGAAGTCTGTGCTGCCATTCAGTGAAACTTGGACAGGCTGGAGGGCTAGCCAGGAAGAAATGGAATGAAATTCAACAAGGGCAAGTGTAGAGTCTTGCACTTGGGGAAGAACCACCCCAGGTACCAGTAAAGGTTGGGGACTGACCTGTTAAAAGTCAGCAAAGGGGAAAATGATCTGGGGGTCCTAGTTGATGGGAGGTTGATCGTAAGCGAGCAATGTGTTCTTCTGGCCAGGAGGGCCAATGCCATTTTGGGGTGGATTAAAAGAGGTGTGGCTGGTAGGTCAAGAGAGGTTCTCCTGCCCCACTACTCTGCCCTGGTGAGGCTGCATTTGGAGTACTTTGTCCAGTTCTAGGCCTCCCAGGTCAAGAGGGACATGGAACTGCTTGAGGGAGTCCAGTGCAGAGCCACAAAGATGATGAAGGGAATGGAACATCTCTCTTACAAGGAGAGACTGACAGAGCGGGGGCTCTGCTGCTTGGAGGAGACTGAGAGTGTTTATCATCAGTGTTCATAAATATGTAAAGGGTGAGTGCCAGAAGGATGGAGCCAGGCTCTGCTGGGTGATGCCCAGTGACAGGACAAGGGGCAATGGGTGGAAGCTGAGGCATAGGAAGTTTCATTCAAACATAAGGAGGAATGTTTTCACTGTGAGGGTGACAGAACACTGGAGCAGGCTGCCCAGGAGGGTTTGTGGAGTCCCCCTCTCCGGAGATACTCAAAACCTGCCTGGACGTGTTCTTGTGTGATCTGGTCTGGGTGGGGGGGTTGGACTGGATAATCTTTTGAGGTCCCTTCCAGCCCCTGACATTCTGCGATTCTGTGATTTTTTTTTTTTTTTGTTTGTTTGTTTGGGTTTTTTTTAAACCAGAACCTAAGAACAAACAGGATTTCTGCAATGTCTTGCTGAACCTTAAACAATGATAGTATCTCAACTATGTTACCTAGTGACTTATTTCAAGTATTCTACCATAATTGTCTTCACTAGTAAATAACAGAATGCTGCAGATAGGTTATCATGAAAACATTCTTTTAACTGTTCAGGTTTTTTTTTTTAGTCTAGACAACTAAAATCCTGTTTATTTTTGTCAATCTTTTAAATTTTCTTTTATTACATTTTGTTTTTTTTTTTTTTTGCCATGGCTACAGAATTTAAAAGAAGTTTTCACTTACAACATGTTTATGATGGTAGTCAGTGTTTCTGTATCCATATTCAAGCATTTTAGTGTCACAGTTACGTGCATGACAAGATATTGTTAGACGAAGATTTTTTTCTTTAATGATATTATAAAGATTAAACTTTGGTCTTTTTTTCTTTTTTGCCTTCATCTGGTTTTTTTGCAAATGCTCTCCTCTTAGGCTAAGAGACAGCAGCGAAAGCTGAACTTCCTGATCACACAGACTGAGCTGTACGCCCATTTTATGAGCCGTAAACGAGATATTGGGCACGATGGGATACAGGAGGAAATCCTGCGCAAACTGGAAGACAATTCTACCCAAAGGCAGATTGATATTGGCGGAGGAGTAGTGGTCAACATCACCCAAGAAGATTATGGTAAGTGATTCATCAACACTGCTTCCCGCAAACTTGCTCGACATTTACTACCCTCTGCAGCTTATCCTGTGAACTTGAGAATTTCAAGCACAAAATCCTCTTGTGTAAGAAGCACTTTTGTGATTGCTGGAATTTATCTTTGTGTTCATTTGCGTGGTTACTGCTGCGGGTGCAGTTCTGGAGCCCCCAGCACAGGAAGGACATGGAACTGTTGGAGCAGGTCCAGAGGAGGGCCACAAAGATGATCAGAGGGCTGCAGCAGCTCTCCTATGAGGACAGGCTGAGAGAGTTGGGGGGTCTTCAGCCTGGAGAACAGAAGGCTTCCAGGAGACCTTAGAGTAGCCTTCCAGTATCTGAAGGGGGCCTACAGGAAGGCTGGGGAGGGACTATTTATAAGAACTTGCAATGCCAGGACAAGGGGCAATGGGTTTGAACTGGCAGAGGGGAGATTTAGACTGGATGTCAGGAGGAAATTCTTTACAGTGAGGGTGGTGAGACCCTGGCACAGGTTGCCCAGGGAGGTTGTGGCTGCTCCCTCCCTGGAGGTGTTCAAGGCCAGGTTGGAGGAGGCCTTGAGTGACCTGTACTAGTGGGAGGTGTCCCTGCCTATGGCAGGGGGTTGGAACTAGATGATCCTTGAGGTCCCTTCCAACCTTACCATTCTATGATTCTATGTTGTTTTCAGATAGCAACTATTACAAGGCCCAAGCTCTGAAGAATGCTGAGGATGCTTACGAGATTCATCAGGCCCGGGTATGTAATTTTTTTGATCCATGAAGTAGATGAGAAAGTATTTGGTAAAGGCTGTAGAACTAGGGTATTTCATAGCAGCCAAGTCAAGCAGATTTGTTAAACCCTGGGGATCGTGTTTGAATTTCATTCCATTGCCACTTTCTGTGCTAAACAGGTAGAAAAACATACTGTAAAGATTTGGACTATAGGAAGAAGCTTGTTTTCTGTTATTCTAGCAGACATCCCATGTCTTAACGTGAAGTGTAGGGTTGTTAACTATACCATTTCTTGATCAATTAGTATGTTCAGTCATTTTATGCTTATTTTCCTCTGTCCTTCTAGACCAGATCATTTGATGAAGATGCAAAGGAGAGTCGGGCAGCTGCTTTACGGGCTGCTAACAAGTCTGGTACTGGCTTTGGAGAGAGCTACAGTTTAGCAAACCCATCTATCCGGGCAGGAGAGGATATTCCCCAGCCTACTATTTTCAATGGAAAACTGAAAGGCTACCAACTGAAAGGCATGAATTGGCTGGCCAACCTATATGAGCAGGTATCTTTGTACCTCTTGCAAATTTTTAAAAATTGTAGGATTATTTAAGTCTTCAAAGTAAAGTTGGTGAAAAAGAAATAATTCTAAAAGCAGACCGTGTATACTAAATTTTAATGTCTTTAGGAGAAAGGACAATGCTATGTAAGCCACTTACCAATATTCTTGGGGAAGTAGTGCCTTTGAATAGAGCATTAAGTTAAAAATTCTTTATGTGAATATTTATACAACTGTTTATGACTTAGGTTACACACTGAGGAAGCTTTTGCTGCTCAGAGCTGCATACTGTTTCAGGCTTTGGTCAGCTGATAACCTACAGGCAGCCTTATCCTTGGGTGTGTACCAGGTTGGCAATGTGATCACAAAGTGCAGACAGGCTCAGTTAGAAAACCAGCCTGAGAAATAAGTGAAAGTGCAGTTGAAATAGATTATCTCTTAGTAGAAAATGTAATAGACAATAGGTTGTTACACCAGGGTTATTCTCCCTAAGTTCGTTGTCAGCCGTTCTGCTAGTCCTGTATGGATTTAAAAGTACTAAGGAGAAAAATTGATTTATGGATCTCTTGCAGGGCATCAATGGAATCCTGGCAGATGAAATGGGTCTGGGTAAAACAGTACAAAGTATTGCTCTGCTTGCACATCTGGCTGAGGTAGGTGGATTATAGCTTATTCCTGGTCAGTACACTTGATAGAAGATACATACTTCTCAGATGTTTGAAATGAATTCTAGATTATAAAGGTTAAGTGTCTTGGAAGGCTTTTCCCCTATGCCATTTCCTTTCGAAAAGGAATGCATGAGTTAAATACATAATGTAAAGTGAAAATTCCCGTTTTATTTTTATATATTTAAATGAATTTTCACTTATTCACAGTAATTTTTTTTCACTTAGACATGTTCACTGACTTGTACAAATCAGGACTTGTAGGAATGAAGGCCAAATTCTTAGCTTCTTGGCAAATGGAGTGCATTTCCGTATTTGTGATTTTTTTTGCCAGGGCAGGCAAACAAAACAGAGAAGGTGACAGGAGCTTACTTCTTTCTGCTGAAATCAACAACTTTATTTAAAAATAAAAATTTTGACTGGCATCCAGTAATTTGTCTTAAATAGGAGGTGTTACCCAAGCAATACTTAAATCAGAACTAGCTTCAATAGAGACCAAATGGCAATCACATGCAGTTTATGCTCCTTTAGTGCCGGTAAACTGGTATCAGCCACAATAGTGGAAGAGTGTGCAGAGCCAAAGGCTCTTGGGGCTCACCTATATGGATGGGATAGCAGGTAGCTTTGTGTCCCTGCTGCACTGCACGTTGAGATTTTTGGAAGCATACACAGGACTTTTACTTCTTCTGTCTCTCCCTTTTGCAGACCAGCTTGTAACTACCAGTACAGTAATGACTCCAACTTCATTATTCACCAGGGGGTTTACTAATGCAATGTGATGAAGCAAAGCTTGCCAGTGCCACCTGAATTCTTTTCCTCCCCAGAGTGGCAGGGGCTGTTAGTAACGTGATGGTAGCAACTTCCAGAAACAAGAGTGAACCATATTGAAACAGTGGTGGTTGTTCTGGGTTGTTGTTATGAAATAAGTATTAGTTAAACATTAGGTCTGCTCTGTTCGATTCTGTGTCACCCTGCTGTGCTGGGAGAAAGTTTAGTTACCTTGTATATCCTTTCCTCTCTCACATAGCCACTGTCATGTAGTAGTTTTAAAGCTATGTCAAACGGTCTCTTTCCCCTTCCCTCCAACTGATTTGAGTGTCTTTTTTTTTAATGTCTGTATTCCAGAGAGAGAACATCTGGGGACCATTTTTAATTATTTCACCTGCTTCCACTTTAAACAACTGGCACCAGGAGTTTGCCAGATTTGTACCTAAGTTTAAGGTAATAAGCATGTGCAGGAAAGTACTTTGTTTCCTCAAAAGCAAACTGGTCTGTTCTCTTGATTTCTTTGTCACATCTAGATGCTTTATTACCTTGGAGTTTGACAGTCTGTAGTGGACTTGATTTGTTTTTTTCCCCCTGTTGTTTTTTATGGAGTATTTGTTATCTAGTGTTTGTACTTGAATCATGAGTTTGCTTTTGCAACAGCTTTCTCAGTGAGCAATTGAAGCAGGGCAGGGAGTAGTTGTTCAGTTCTAGTGTGTGGACCTGGCAGCAAATACAAGAACAGTGTTTCAGTCTTCTTAAGTACTGCCTTTAGGGTTAAAGCAGTGTTTCCAGTCATTCTTACCAATTTGGGTAAGATAAAGATTTCATGTAAACAGATTAGAGGCAGAGAGAATGCAGTTGTTATTGCAGGAACACAGAAGAATCATAGACATGCAAGCAGCAGTCAGGAGAATGGAGAAAAGTGAGGCACAAATAGATAAGAACGAAAAAAGATTAGAAGAAAATAAATAGACCTTTTTCAGGTACGTTACGAAAGTGAAAACATAGTAAGGTAGGAAGCAAGGAGCTATCAGTTAAAAACAAGCTCCTTACCTACTCCACGGTGGGAAATGTTGGAGTGTCACAAAGGAAGGTTTGGAAAGAATGTGTGCTGCTGAAACAGTGCTGCGGTATTAGAGTTAACAATAGATCAAAGCGTCAGGAGCTTGCAGTTACATCTGCAAAGAAGAATAAACTATAGTTTAAATATTTGAATTGTTAACATAGTAATCTTTGATATGAAGAGATCTTAATCAGGTTCTTTGAAACACCTGGGTTTGTTTACCACAGAGAGCATTCAGGAGCAGTGATAGACAGCTAGTTATAAGTAACCAGTATGCAAGTAATATCCAGGCTAATTGTTTGAATGTCTTGCTGTTTAAGAAGGTGGAGGGAAAGATTTAGAAGTATTACTTGAACGTTTGATTTTCTTGATCTGGAGTAGGGCAGTATTAAAAGGCTTACCTTTTACCAAATAGCTTGCTCTGCAGATTTCCAAGGAGACTGCATGATGGTTACGTTGGTGTATAGTTTAAGGCATCTATATGAGGAGAAGTTGTGCTGGAACATAGTTAAATAGTTAAACTGGCTTGTGTTTTGGAGGGATAAATTTGGATTACTGAAGCTTCAGTGAAACTGATGAAGAAATAGAAATGCTTAAGTTAGTGAGGAGCTGCTTTTAAAAAACAGGTAAATGGATTATGTTTAGATTTCTATAGCCTAAAACAATAACGGCCCTGATTAAAAAACCTTGGTATAGAAAACAGAGCAGTTGGTCATTCTAACATCTTACTTTCTATTAGTTCCTTAAATTTGTTCATTGTATAGAACAGGTGAGCAACTGTTTATGCTTTCTCTGTAAATTAGAGAAAACATTTCAAGAATAGAGTCAGGATGCTTGTGAGAAGATAATTTTCCCTCTTTGAATTCTAGAAATTCTTTAGATTAATTGCATAATAATTTTTGCCTCATCTATAGAACATGTTTTTAAAAATTTTCTACGCTACAGTCAGTTTTGTTCACACTTCTAATCATACAGAAGTGTGTAGTGGTGTCTGCAGCTCCTGGGCAGAATATGTAAACTAAAGTAGATCACTTTTTGGTTAGAGTGATGGTTTTCACTCGTGTGTTTATTTCAGAACTTTTGGTAGAATGTTCAAATTCGGAATTTTGTCAGTTGAAGGGTGGAAATCTTAATTAAGACTTTTGCCCATCTCAGCAGCCGGGATTCCCGTCTTGGGTGCAGTCCTTCCATCAGTCAGCAGATGGCAGCACACCGTTATTAACCAGTAACTGGTCTCGGTGCCCTGCAAAGATCTGTTCTGAGCATTGATTAAATTTGTTAATGGATTAAGACATTTCTCTGGCAGCAGTGCTTTACTTTTTAAAATTCTTGTATTAAATATGTTGAGACCAGGTGTTTTAGCTGATACTTCTGGGGATAGTTATGAAATACAAAACCACTGGGACAACAGGAGGTGTTAGACAGGAGAACAAGCCCACTAATGTGAACTGCAGCAACTGAGGACAGACCTCATTCTGCCATAAGCAAAGTGTCATTTTCAGAAAAACGTGACCAGCAGATGTAACATGCTACATGCTACTGGGCATTTTCAGATTCTTAGCATAGCTTGATTTAGTTTTTGTATTAGGCATAATTTGATGGATTTGCCTGGAATATTCTGTTTCTAAATGTTTTTAAGTGTTTTCTGACCTCTCTCCGTGTAAAGAAAGTTGTATAGGAGAAAGAGTTTTGTCTTTGCATGGTGTAAAAACACTAGAGCAGCTGCTTTTACTTGAAAATAAAGTTTTTTCTATTTTTGTACTGTTCCAGGTGCTACCTTATTGGGGAAATCCTCATGACAGAAAGGTCATCAGGAAGTTCTGGAGTCAGGTAATTCCGACATGCTTTGACTTCCTTTATCTGTGCAGACTGAAACAGCAACTGTTATACACCCCACCACGCTGTGGGTACAGAGTTCTGTCCCGTCATCCATGTAGTAGTGTTTTCATTAAGGTAATGAGGCAGAAGGCTTCTCCTGTGCTGGAGAGCAATACAGTACAGGGCAGTTTGGAGTTCAGCTGAAGAAACTAGAGTTCTGTAAATGAAGCAGGAAGTTTCAGTGTCAAGGATTGTTAATTCTATTTGAGTAGCCTAAGTAAGGATGCCTAGGGCTAGCATCCCTGCAGGCCTGTCAGACTGTTCCTGATTTAACAACAACATTTCTTTAGGGTTCAGTGCCTAGGTCATGTTTGACATATTAAGAAGCAACTGAAATTGTTCAGAGACTAATGGGCTGAAGTTCAGAGCCACCAGTTGAATAAACATGCTGTAATTGATTAAAAATGTCAGCCGGGGGAAAATGCAGTAATAATGAGAAAATATTATGAAACAGAGTGAGACTACAGTATACACAGGTGAACTTTTCCAAGTGTACTTACATGATATGGACATTTGTTTCTTATTTTTTGGTTATAGAAAACATTGTATACTCAGGATGCTCCTTTTCACGTGGTGATTACCAGTTACCAGCTAGTAGTACAGGATGTGAAGTATTTCCAGCGAGTTAAGTGGCAGTATATGGTGCTGGATGAAGCACAAGCACTGAAGAGTAGCTCCAGGTAATAAGTTAATTGGAAAAAAAAAAATCTTCCCTCTGTATCAAGCTCTTGAAGTGACATTAAGAAAACATCAAGATTGCACAGATTGATAGAAGTTAAAGTGGACACACAACATCTTTTAAGTGTGTGAGCTAGTTAAGTATTTGTGTAACTGTGACACTGGATCGATCCCCTAGTTCTTTAGCATTTAAAATTTCCTTCTAAAAATATGTAAAATATAGCTAAAGCAGCTGTGGAGCAGAAACATGCATGGAGTACAAGACCGTTAAAACAGTGAAGACAGTTAAAAAAGTGAAATCCTGTTCACTTTCTGTCTTCACAGAATTCTGCCTAGTGAACATTCTGTAGTCTGTAGTGTGTGTTGCTTATATTGGCTCCATTAAATGCATTTATCCCTTCGTCAGTGGCACTTACAGACACAAAGGAAGGTCAGAGCCCTGTGAACACTATTGGCTGCAATAAAGCCCAATCTTTGCCATGAGACTCTGTGCCAGAAAGCTTGTGTTTGTTTCAAAGTCATGGATTTCTCCATTATTACTTTTGTAATTGCTTTCCCATAACCTTTGTGCAAGCTGTCACTGTACACGCTATGTTGAAGGCTGCTTTAGATGCAGCCTCATTCTGACCAATCTGTCTCTTCAGCATTCTTTGGAAACTGAGAGGGTTGCAATGCATAGCTCAGGACTCCTGCCACAGTGTCCCATGCAGTTAGTGTTGTGAAGCCTGAAAAATACATAACGTTCTGATTCACCATGACTCTGGGAATGTAATTGTTCTGATAATGAAATTTTATTAGTACTCAGGCATTTGGATTAAAAAAATAATAAAAACATGCTTAGAAAAAAGTAAAACAAACTCTGCACATTTCTTTGTAATTTCTGAAAAGTTCCTTCTTCCTGTAGTTGTCTTTTGAAAGACTGGGGAATAGCTGTAATTCCTCCAGTGACCTTCCCAAATAATTTTTGGAGGTCATTGGGTAAAATTATTGATCTTAAAATACCAGTTTTAATGATTTCTTTTTTTCTTTTCTTTGTTTTATTCATCAGTGTGCGTTGGAAGATCCTACTACAGTTCCAGTGTCGAAACAGATTGCTGTTGACTGGGACCCCAATCCAGAACACAATGGCTGAGGTATTCAGGAGCTCACAAGAGTGGACTTTTTTCTTTATAAAAAGATTATGCGCTAAACATATGTGAACAACTGAGAAACCTGTTGTATTTGTGAGATTATGGGATCACTCTTGTAGCAAAACACTGGCAAACGCTCAACTCTGGTAGGGGAAATTGGGAAGTGCGCCACACATTCAAACTAAAACTGAAGGTACCTGATGGTTAATAATACCTTGATTATAGGATGAAATCTATTCTTGTGGCCTTTCCTTCTGTTGACTGAAATCATTGTGCAGTGTGTCTCACTGCTTTCTCATGGTGTTTTAAGTTGATATATCTGACATTGTTGAGAAGGGGGTGTGGGAAGAGGATACCTCTGGGATTTTGTTTAGTTTTGCCATTATCTCATGATCTGGTACAGTGATTTTGCTCATAAAGAGATGTAAGTGTTTGGAATCTCTAATTACCTTGTCCATAGTAGGGTGACTTTTGCTCATCTGTTTTCTACTCTCCTTTTAGCTGTGGGCCTTGCTGCATTTTATCATGCCAACATTGTTTGATTCCCATGAAGAGTTCAATGAGTGGTTTTCAAAGGACATAGAGAGCCACGCGGAGAACAAATCTGCCATTGATGAGAGTGAGTGCAGTGTGTAACTGCAGTAGTTCTTATATTGAAGATCTGTTGCCTTTTCCTACTACTAATGAATAAACTCTTACTTTGTGTATGAGAAATGTCATTTAAAGCAGAGGGTGCATGATGGGATAGGAATGTTACGGATAGTTGTCCTTAATTTATGACAAAAATTTGCATTTATGACTGTTGTTTTATGTGTTATGAATAGAAAAACATGTAGTGAAAATGGTGATTTGCTGCTTGTCTCCAGTCTCTGTCCTTACCAAGCACATGAAAACAAATATTTTGTTTCTTAGTTTGTACAGAGCAAACTTAGTTTGTACAGAGCAGGAGTCTTGCTCCTGAGAGTTACAAGTTCTAAGACATTAAAATTATGACACAAAGCATTAAATACCATTTGAACTACAGAAGAAAATCATAAATGTTCTTTAAAAATAGTAAATTTCATGGAATAGTTGTGTAGAAAAAATCATTTGTATAAAAGAGATGATTTGTAATTGAAGTAGAAGTGAGCACAGTTGGAAATTGTCACAAAAGTAAAGGCTTTTAAAAGTTCTCAAATACCCAGAATTTTGTTTTCACAGATTACTGTGAATGCTACAGTTGTCTGTCAGTGCAGCATACCCTGTCCTTGTGATGCTGTAATTTTAGGCAGTGTGATTTCAACCTGTAATGATCTCTTTTCACAAATTAGCAATGTCTCATATGAAGATTCCTTCACTGAATAAATGATAGACTTAAGCCCATATTGTTGAGGCCAGGGTAATATAGAACAGGCAAAATGCTTTAGAAGATAATTCTTTTATGAATCTAAAGATCTCCTTCAGTTAAACTGTAACTTGGCAGACATTCAAAGAAAACTGAACAGAGAAATAGCAACCTTTTACATGGGGGAAATGGCTGAGCAGCAAGTAACTTCATTTGTAGAACACCATCTAGTTTTCTTTGGTGAAGTGATTGTTCCTTCTTCCCCATTCTCTGTATTTCAGACCAATTGTCCCGCTTGCACATGATCCTGAAGCCTTTTATGTTGAGAAGAATCAAGAAGGATGTGGAAAATGAGTTGTCAGATAAGGTGAGAAGTGTTTATCTACTGGTTTTTGCAAACTTGCTTGCCAGTAAGCAGACCTGAAACACAACTGTAAACCTTTCATAGACCTTCAGCTTCTGCCATTGCATCACAGCAATCTCATTGGATGTGAATGTAACTGAAGTACCCCTAATAAACTTTTCTAGTAGGGAAAACATTTTGTTAACAATTACAAATTAAAAAAAAAAATCTTTAAGCCTAATTAAGATGACAGAAATACCACTAACTGAAGTGAAAGGGATTGGCATAGCAATGACTGAATGATAAACATCTCCAGTTGCCTTTGTGAAGTATTTGGCGTGGCTGTAGGATACTTCTTGCTTGCTTGTACAGAGCAAGAACTGCAACATTATACTCTTCTCTATTGTTAGTCTCTTTATTACATGTGGACATTAGCAATGCTGTGTGATTTTTGTGGTCAGCGTGTCCCCAGGTTTTGGGACCACTGGCTGAGTGACCTCTATTTCATTCCAATGTGCTTCTTATTTCCAGAACTGAAAAATTCCATAGGCACTGTTATGTGATGCACCTGTTATTATCATGAGCTCCTGAAACATGTTAAAGAGCCTTAAACAGGTAGCATTTGCAGAACTGAAGTCAGATTTTAAGGTGATCAGCTGCAGATGTGATTTTTTTCAGAGCTTCCTAAGAATCCATTTACTTAGTTGTGCTCACATACTTCTGAAGGTCTGTGAGAGAAAGTTTTGTTTTCCTTAAGATGTACTTCTCTCTGCTTTGTGTGTACTGATGTGGTCATCTTCCTTTTCAGAGACAGAAAAGGCTAAATCTCTGTTGCTGTTTTGCAGATCGAAATTCTTATGTACTGCCAGCAGACAAGTCGACAGAAGCTGTTGTACCAAGCTCTGAAAAACAAAATCTCTATTGATGACCTGCTGCAGTCCTCAATGGGCACTACTCAGCAAGCACAGACCACCACTAGTAGTCTCATGAATCTAGTCATGCAGTTCAGGAAGGTAAGGCTATCTTAAGAAATAAGTAGAGTCATTCCTTAGCATAGAACTAAAATATGGCTTCTAGAAAACACCATATTAAAGAAATCCTGGCATAGGCAGGGAAATTGGCACACAGTTCAGTTGTGTTACTGGTGCAGTGTAGCATGATGTTGGGGTGGCAGAGCCTTAGCCAAATGGTGCTTGCATCTGTTAACTGGTTTGGTTCCAAGTTGGTTGCTGAAGGGAATTATTCACTTGGGAAGAAGCAGTAACTGTTATGTGAATGGGGAAAGATAAGATGCAGTAACATGCTAAACCAGCTAGTCAGTATTAACATTTTAGTGATCAGTAGTCTCAGCTGATTTTGGGATGTGAATGCTGCATTTGTCTAAATTAATTCCTCTCAGTGTTTGACCTGCTCTCTCTCTTCTAGGTGTGCAATCACCCAGAGCTGTTTGAGCGACAAGAAACTTGGTCTCCGTTTCACATCTCCCTAAAGCCATACCAGATGTCAAAGTTCATCTACCGTCATGGACAGATCAGGGTCTTTAACCACTCACGGGACAGGCAAGCCTACTCCACTTTTTCTCTAGCTTAGCATGTTTAGTATTATTACTTAGACTTATTTTAGCTTTGTAAGAGCTACTTGACTTCCTTATCTGAGCTACTTAAGTGACATTGGCCAAGCAATGCATTCCTGGTTTTCCTTTGTTCATTCAGCTGTGAAGCATCTGATATCTGATGCTCATTCTTGATGGTTTCCTGATCATCAAATATGCCTTTCATTAAATAAGTCAGAAAAAAAGGAGTTAGAGTTGTTGCTGATGATGTGGAATAGAATAACTTTAAAAGAGTTATTAAAAACAGAACAAACCACCTGGTTTCCCTTCAGTGAGTTTTCATGTTGAAGGAAGCTATTAGTACCTTCTGTTGTGACATGGTATATCATGAGCACTTGCTTGTTCCTTGACAGCTCTTCATGCTTACCTTGAATGAAGAGAAACTGCTTGAGTGTAGTTTGCTCTTTTTCTCTCTCTGTGACAATATGTGATCCATAACTGAAGGCAAACAAAGTTAGATGTGCTAGGGCAGAGATGAGAAAGCCGTGTTTGAAGATGAGGCTCACTGTTCTGTAGGGTAAAATGCAATTCTAGAAGCAATAGTGTGTCTCAGCACTGGGTTGAGAGCAGTGTGTGTGGACTAATGGTGCCATGCAATTCCAGATAGCCAGAGTGCTGAAACACAGTGAAAAACCTGAATGGTTACTCTGCATTTTCTACAGGTTGTGTGATCGAACATGGAGTTGGTTAACACCTTCTTAGTGATTGTTTGGGTTTGTTCCTTTCATTTTTCAGGTGGTTACGGGTTTTGCTTTCGCCATTTGCACCAGACCACATCCAGCAGTCTCTCTTCCATAGGAAGGGTAGGTTTACAGTCCTGGGAAGCAAGTTGGATTGCACACTTGCATGTGGTGGTGTAATATGTCTTATTTGGGAGAAAGGACTGGGAGGCCATATCGTTTGGTCCTCTCAGGTAATCTGATTAGAATATAAAGTTCTGTTAGCCTTTGTACCTAAACATGTATTTCATTCGCTCGATGAGGAAAAGATGGAAGCAGCCAGAAGAATAATCTATGAATAACTTAGTGTTTAGTCACTGCTTAGTCCTACTGCAGTCTCTTGTTCCATTTTTATGTCTTGTTTTAACTTCATAGGATTGACATTTTTGTCTAATGCAAATTTTTCACAGATTCAATTCAGAGAATCTTGGAGTCATTTCAGTACGTTCTGTATTGTATGTTAAACTCCCAATTTCTTTGTCAAGTAGAAAGAGATGCAAGTGACCCAGGATCTAATCAATGAACAAAAGCCCTGCATAAACTGCTTGCATTGACAAATACAGATTGTAATTATTATAGATGATGGATTTTTTATTTGTGCTGAAGAGAGCTAATTAGACTGTTCAGCTGCTGGGATGGGAAAAAAATGGGATAAAAATTCTGGAAAGATACTGGCTGCATTACTATACTGACATCTGTTAGCATGGTCCTCTTCAACTGTGCAAAACCCTTTTCAGTCGAGACAACTCAGATGCATTTACAGGAATCTGCACTTGCCCGTAGCTCTCTAACTTCTGTATGTCTTGCTGATTATTCTGGTCTCTGTTTTGGTACCTGTAACTGGCTTTGTTTCATTGATCCTTTTTGGCAAGCCGTAAAAGGAGAAGAATTTTGGAGATACCATTTTTGTGTAGGAGTTAAAAAAACTAAAATATTTGAGTGACATTGGGGGTATGCAGTGCACATGGTGGGGGGGCTGTTGTGTGTCAGAAAAAGTGTATCTTGAATTGATGAAGTAAATGTATTGTAACGTACAATGATTGTAAGTGTCTATGAGATGTGTTGGCCTAACTTCAGTGTCTCTGTGGTGTAGGCATCAATGAAGAAAGCTGTTTTTCTTTCCTCCGGTTTATTGATGTCTCTCCAGCAGAAATGGCAAACCTCATGAATCAGGGACATTTAGCCAGGTGAGGACAACTTCCTGGTTTTTCACTTGTAATTACAGGTGGTATTAGAGATATCTCTCTGTAAAACTGTTTTCTATGCCTCCTAGTAATATAATTTGTCTATTGCTATTTAATAGAACAGCTTCTGGGGGTATTCTTCCAGGCACAGAGCACCATCATGTAGGGCAGTTTTTATGCCTCTGACAAAAGAAAACTTCTAGACTTGAATTGTAAACAAACAAGATGGTCAGAAGGTGACAGAAGAGTTTGCTTAGCATCACAGAGTTGGTTGCTGGTGTTGCCAAGCACAAAATCCAGACTTCTGAAGGCCAGTGTATTGCAATGCTTACCATCTGCACTTGAGCATTACGTTTTGATACACCTGGAATGAGCTTGTGCTGCAATAGTTGTTCTTCATCCAGGCTGTGTTTCCTGCTTTCCACATGTCCTGTTTTTAATGTGGAATGGAATTCACAGGATCACAGGATGTTAGGGGTTGGAAGGGACCTTCAGAGATCAAGTCCAACTCCCAGAGCAGGACCATAGGATCTAGTGCAGGTCAAATTCCAATGAGTAGTCTCAGGATAATGGATTTTTAGCATCACGAGCTGTATTATCTTGGAAAGGGATATGATCCCTTAGTGTCCTCTGCAAAGGACAGTACTCTGGCTGAAGTTAGGTAGTGACTGTAAGAAATTTGAGATTAAAGGCAATTTGTTATCAATAAATGTGTTTTGCTTAGGGCTTCGTAAGTGTAATTTTTTTTTTATTGTTGTGGTTATTTTGGGCTACTGTTTCTTGTCTGTGTTACAGTAACATAGAACAAATTTCTCCTGATGTAACCGAACTTCATGGGAAATTCTGCATTGATTATGCAGGCTTATGAGTAATTCATATATGGAGCAGTTTAGAGAGAAGTCAGCATGCAATTTTAAGTAGTAGTGGCTAACTCAGGCTTGATCCTTTTAAACAAAGTACTTGAAAGTGTATTCTGAACCACATAGATTCAGATAAGCCATCTTAAAAAATTAAAACAGGAGTAATATAATTGAAAGATGTCTAGCAAAAATTATTTCCTTTGAGTCAGGACACTCTTAAGCCTGAAATTCCGACAGGTTTTTTGTGTCAAATAGAGTTATGATATAAATATACTCAAGCCTTTCTTCCACAAAGCAGTGAATAACTGTATCTACTGTATTGTGTTCCAGATGGTTAGCTCTTTTCCTGTCACTGAAAGCATCCTACAGGCTCCATCACATGCGCTCCTGGATGGAGACAGAAGGAGAGAAGCAGCAGGGGTCATGTGTTCTGGGGAACAGAGATTTCTTGCTTGATGTAAATTTCCCGCTGTCTTTCCCTAACTTGCACAGCTGCACTTTGCTGCAGGTAAGCAAAATTTCTGTGATGTGAAGACAGTAGTAGCAAATCCTCATGAGTGAGAAACTACTCAAATCTTTCTCTCCTTATAAAACAGAGGAAAACATCCTTGAAAACAGGATGACTTTATTTGATGTAGTTAAAGTTCAGAGTGTTGAGCAGAAAAACAGCTTAACTGCTGTCTTCCTCCTGTCTTCCTGATACATTTCAAAACTTGCTATAAAACATAAATCGGTTGAATTACGAGACTTTAAGATACTAGTGGAGTGACAGAACCAGAATCATGATTCTTCAGAGGTGGTTGGTTAAGGAGTTGAGAACGTTGGTTAAAGAGGCTTGTAAACTTCAGAGCTCTGTAATGTTTTTTCTACATAGAAAGTGTTTTCTTTCTGACTAAAACTCTTCTCAGATTCAATACATTGTTGCAACGGCTTTGGAAAGCAGAGACTTCAGCCTAGCAGGGTTTCCGGATTGATGAACAAACATTGCCAGTGGTATCTTTCTACTCTGAAGCTTGCTTCTGCAACTCTCTGGCAGACTCCAGATGTGTCTGACTGTGTAATGCAAGGTCTTTTTCTCTAATCTTTTGCCTGAGATGTGTGGGAAGGCTTTGCGTTTTTATGATTAAACTGTTGTTGATTTCCTGACTTAGGTATAACTCCATTGATTTGTTTCACTGGGAAGTAAGTTCACAAAAGTGCTAGCACAGAGTCAGGAAAGCATATAGTGCAGTTAGCAGATACACAGTGAAAAAAATATCTTTTCTGAAACAGTGAGATTGTGCCAGATTTCTCTAGGGAATGTTGCTTCTCTTCATGAGTCTGGAAGGGGAAAGGAGATAGCCAGAATTCAATTGAATAGCGTGTAGAGGAAGTTGAAATTGAAGAGGCATAAGCAGTAGGAAACCAACTTTGGACTTGGTGTCATGTTTTGCAGTGTTAACAGTAAAGCAAATAAGCGGAGTTGTCTTTGACTGAGCCAAGTGAGTGTGTATGCCAGTTAACTCTGGCTGTGCTGGTCTTTAAACATTCTGTGTCCTCCTGTCTAGCTCCGTAAAATATCTGCTCTGTGTGGATTTACTTTCAAGTTTCTCAAGGTTTTACATTCAGCTGCTTGCATTCTGACTGTGTAATGCTTATTTCTGAGACTATACTGTAGTTCTCTTGTGGAGTCATAAATATTTCTGTGTAACATTAAAGGAGGAGAAGATGGTATCACAAGTTGTATGCACTTAGAGAAGGTATTAGTCATTTTTAGATGCCTTTGGGTTAGTGTGCATGAGTACTGAAACAAAAGTCCTTCTATGTTCTTAAAGAACAGGGATGAGTTAATATTGGAGATGTGAAACGTGGGATACGCACGCATAGGTTTCAGCATTAACAGTGGAACATAAAGCACTTGGATAGGCTACAGACCCACCTGTACCACCACTTGGCAAGACTTACACACATAATTTGTTTTTTCCAGTTAATTTCTGTTCTTTGATGAGGTAGTTAATTGTGTCTTGGGAGGCTCTAGTGCTGTGACTGTAACAGCTGACTGTTACACAGAAAGCAGCTAGCTGAGGAGCAGAGTTCACCAGTGTGTGCAGCGCAGCACAGCACATTCATGATTACCACAGTGAATCTAAAGGAAGTTTAGTCCCACAGTTATGACAGATATTTTAGAACTGTTTTATAACCTGCATGTTAAGGCTAGTTACCACCTGAAGGTACTTGCTAAGTTTCCACAATTTTGTTTGCACAGATTACTTAGAGAACACCTTTTAAAAAAAGAAAAAAAAAAAGGGGGGCACAAAATCAGAGTTGATAAAAACCCTGCCCTTTACATGCCAGTCTTTTAGTAGTGTGCACCATGAATGAAGATCTCATCTTAGTCCAAATTTGGGAAACTTTCAATATAAAGTTCCCAGAGGCTTCATAAGATAGTAACGTGTTGAGAGTAGGAAGGGAGAGAAACAGAGGAAAAAGGAAATGGTATAAATCTGGAAAGGCTTTTCTTAACTGCCCAGATCAGCATTTCCGATGTAAGAGACAAACTATGAAAAGTTGCTAGACAAAAAAACCACATTTATTTTTAACAGTTCTTTCTGAAACTGAGGTAGCATCTGTCTAAAGATAGTGTGAGTTTTTTCAGGTAAACACACAAATTCTTTGCCCTGTGAGATCACTTAATTCCCTTTACTCAGCACCTCCTCAACATGATTTAATTTGTATACATTCATTTAGTTACCTGATCTGTTGAGATGAACCCTTCTCTCCTTCCCTTTTCCAATTTTCTTTCCAAAAAAAGTGAGTATTAATGAGCTTAAGATGCTGGCACCCATATTGATATGTGGCCTCTTTCAGTGCTTACTTTGGATTGCATCCATGTAGTGCATGTTGTACTTTGTTAGGTTTTACTAATCTTCCTCTTTGGTTCTTGGCTCTATTGGATAAGGTATGTGATCCGTGTCAGAGCTGTGACTGTGTTGAGTTCTGTAACCTTACCCAGTCTTTTCCATGTATGTGACTGGTGGGAAACTGGTTTCTGCTACCCGTGTTATATCTGGTGTCTGCTCTGTTCATGAATACTTAATGGCTGTGTTTGTCAGGGAATTCAGAGAGGGATGTGTCTTAGGTGACCTGTTCATAATTTGTACACAGGAAGTATGGTGCTGAAAATAAGGTGGTTGAGCATGTAAAAAACCTGCTTCTAATACTGTGTGCATACAAAAATAATACTCTTCTCTTACTTTGGATCTGTCTTTTATGTTTCTTCCTGGGTACTTCTAATTGGGCTAAAGCCACCCTCAGTGGCTCTTTGATGCTATCTTCCAAAAGAGAATTAAATAACAAACTTGCATAGGTTTGGAATTACAGTTTGTTAGCTTCCTCTCTATCCATTTCTGGTATTCTCAGTTTCCAGGAAATGAAGTTACCAAACCCCTGTTAATGACTGCAGCTGCAATCAGTATGCCAATGCTTGCTGTCGTAAGCCTTACTGCAAAGCTCTTGTGACTGCAAGCAGCACTGATTCCTCTGTACCCCCAGTGTGTGAGCCGGGGTGGGGAGGAGAGGAACTTTGAATTCAAGCAGTTCTGAATCTGTCTAGTAGCCTGCTGTTGCTGAGAGGGAAGTCATGCTTCCTGTCTGACTCTTGCTGTCCTCTCTTTATTCTCAGCTGTTGAATCCTGCCTCCACTGATGTGGGCTTGCACTGTCACATCCCTGTATGATCCGGCTTAAAGAAACTTTATTTTAATGGCTGTTGAATTTGTTCTTTGATCAGATAAGTAGCTAGATAGGCTAGGTGGTGAAACAGATCAAAAGACTTGGTTAGAGTGGAGGGGCAAGGGTTTATTTTCGTCTTGATTTTCATCTTGATCAGCATCTTAATGAGTACGGACAGCTATGCCAACAAGAAGGGGCTCTGCAGGGACAGGAGTGAACATGTGAAGCAGTTGTTGCTTTAGCCAGCATTACCAATAAAGAATTGCCAGCTGAGTAAGAGCCTGAGTTTGGAATCACTTCACATTATGCAGCGTGGCCCAGATTTTGACCTGTGCTTTTCGTCCCTGCTGAGTGTCAGTGAAATGCCATTGTCAGCTCTTGCTGCTCTCGCCTTTTATATAGAGGAGCAGATGCTCAGGCAGAGAGTATCAACTTTATTTTTCCTACCTCCAGACCACGAGTCACACTGGCAGCTGAAAGACCCAGTTACGTGCCAGGATTGACTGATTGGTATCTCTTCGTTGGTGCTAGCACTTATGTACAGGGAAACTGTTTTTCTCCCTTGTCAGCAGGTGCCAGGTGATGCATGCTAGCTATCTGCATCTTGCCCACTGCCTCTCCATCTGGAAATAGAAAGGACTCAGAATGCATGATCTGTAAATGCTGACTGCTGTGGGTGGTTTGTATAGGAATGTGTGTGTGTCCAGTGTACAACATGATGCACAAGTTGTCTGCTTCTGTCACATTTAGAACTTCAGACACTAGGATTTTAGAAAATTGCGAGGCTCTGGTGTTAAAGTAGCATACAGTTAATGTTGGTGCATGAGGAACTGAGGCAGAACAATGACAAAGCTTTACATACTGTTTAGATTTTAGCCAAGTGAGCTGCTAGAATTGTCAGGGGGGCACATCCTGTGACCTTATGCAGTGAGAGGTGTACCTCTTAACGGTGCTAAAATTGTGTTGTTTCCTATAATATGCAGAATAATGTTCTGCATGCTAAGGACACAGCTGTATGTAATAATAACAACTGGTTGCTACAAATACAGAAGAATCAGAATAAAAACTAATTAGGAAAAATGACTTAGTTTATAAACAGTTTATTTTGTTGTTTGATACAGGTATTTACAGTTAAAAAACTATAAAGAAAAATTGACTTTGTTATTTTTCTATGTAGAGTTGGCATCATAGAATCAGAACCGTTGAAGTTGGAAGAGACCTTTGAGATCATCAAGTCCAATTCCTCTTCATAGAGGTCTCCTTTCTTTAAACTGCAGTGGCATCTCAATGTCCCCACTTTTAAGTCAATGTATTTTTCTCTGTCAAAAGGACACTTGTGACAAATTCCAGGTTTTATATATGGCTGTGTAAATTACATGTGAGTAACCAAAGTCTTCAAGAAAAACTCAAGACCTTTTTGTACAGGAAAGGAAGAAAAGATGGGAAATGACGAAAATCCAAAGATATCAGTCCAGACTAGGTTTTTTTTTTTTTCTTCTCTGCCCAATTTCTTTTTCCTCATGCTTCAAAACAGATAAAGGAGTAGCTAGCAAATAGCTTGAGGGTCAGACTAACTAGAATATTCCCATATGAGGAAATGGCCTCAAGTTTTGCCAGAGGAGATGTAGGTTGGACATTAGGAAAAAATTCTTCACTGAAAGAGTGCTCAGGAATTCAAACAGGCTGCCCAGGGAGGTGATGGAATCGCCATCCCTGCACTTGTTCAAACATGTGTGGACATGGCACTTCGTGACATGGTTTAGTGGGCATGATGACGTTGGGTTGAGAGTTAGACTTGATGTTCTTAAAGGTCTTTTTCAACCAAAGCAATTCTATGTTTCTACAATCCTGTATTTCCTTTGTGGTAAAAGCTATGGTCAAAAGTATCGAAGAAGGAAAAACTTGTTTCTGGCTCTAGCTGAGCATAAAAGCAGGTATTGCTATGAGCTGTTCTGATTTCATCCATGTCAGGATTTGAATGTTCTGCTAATTACACAAAGCTTCTGCACCTTGTCCCTGCAGAATACATGTAAAGTTTCCTTTTTCAAAGAGAAACATTGAATGGTGAACATCCTTTGTGTTTCTCATGGGTGAGTACAAGATTTAACAGGAGTTTTCCTTTACAGAGATGGTGACTTCTTAATTTTATTTGTGTTTTCAGAACCTCGTGTTCAGTAGCCACTGTAAAGCAGTTACTGGCTATTCAGACCACGTCATATATCGAAGGAGATCAGCTACCTCATGTGTACGGTGCTGCCAGGTGACTGAGCTGCCGTCCTTCCTGTGCATAGCCAGTCCACGGGTAAGTCCAAGTGGAGTTGTAAATTATGTGTTTTCTATTGTGTTTTAAGTCTTGCTAGAATTGTGTGCTAGGAACAGGATGATCTATTAGTTTCTTTTGGTTTTGTAAAACTGTTGTGAGGATATCCTTTAGCCGCTGTGTTCAATAGTGGGATTTTTCATAGGGGAAGTGACTGTAATGTGGACAGAAGGGAAAAGGGATGTTGTAAGATGCACCCAACGGGAGTTATTCTGAGATACAGAGATTTCACTTTCTCTCCTCCTAAGACCTAATACCTTGTTTGGTCAACTCCGATGACAAAAGGGGACTGAAGAGCAAAGTTGTTTTGAAAAGCATGTTTGTTTTCTCTCATTGCATCAGCTTATGCTCTGGAAATGAAGCATCAAATTGCAGTATGTAAGGATTAGTGAGTTGGTATTTTATAAATGTTTTGGGTATTAAGTGGTACTGCTTGGGACTCTCCATCAACTATTAACTGAATTTTCAAATTACTTTTATCTGAAGTTTCCTGGGCTGACAGAAGAGACTTTCATAACTCACTGGCTGGTTTTTCATTCCATAGTGGTGCATCCTGAGAAGGATGGATGAGATGTGCTTACACCAGCAGGCTGCCCAGATGCTGTATTCTTAGTTACAGTTGGTGTTATTGCTGTAGGCTTTATCAAATGGGACTTCATGTGCAGTTACATATTGGCAGCTGGAGAAGGGAGGATGGTAAATAAGACTTTGCTTACCACCTTCCTGCTGCTCCTCCTTGAGCTGTGTTCATTTCTGCTTGCAGCTCTGGGTGCCAGGGATCCAACTGAATTGTCAGAGTGGCAGATCACTTCATACTTGGTTTAAGAACAGGCAGTTAGTTATCTTGAGAATAAATTGTGAAAACCACTTCTTCAGATCCCTTTGATTTGTTGCCTCTTGTACTTAACATTTGTGTTGCAGATGAATATGTTGAATATTTCCTATGCATTAGAAAGGGAGGAGGGGGCTCAGAAGGCTGCATGGGAAAGGGAAGGGGAAGGTGAGGAGACATGATAACTGACACATTCTAGTGAATACAAGTTGCTTGTTTTGGCTTGGCTGGTGTATAAAAACTAAGTGGAGGCATGGCATTTTGTTTCTAGGAATAAAAAGACTTAATTTTACGCTTGTTAGAAGTGTTTGGCAGGAGTATAGAAGGCCTGGAACAGCAGAAAGAGCACATGTGTTGTCAGAAACCATAGCCTGCTGGTGGTGTTTTACCTGCCATGGATTTTGGGAAGTGAATGGAGCGAATGATAGGAATAGGAGCATATGTTTGTGTAGCAGCTTAAAGGGGGCTTCAGAGCTGTAGTTTTCTTTCTTTATAGGCAGTTTTCTGGAGTACAGACAGGCCTCAAGTAACTTAGAGGATGAATCTTGTATTCCTGTATTCATTAACAAGCTGTTTAGTTCCATTTAGAGTAATATTGCTTGTGTTAGCTCAGCAGTTTAGTAGATCCCATCATGTCAGAGATCTTGTGGTCAGAACTGTCTTTGGGTATCTCACATCAGAAAGGTTAACTTTGCATGGAGGAATGCAAAGAATGCAGGAAGCATTTCACAGTTACGCTAGCTAAACTCAGGTACTGAATTTAAGGTGAAAATGCATTCCTATATCCCTATCGTTATGATTTAAAATTTTTATTTTCCATTTCTGAACCATGACTGCTACATTCAGTCTGACAAGAATGTGTTGACATAGGTCATCCTTAGTACTAAACCCTCCTTACTTTTTGTTACAAGTCAAACCACAAAAGCAACCCTGAAAAAAAAAAGGAAAAACTGCTCCATGACAAGAAGGAGAGAGGAGGAGCATGAACAAGCTTGACTGGAAGACTTTTAAAATCTGTTTCAGAAATTTAATGGATTTTTTTAAGGCCCTATAAAAGATAGAGAGTTCTGTTCTAGCAATGTGTCTATCTTTTAAAAATTCTATTTTGTTCAGTTGGGTTTTTTCTTTTAAAATCCAAGCTGTGCTTCTGTGTCAGANCCCCCAAGTCCCTCTCCTTGGGGCTACTCTCAAGCCAGTCACTGCCCAGCCTATATTGGTGCTTGGGATTGCCCTGACCCAGATGCAAGACCTTGCACTTGGTCTTGTGGAACTTCATGAGGTTGGCTTGTGCCCACCTCTCCAGCCTCTCAAGTTCCCTCCAGGTGGATCCCTTCCCTCCAGCATGTCTGCTGCACCACACAGCTTGGTGTCATTGGCAAACTTGCTGAGGATGCACTCAGTGCCACTGTCCATGTCGTTGACAAAGATGTTAAACAAGACTGGTCCCAGGACTGGTCCCTGGGGGACTCCATTGGTCACTGGCCTCCACTTGTCACTGGCCTCCACTGGGACATGGACCCACTGACAGCCACTCTTTGGGTGTGGCCATCAAGCCAGTTCTTTATCCATCTAGCTGTCCATCCATCAAACCCATGTTTCACCAGTTTGGAGACCAGGATGTCGTGCTGGACAGTGTCAAAGGCTTTTCTTAGGTCCAGGTAAATGACATCAGTTGCTGTTGCACACAAATCAACCTGTTCTGTTTCGTGTGTATCAGCTGCTGGTCTTGGGCATCCTGGAAATAAATATGATAGATTGTCTGTGCCTGAAAGAATACCTGTTGCAGTCTAGAAATGTGAACTGAAATGTGATGATTAAAAGTGTCCTTTACAAGAAACAAGCAAAGTCTGTACCGTTGTTGTGGTGACCATCGGTGTTCGGGTAGCAAAACTTGGATTTCGAGAGGTTCTTCTCTCTCCCAGCTTTGACTGCAGGTGGCAGCACAAGATGGCATCAGCTCTGATGCTGTCTAGTGAGTACTGGGAGTGTGTGCAGTGTTTCCTAATGCAGGCACATTCAGTTTGCAAGGTTTTATGTGACTGTGCACAGACCTGTAAGTCAGTCAGGTTTTAAAATAGCTCTTGGCAACTTGCAAACATTAATTTTATTGCCACTGCTAAGACTTTGTATGCTTTCTTTTGTTGTTTTATTTTGTTATCTATTCTGTGCTTATGAATCTATTTAAATGATTGCTTTACCCTTACAAAAATACATTTATGTGAGATTCTTTTCCTATGAGAACTGCAAAATGGGAGGGGATCACAGGCTTCCACTGAGATGATGTGGCTTGGTATCTTTTACATTGAGTCAGCTGGTAATTTCCAGAGAGGAGCAGCCAGCCTCCAAGATAGCAGACAGTCTGTTCTGAGATATGGATTGTTGCCTCCATCTTACAGTTCTAAAACACAGCATTTAACACTGTTGATATTTAAACTCTTATTTCTTGTCATTCACTTAAGCCTTTAAAATGTGTAACATTTTATCATGCAAATGAAAATATGCTATTTTTAATATAATTGTGTCAGACCAGAGTAAGCCAGGACAAATGATTCGTCTCCTTCAAATCATAGAATCACAGAATTGTCAGGGTGGAAGTGACCTCAAGGGTCATCTAGTTCCAACCCTCTGCCATGGGCAAGGACACCTCACACTAGATCAGGTTGCTCAGAGCCACATCCAGCCTGGCCTTAAAGACCTCCAGGGATTGGGCATCCACTATCTCCTTGGGCAACCTCTTCCAGTATCTCACCACCCTCATGGTGAAGAACTTCTTCCTAATATCTGATCTGAATCTACACACTTCTAGTTTTGCTCCATTCCCCCTAGTTCTGTCACTACCCAACACCCTAAGAAGTCCATCACCAGCTTTCCTGTATGCCCCCTTCAGATACTGGAAGGCCACAATAAGGTCTCAGAGCCTTCTCTTCTCCAGACAGAACAGCCTCAACTCTCTCCGTCTGTCTTCATAGGAGAGGTGCTCCATCCCTCTGATCATCCTAATAAATACACAAAAGCCTTTTGGCTGCACTACGAGGTTCTTTCTCTGTTTCACGTTTCAGTTATCCCGTTATCAAACCAATTCCTACCCTTTCTCCATTTTCCAGAAGCTCAACTACTTAACTGTTCACCATCAAACCCTACAGACTCTTCTGCTGTTCCTTCCCATGCATTTCTGTCAGTTTTGAAATGTGAAAACTTTCACAGGTTTGATTTCATTTGTGTTCCTTTTCATTTGTTACCTTGCTCCCCGTGGTCCCCTGGCTAAGGTGTTCATTTGCACTGTGTTAGGGTTCATAATAAGTGTTTTCAACTTACAGGACTCTGTGTGGATGCTCTTTTTCAATTGTACTTCTGAATTAAAAGCAACAATGGCTGATAATGATATATTTGTTTCTTGTATTGGTGAGGAAACTAAAAAAGCACTGCAAATTTATTGCTCCTTTCTGTCTTAAGCCCATACTATAAGATGAATTGCCTAATTTTGTTTCCTTTTTAAGCAAGTTTACAATAACATGTGAAAGTTTTTACCAGATTTCTTCTGTAGATTAGGTTAGAAATGGCTTGTAAATGTTTACACCAGAATGTTGGCCCAGATCAGAAATGTATTCAGAAAAGATAGGAGGAAGAAGTTGGCAATCTGCACTTTTACTGGAAATGTTTTTTGTGCTGGCTGGTGAATTGCTATGTGTTTATATTTGAGTGAAAGTGTAGCGATTGTATTTACTTTGGATCATGTGGTTTGACTCTTGGTGGAGTATCTTAAGAAAAAGCCAGCAGAGTAGGCTCTCCTGGTGTTTACCATGGCTCAGCTACACTTTCGGGTTTTATTGCTGCAGTATCTTGAAGTTGTCCTTTACCCTGGTAAGGGAGAGATGAGAGAAAGCTCTAGAGTGCACGAGGGGCAGCCTTGTCTGCTGGACTGAAGGCTTTACTCAAGGACCTCACAGAGTTGGGCTTATAGCTGTTTGGCTAACATTGACCTTACCTGCTCTGTCCAGCTTTGGGTGGATGAGGTAGAACAGGGGGAGTCAAAGTGATGGAACCATTCCAGAATAGCTCCCATGGTGTGAGATCAGAGTTACTATATTTGCAACACTGATCTGTCCAGCTGGCTTGTATGTGCTGGAGTAGGACAAGGGACTCATAGAATGGCCAGAAGATGTCCCTGTGTTCACTTGCATTGTTTTTGTGGCCCACTTCTGCTCAGGTGAGCTGTCAAGCCCAAGAAATAAGCTGTTCCAAAACAGGACAGTTTTCCTGTTCTTTCTTCCACTCCTGAATTTATGGATCTTCCTAATTTTAAGTTATCAAACAAATTTCTGTTAAGGATGATATATGTCATCTCAGTTAGGTAAGTACTCGATTGTCAACAGCAAAAAGAAAGAAATCTAGGGAAAATAAGAGGTGCTGCAAGAATGTTATTCCTCTACTTCCAGCTTTGCTGTCAGTTGCGTAGTAGTTGGCACAAGGAGCTGTTTATCAAAAGGCACATAGCCCATGCTTGGTCATTCATAGGACTTTCTGTGTGTGGTGTGTGGACGTACCACATCTTTGCTTATTTTAAGTCAATCTAAGATTGTTTTCTATTTCTCTGTGTCATAATAATTTGGTCCTGTGGGAAGGTATCTGAGCTGGGCATTTGGTGATGAGGGGAAATCTGAACAAGAACATTATTGTTTTCCTCGTAGGTAACAGCTGTGCCACTGGAGGTTTACTGCAATGACCGAAGTGCAGAATACGAGCGCAGGGCACTAAAGGAAGGTGGAAGTCTTGAAGCAAAGCAGTGTGTCCTCCATGGATCCCCAGAGCTAGCAGCTGACTGGATGAAGCAATGCTCCAGGTTCTTCCCAGAGTATCCAGGAGGGCTGTTAGGGATCAGGCCTCAGAACGGGTGGTCTTTTATCAGGATACCAGGTGAGTTTGGAGCTTGTCATTCAACAGAGATGAGAGAAATGAGAACATTTGCTCTTCAGTTGTCGTTCTGCTCGATTCTGGGCTTTTTTTAGAGGGTAGTGGTGATTCTGCATTTGGTTTTGCTAAGTGGAAGTTAACACTGGTATCCTAAAAGGCATTGCAATTCCATATTCTCAGTCTGGAGCGAAGCTGTCAATGGATAGTGAGCAAGTCCAGTGCAAGCTCTTCTAATGCTTATAGACCTTGAGATGGATGTGATTATTAAAGCACAGTTTACTCTCACAGCTACATACTGTTTTGAGGTCGGAGATAAGATTACAGGAAAAGTAGCAGTCATACCTTGCCTCCTGGTATATTGGAAAACCTTCATACTGACCTAAGAGACCTTGCCTAGGGAAGGATGAATATTACATGTAGTAGTCTGCCATAAGAAGGGTCTGGGGTCCAAGTTCAGAGGAAAGTGTCCAGGAAAACAAGACATGAGGGATTTAATGTGTTTCAGTTGGAATAAAGAAGAATTATTCATATTTCCTGGTGAAGTAGGGAAAAGGTACCAGTGTACTTGTAGAGCAAATGCACTTCATTTTTCCCCTAGAATTAGACTAAAGTAATGCAGTATTTGCTAGAATTTGGTTGCAGCGACTTTGATGGGTTGGGTGTACTGTCAGGAAGTGGTCCTGAGCAGTGAGCAATCTGCAGAAAGTACTAGAGATCTGAGAGATAGCTAAGAGGAAAAACAGCTTACAGTGCCAGATGCTAAGTTATTCCCAGACCCTTTTGGGTCAAGGATGTTTGGCACGGGAAGTTAGTACAGTAGAAGGAAAATGGCCTTTTGCTTGCTACAGTCCGGTTTAAGAAGGTACCTCGTAAGTACTTGGAGTCATTTGAAGCCCATGCACATTTGTCTCTCTGTAATGGAGAAATCATTTTTCACGAGCTTGCTATAGATTCATTTTCAGTGATAGCTGAAGATTTTATAGTTTCTTCAGCAATTCATTGAACTATCAATTATTTGGAAACAGAGAATTATTCTCTGTAGCAAAAAGGAGGAAAAGAGTGAAGGGATTCATTAAGGTAGAAGGCATGAATAGAGAAAAGTAGCTGATACATATTAGACAATGGGCTGCATTGTTTTGAAAATACTTCCATTTTAAACTGACAACTTTGATAAACAAAAATTTATAGAGGACTTTATTATATAGAGTACAAAAAGCTTTCAGGAGTGAGCAAAGAAGTCCAAGATTAGGCAAATTGTTATCAAAGCACAACAATTATTTTGATTCAGAAAGTATTTGGGATGAATGTGTTATGTAAAACATCCTGGATTTAGGAGATGTTGCTAAAAGTGGTTTAAAAAAAAAAAAAGACAAATTTGTACAGCCAGTTTATTTAGGTGGTAAGTGGCATTCAAACCTAAACTTACTCAGAGGGGAGGGCACACACAACAGGTCAGCTGTGTTTATCCATGCAGGAGCAGGCACAGTGCAGAAAGTGCCTGATGTGCTGAAGGAGGCATTTGCAAGGCTGAAGTCTAACAAGTGTCCAATGGAACAGCAGCTGAGAAGGTCTGCAGTGACAAAGAGAAGGGGACTCCTCTCTTTCCTAACCCTGGTCTATCCTCTCCAAACTCGATGTTCCCAGTACTTTGGCAGCAGACTCAGCTGCGATCACTGTGGGAATCTCTTGAGGCTTTTCCTGTTCTTTGAAAGAAAAATGGTCCTGGATTAAATGGCAGGAAGTGTCTGAGTCCTTTTAGCATCGATAAAAAGCACCGGCCTCGCTGGCTGTTTACTGTGAGAGCCAGCTAGCTCCTCACTGACCCCCATTGTGCCGTGCAGGCTGTCGGGAGGGGAACCAGGGGTGTCAACTGGAACCCAGACTTTATCTCTCTTTCCTCTGCTTTTTGCATGTCCAGAGGCACTTTTTCCTCATTCTCCAGAGAGCAGTGTGCCGGGTTACAGTCATCAGCTAAAGCTCCTGATAAGGGTTATTTTGAGTCAATCATTTGTAGCTGTTCTTCCCAGGCTGTAGGATCCTACTGTATCCCTGTACCAGGTTATTTTTTTTTTATGTCTGAGGTAGGAATCTAACTCAAACGGCCACAGTCCCCTAGTCAGATAATTTATATTCATATCTCTGCATGGCTGGAGCAGGAGCTTTTGTTGGTTTTTTAAAATTTTTTTCAGACTGAAAGCTACACAATGGGATTTGCCAGTTACTTTCTTTTTGGATTGGTTCTCTCTTTCTTCTTTATTTCATGCAGTACTGAAGAACCCAAAAATTGCATCCTAGGGATAGTTCTACGACATGCATTCCAGGACCACTATCTCCTGGCTGGCTTAAACTTTTAGAAACTCTTTGGTGCTCTTAATTTAGAGAAATAAAATACTAAATTCAATGCATTTCATTGGAAATCTTCACCAATCATGAAAAACAGAAAATGCCAAATTGCAAATTTTAGAAATCCTGTTTAAAAAAAGAAATAAATTGTGTTTTTCTTCCTCTGAGGTAAAAGGGGATGAGAAACGGAAGTGAAAGAAACTAGAGGTGAAAGACACTCCCCCCATCTCCTTGAATAATTTGTGGTGTTTTCTGAAGATGGGATGAATAAAGAAGTACATTTTCTGTTAGCCTGTCCCAGAATTTGTACTTGGCAGCACTAGGTGGCAGGCTTTAAGCATGCAGAATATTTCATCTTGGAAAACGTGATGGTATCAGGATAGCACACCGAAAGATGCCAGGTTCAGGTCAGATGGTTTTCTCTTCCAGAGATGATAGATCTCTTTGTTATTTCTGATTTGCTTTCCTAAAAAACCCCACTTTCTCACCAGTGCACCCTGCTCTGTTGCAATGATTGACAAATTATGAACTGTTAAAAACATGTTAACTTTTCAGATTCCAAGACCATAAGCAAATAAGTTCTTTACTTGTAATGTGCATTTTGTTGTTATTCAAAAATAGTAACTTACATGATGGTGAGCCAGGGAGCCAGCAGCAAAGGCCAGGCATCATTTTCAGTTACCTATACTTAATTCTACCTATTCACTCCTGTGTGGGAGAAACTGTAGCATTTTGCTTCTAGGGATTTGCTAATGTGTTATTGTGAGTCAGGGGAGGTTGACTTTTGAGTAGACCCTGTTTGTTCTCTCAGTTTCCTTCCAGTCAGATGGCCTTTGGTTAATAACTGTGTTGCTTTGTCATGCGTATCTAGACTTTTCATGGTGCTTAGCTCAACTTAATTTATTCTGAAATAACAAGCAAACTGACCAATTAGAATAAAAGCAGCACGTCATGGCTGTACGGATTTAAAGGAAAGATAACGTTTTGTATAAACATTCCTACTGTGCAGAGTTTTGGGCTTACATAGATGTATTTTAAAACCAAGTAACTGTAAGACATTTCCATTTTTTCAGTCAATGGCCTGAGTTGAAAGTTCGGTATTAACTTTGAAATGTTAACTATTTGCATGTGATTGAGACCAAGCTCTGTTCTAGGCATGGGCGTGTCGTTTTCCATTGTGCTGCACTTAGTACAAATGCCAGCCCGAGCTGTGGTCTGGAGTTTTTGTCCAGCGTCTCTTCGGCTTGGCTCTGTAGTTGAGAGATTCCATTAAATAGTTGCTAACTACACGAGCAACAGTGTGGCACTTGCTTGCTCCTGGCAAAGCAGCGAGATCACCATCACAAGGGAGAGCAAATTGGAGCTATTGGACTATCTAGATAAGCCATCAAGCAAGAAAGGGCAGAGCTCTCTTGCCTTGGATTCTTAGCTGGTGAACTGCAGGAGCGTGACTCTGAAGTTCTGGAAGGAGAGAGCTTTTGCAGCGCTGGCTCATAGAGCAAATAGAATAGCTAATCATTTTAAGCAATACTTTCAGAAAGCATCCTAATGCAGATCTCTCTAATTCCAGCATCACCTCTTTTATTTATATTGAAGCTAAAGGATATTTTTGAAAGAGATCTTGACTGACCTACTGAAACAATAGAGGGTCCACCATGTTTCTGGATATGAGTGTTGCTGACAAGTTTTTCCACAGTGTTGGAAGGATTATAGGGAAGCGTGCCTTGTTTTTACACAAGTCACTGGATATCGTGCCTTTCTCTGCTACTACAGAGTTCTCTTCTGTTATTGAAAACCTTTCTTCCAAAGAAGAACCTTGAATAGTGCCAAATGCTCTTGGAAAAATTGAAATGAGTCATGTTTCTGAACACTGCAGGAGAAGTAGTTTTAACACACTGAAATCTTGGAGCTTTTTCCAGAGCACTTGCTGGCTTTTAGAGCCTTTCCAAAAGGCAGGTTATTTCAAAATCATCTTTTGACTTCATTGTAGGACAACAACTGTTTTCCTGCTTTTCTCAGCAAACTATTGGTTGCATGTGTGGAAATCAAACTTAGCCCTCTGTGTCACATTGCTGCATTTGGCCACTCATGGACTTTGTTGCCTACTGTGCTCATAAAAGCTTTTAAGGAGCTCTGTTGTGTGATCTGTACTTCTCTGTTCCACAAGTAGGAGTTGGGTTTTAGCTACGTTAAAATGCGTGGTGCTCAGATGAATTAATTCATTTTTGTATATACTTTTTTAATCAGTATATTGTGCTAGACAGTTAACTGCCTTAGAGAAAGCTGCATTTCCCTCAGCTCATCAGTTAATTCATTCTGTGGAAGGAGAAATGTGCAGAAGTGTTACCTGCTAGACGTTAGAGAATGGTACCTGCTAGACGTGTTGAAAATATTTGGATTCTGTACTAGCCTGCACCATCTGCAGTTACCGACTTTCCGGTTTGGCTGTAAACCTAAATTCAGACATCCCAAAGAATAAAGAATCATCAGTGGCCTTTCCAACAGATAATTTTTTTGGAAGAAAATCTCTCTTCATCCTCTTTCAACGGTAATGTATTGTTTACTGAAGTTTATGTACAGAATGTACAAACAGGAAGATCTCCTTCCTGCAAAATACTTCGTGAGCAGTGCTGGAATACAGAGGACACGAAGTATGAAATCTTAAGTGACTTCAAAGATTGCCATGTGGAAATACTGCTTAAACAAAGAAAGAAACCCAAAAAGTGGAGGGCAGGAGAGAAAAAGAAAAGTTATGGCAGTGCTGTGAAGAGGCTGTTACTTTACAGTGACATAGGGAACATCATTTTCTGTGTTGGTCAGGGATTTATTTGATCTTGAAACTGGATCTGTGGAGAGTAAGTCTAAGGCTTAGCAGGGGGTAGCAGCAGATGTCCAGAGGACAGATCTTTAATATGTGAAGTGTGGAAACATTGCTTCAGCTGTCAAGGCATGGCGTAGTTGTAGATCTGATAGGATGAACTACTTAGATGAGGGAAATGGCTGTGCAGAGAAGGGACTGAGATGGTACTCATGAAGAGATCAAGGTGTGAAGATGTTTTGCCAAGGATCCATTCATATACGCCTGTCCCACCAAACAAAAGTTACTGTTAGCAGTGTGATTATGGCAGCCAGAAGGGACCTTGCAGTTTCTTGCATCACAACTTGTTCTTTCAGGGCTTATAATGCAGTGAAATGCTAAGAAAGCTTCATTTGTTGCCAGTGGCTGGTTTGTCTTTGTTAGTTACCTGCTTTTCTTCCACTTATCTTTAGACAAAGAGAGCCTGATCACGGACAGTGGGAAACTGCATGCTCTTGATCTTCTGTTGACACGGCTGAAATCTCAAGGACACAGAGTTCTTATCTACTCCCAGATGACACGGATGATTGATTTACTGGAGGTAGGAGAAGATACAGATTTAGCAGCAATGCCTTGGAGAAAATACTGTAATTTAGATGCAATGAACCTGATGTAAAATCATACTGGAAGATGGCCACCAAAAGCATTACTATGAGAATGTAAGAGCTGCCATACAAAGTTAGGCTTAAGGTCCAGCCTAGTGTCATCCTTCCACCAGTGTGCAACAGCAGATGGCATGGGAAGATGTACAAGAATAGTGATACTTCACAATTGGTCTCTCAGTGTCCAGCAGCTCTCAGCTCAAGGGAGGGCTCTGTGAGCCTTCTGTATATTCAGTTATCCTAAATGTGTTTTTCTTCCATGGAATTGTTTAGTTGCACCTTGAGTCTCTGGTTTTGTCATTTGCAATGTGCTGTGGCAAGATACTGCATACCTGATTATCCTCTTTTGCTGGTTTTAAGCTGCTTCCTCTTATTTTCATTTGATGCCAGCGTCCTTTCAGTGGAAGGAAGAGGGAGTACAGTGATTAATTCTGCTCTTGCTCTCTATCACCTTAGTTGTGTGCAGAGACTTATCTGGAATGTATGTCTAGAAAGAAATTAAGAATTAACTCATTACTCATTATTTAGATACAGTGAAGTCTGCTTCAGGGAAAAACAAACCAATATTGGAATAGCACAGTTGTCATTACAACCGAAGAGCTAATCTTGATGAGGCATTAGTAGGAGAGCTCTTAATTTGATGTCCTACTGGTAATACTTATGGGAAATACTTCTGTTTCTCTGAGCTTCTGTTGAAGACAGCAAGATTTGAGTGTTTGGCTGGATCTGGAAAAAAGGAATATCTTGTGTCACCAGGTCTCTGCCCCTTATCAGTGAAGAATTAGTAGTAATAACTGATGAGTAATAATAACCCTGAGTCAGAACACAGGAGAGCTGATGTATGCTAGTTTCAAAGAGGTGATTCTGTGAGAGTGTTCTGTCTGTGAGCACATCCTAGATGGGGAAACATCTGCATTTGGCAGTATAATTTCAGTACTACTAAAACACCAGGATCCTGTGATCCTCCAGCCATTAGTCCTAGCTGTATGTGGGCTCCCTCAGCAGTGTTTGACACAGGATATCATCTTCTCCACCATAAAGTAAAGAGAAAAAGCAGGAAGCCTAAATCAATAGCTGCCTACAGCATGACTCCTGTATGCGCAGGAGTGCATTTTAAGGTGAACAGTTAATAGTTCAATAACAAACCACAAGCTGAATTTTGTTTTTGCTGCTGTGAGGAAAAACAGAACTTGCATGGTTGCAATTCTGTATTTTGGCTCTTTGCCCAGCATTGCTTCCTATGCCTCTCTTTTTGGCAAACATTGAACATGGTGCAGGTTTGTTAGTACCCTGCATTAAAACCACGGAGCTCATAAAGCTGAGTGTTTAGTGTGCCTGTCTTTTCTGTTAGCATTCCATTTCAAAGGCCTGGAAGTACCATTTTGCTATTCAGCCTCTTAGATGCCCAACTTTACTTGTTGGGTTGTATTATCCAAACAAGCCACCTACCAAGGTCTCTGTTTTTCTTTCTCCCCACCCATGTAACAGAAGCTGGAGTTTAAGCAAGCTGAAAATCAAGCAAGTATTGAGTTTGTAAGAAGATTGTAGAATCACAGAATTATTTTGGTTGGTGTAGCAGTAGATATTTTTCCTGCCCAGAGATACCAAAATACATCCTCTCTGCCTTCTTGAATATGAGAAGACATAAGATGTCCTTTTAAGAGTATTCTGCCTGTGTCAGTGTAACTGCTAGAGTGTCATGCTAACCTAATCTACAGGGCAGAGAGGACAAACCTCCTTTTATGACTTGGTTTACTACACCGTAAACACGTTTGTTTGATTTAGCATCAGCTGAAGAATCGCTGCTTAATTCAGCCATCACAGAATGGTGGGGTTTGAAAGGGACCTCTGGGGATCATCTAGTCCAACCCCAGTGCTAAGGCAAGTTTGTCCAGAGCAGGTTACACAGGACTGTTCCCAGGGGGGTTTTGAAAGTCTCCAGATAAGCAGATGCCACAGCCTTTCTAGGCAGCTTGTTCCAGTGCTCCATCACCCTCAAAGTAAAGTTTCTTCTCATGTTGAGGTGGAACTTTGTGTGTTAAGAGCCAGCAGATATAAATACAGAGTGGAAAATTGTTTTCTTTTAACAGAAGAGAATAAATTGTAAGTCCAGTACTGTTATTTGATGCTGAGATGTGCTTCATATATTTCCAGATTGTGATGTTTTCCTTTCTCCGTATGGAAAAGTGGTTGTTATTTCAGTGGGAGCCACATTGCATTGGTGTGATGGGCAGATCAAGCTGTATTCTGCATGAATTCAAACGTTTTAATTATATTCTAGCAGAAGTTTTATTAGTTAAAATGTAAGAGTACTCAATTTGGACTATGAAGTAACATGAAGGGAAAACATTTTAGAGTTTTTGAGAAGATACCAATGTCAAAGCCCAGAACAGCATTGCACTCTCACCATGATCATGTCATTGTGTGTCATTCCTTTCCTGTACAGATACCCTGTTGCCAGGGTCATTTTCATTATTTTTCCTAGATTAATACTTATTTGGGGGTTTGGTGATCTCTTAATGCTGAAAAAGATTCCAAGGTACAATTTTCAAGCAGATCCTAGTGTAAGTGTTTCCATGAGATTAAAGCCTTCCCATGAGACCTCCCCCACCCCATCACTCATTGTGGGAACTAGAAAAATGAGCAGTCATCAAGTGTCTTCCACAATTACAGTAGAAACAAGGTATATTGCTGCTTAAATAGTGTCTTCACCACCACAGGGGTTTTGTGGTTTCTTTGGGTTTCTTTCTGGCTGGAAGTATTCCATTTCTGTGAATGCTCAGAGCACTAAACTGATGAGTAGTGTAAACTGCAATGTTTTTTCTTTTGTCTGAATTGAAAGAGCATGCAGTTAATATTTGAAAAATACTACACAAAACCAGTTCACAAAAAGGGGTGCTTTGTGCAAGCACCATTACACTACTGTGAAGTGTCCTTCTTCACAGGATCACAGGGTGTTAGAGGTTGGAAGGGACCTCTGGAGGTTATCAAGTCCAACCCCACTGCCAGAGCAGGACCACAATCTAGTGCAGGTCACACAGGAATGCATCCAGACAGGACTTGAAAGTCCCTCACCCTCTCCTCATAAGGCAGTGCTTCAGCCCCTTAATAATCTTTGTAGCACTCCGTTGGACTCTTTCAAGTAGATCCTACCCTTCCTGAACTTGATTGAAGAAGTGGATGGAAGCAGACCAGAACCTGTTAAGGAGAGTTTATGCACTAAGTTAAAGCACCAAGCTAGTTTGCAGAGCAAGGCAGGGAACAACCAGTATTAGAGGTGTAGAATATCTTATTATTTTGTAATTTGGGCCTTACTGGAAATATCTAAGGTCTGCGATAAGAATAAATGGAATGAAAGGTTGTTTTTTGTTTGTTTAGAAGTCACTAATGAAGAGATGGTTAAAAGTGTGGTGAGGGGAGACTAAATCAAAATGTTGAAAGATTGGATCATCATAGTAGTAGATGAAGACAGTAACAAAGGAATGGAAGGAAAAGGCCTTTGTGAAAATAGACAAAGGATTGAACAGTTCTGGAGAAAAGGTCACATGGCACCTAAACGACAGCTGTATCTCTCTGGTTCAGGTTGGTGACAGAAACCTGTCACAGAAATGGAATAAATTGATGGTAAATTAGGGCTTGAGTGTCTGTGTGGTGAAGTAAACTTCTATCATACTCATCTTGAGCTTTATTTTGTGTAGCTCGACCATTGACCATGACTTTGACCATTTCCACACAGTAAATGTTACCTGCCAGGATTTTTTTTTTTTTCATGTGCCATACCTTGAAACTTCTTTCCAGTAGTTCAGTCTTTTTCCCAAGTTCTTACATTATGGCAGCTTTTTCACCTTTCAGTCTTTTTCCCAAGTTCTTACATTATGGCAGCTTTTTCACCTTTCCCGCAGTAGTGAAGCAGAACAAGAATGAAGAGGAGCCTTGAAGTGAAAAGGAGAACTGAGCATGGTACTGTCAGAAGGTTCATTAGAGTGCAAGAACTGCCATGTGCACACACCATGTCTCACACCAGTTCTCTATCTGCTGAATACTGCAGCTTGGAGCAAGATGAGACCAAAAATTCTTGCTGCTAAAGTGCCATCTGTTTCCTTTTTGTCTTCATTCGCAGTCACAGCATCTCAAGACACATGCAGCAGCAGGGTTAAATCCAAGGAGTGTAACTAAGTAGCAGTTGCATCTCAGCCAGCCAAGGATCCCATTGTTAAAATACCAGAGGGTGTCTTTCCAAAGAATCTCTATGGATATCTGTATAGCCTGGAGAGATTTCTAAGTAATTCAGAGTTTATTGGTAGTTACACAGGTACCAGAAAATGCTGAGTACCTTAGAGCGTACAAAATGTCTCTCCCTGGGAAAAGTCTTTGCCTACAGCATTCCTGGTTGATGCCATTTGATTTGTGTCCCAGGCAATGGTTTCAGTTCTGGTTGGCATGAGCTGTGGACTGGTACAGCAGTGTTCTTGTACACAGTGAGACTGACAGGCTCTTTGCTGGCGAGATCAAGCCTGGGCAGCATTGAGGGTACAGCAGCAGGTTTTTAGAACACTAGGCAAATGGGAGTGGGTACAGTTGGTTTGCTAGGTAAAGTTTGCTTACACAGTGAAAGCTCAGGATTTAGTAAAACCTTAGACTTTGTGAAAACAGACTTCCTATTTTAATGATTTCATTGACCTATTTACAGAAAAAAGGCACTTTCCATATTGTTGTCTGTCATGCAGCAAATGCATCTCCAGCTCTGAGCTGCCATCACCATTTATCTCTTCTATGAAATGAAAAAACTAAAATATGATGGAGTAGCTTTGATTTCTGAATTTCTGTTGTTACAAAATATTGCTAACATAAGATTGCTTGTAGCACATTTGTTGATGACATTTAGAGGGTTTTTTTGGTGTGTTTTTTTTAGTAGCAGTTCTGTTTCTATTGTGGTTTTTGTCTGGAAAAGTCAAGGCCAAATGTTTTCAAGAGCAACTGCATTTCTTTTTTTTCTGGCTTCTTGTTTGCAGGAATACATGGTTTACAGAAAACATACCTACATGAGATTGGATGGTTCTTCAAAGATTTCTGAACGAAGGGATATGGTAGCAGATTTTCAGAACAGGTAATGTATTTTATAAAGTGTTTCTGTGCAAAAGTGGTGTGTACGCAGAGACTTGCTGTAAGATGCCAATAAATGGAATTTACACTTAAATGGTATTTCCTGATAACCTAAAGGCAGCACATCTATCTGAAACAGTTACTGGGTGGTTTGCTGACCAGGAGTAGGTGGTGTTGATACTTCGTCCAGCTGTGTTTTGGAATTTGTCACCTGTGAAAACAGTACTGGAAGCAATTGTAGTATATTCACCTCTTGTGCTGCTTGCCACCCAGATACATGGTTGCTTATACAGAAACTCAGCAGAAGGGCAGCAGAGGTTCATTTGTTTTCATATGCTCTGACAGTTGATGCTGTACAGATGAGGTTGAAAGTCTTGCATGTGGTTGAGCCTTGAGACTGCCCTAGTTTTCTGCAAAAGAAGCCATTTAAGCATGTTTTGTTAAGAGACTAATTAATTAAACTAATATACAAGTGATTAAATAGGGGTTTTTATTGCATAGTAAGATATACTAACCCTTTTTGCTTAGTCTTAGGAGCACATTAGGAAAGAGGAGTATGCAATCATCTTGTAAGTTAACATATTTTAGTGTATCTTTGTTTCTGCTGGGTGCATTATTTATAGTGATTGAATTTATGATTAAGTATTCTTTTAATCATTCTACAGCTTGATAGGATGTCACTCTGGCAGTAGTTCACAGTAGGATTTCCTGGATGGATGTTAAGATGAGCTCATATGGTCAACTCTTATTTTCTAGAGGAGTTAGATTCAGAGTTTTTCATTGCAAGGTGAAAGCAGCATTTTAGACTAGAGAATAGTCCTTGCATTAGCAGTCCCAAGGTGTCACAACTGAGGGTAGGAGAAGAAACTATAGACAGCCCTTTAGGTCACTGATTCATGAGGCTTAAAGACCTGAAGAGCTGTGTTGCAATGATGAGTCTTACAGTGTACTCTTCAGAGCAGTAAAACGTGACAAGAACCTGTGCCAAATCCTTCAAGCGAGAGGACCATGTAGTACCTTTCTCCCTGTTTCCAGGTGTCAGAAACAGATTTATTGCAGGGTTTGATACTCTCCTGGAATCCTGACTCTTCTTCCTCTAAGGTCCTTTAACCAGAAGAGAAGAAATTTGTTTTTATTAATTACCAGAATTTGGTTTTATTAATGAATAGAACAACTGAAGAAAGTAAGCATTTTGGCAGGAAATCCCTTTGAGATACAGGTCAGCCAGTCTAAACAAGCATTTGTATTAAAATATTAGTCGAGTTCCTCTTATACATGATTTACTTCTGAGAAATATTCCCAGGAAAAAAAGCCTGGCTCAGACTAAACTATACTGCAGGATGTCCTAACAGGGTGCTAAAAACATATAGCTATGGAATGATGATTTGTTCCTGGAGTCTGTGGCACTGTCCACTTTCTTTTCTTCCCATATGGCATTTCCAGAAGCATTTCTCATCTGGATGTTCCACTGACTGCCTATTTGCACCTTCCACTGTTGTTACAGGAGTGAGAAGGGTTCCTGGCCAAAGATTGCCCACGTTATGAACAAGCTTTGTACCTGCAAGATAGAATCTAGAGACTGGCAGCTTGCCTTTGGTTTCTTCCAGCTGCCTGCAGCTTAGGGTGGACTTTGGGCCTCTCAGATTTTGAACTGCTAAAAATATTTCAAATTTTAGAGTTCCTGACTATTTTGTGTGTGTGTGTGTGTGTTAATTCAGAGTTTTCATAGTTATTTCTCTTTGTTGGTAATTTCTGTCTTGGACCAAATGAGTCCAGTGACAGTCTGGTTTTTATGATAAAGCATTGCCAGGAACTTGTCAATGTCTTGAAGTTTGAGTCCCAAGAAAATAGTTCTACTTGACTTTCAAGGATATGGATTCCAAACCCCTTAGTTTTTCACACTTGTTGTAGTAGCATATGCGTAATAGCCTGTGGTACACTCACACTTCCTCCAGGAAGGGCAAGAAAGACCCATGGGAGCTGATGAGTGGACATTCAAGGACAGGCTGCCTACAGTTTGTCAAGAAGGAAATGTCCCATGCTGCTCATTCAGAGTTGCTTGTGCCTCACTGATTTTGCATGCAGTAGTGTACAGTGTGCTACCAAAACAAAATGACACTGCAAAGTGACTTCTTTCAAGCAAAGGGCCTCTTCTGTCACTGTCAAAGCAGAGTATGTCAGCCTTTTTGGAGTCCTTACTGGTGCTGTCTACTTCATTTGCATCAGCCTGTTCACAGACCATGTGGTGGTAAACACTTTTAAATGCTGCTAGCCCCCCAGCAGCATTAGTGAGGTTCACAACCTTAGCAGAAATCCTGATTTCACTGCTACCACTTAACTTTTCATTAGCACTTGGTTGTCCTCTGCATAGATTTGTCTTCTTTGTCTTCTTAGAACTGCTGTTGAATCTCAGTGACTGTTGTCCTTGTTGTCTGACTTCTCAGACTAGCTAGGGCTTCACACACATTGCAGGTACTTGTCCAGTGTGCCCCACCTTCCTCAGTTACATAAAAGATTATTCAGCTTAGAGAGTTATTCCAGGTCAGGTATTGAGATGCCTTATCTCTCTCTTAGTAGCCAGCATCCCTAAGTCTGGTGCCACCAAGTCTAGGCCTTGGGGCTAGTATGACTGTATTGGGCTTTGTGGATCTCCCAAGGAGGTTTCCTGAAATGTATTGTGGAATGGCCACCCATATTCTGCTAGGGACTTCTGCCTGAAGGGCCACACTCACCAAAGGTAACTGATCCATCATTAGCTTTTTGTGCTGCCTGAAGGATGCCAGTGTAAATGTCATACAGTCAGTGCAAACTGAAAATGCTCCAAAGTGGGAAGGACAGTGTGTGTCAAGTAGTAATGGGGTTCACTTACAGGCAGTGTGTTTCAAAGAACTTAAATGAGTGAAATGGGTGACTCTTGCTTTTATGTGGTATCTGCTCATTAGTATAGTCCACATTCTCATCCTTGAAACATTTGTATGATTAGTCACAGATGAATTGTTATGTGAGTATCCTGAGATGAATCAATTGATCCTCTTTTTACAGATAAGAAAAGTGAATGAAAGAGATTAGAACTCTTAAATTGAATCAGCTACCCAATTAGGACTACAGTTGAGAAGTTCTTAGACTGAAGGACTTGTTTGTGCCAGTAGATCCTTGTGCTTTTCTAAGCTACCTCTATATTTGCCAGCTTGCCTTGATATTAAGATTATTTTTTTAATCCACCTCCCCTAGGACTTTTTTGTTCTGTTCAAAGCAACAAATTTAGAACAAAACTTGCATCTACAGTTTCAACATTTATTTTTCTTACTTTATCAATTGAGCATTGTTGAGACAACTTTTTTTTTTAAACATCAGTCAGTTCTGTGAAGTAATAAATTATTCTTTGTCTGTGTGAAATCTTAATTTCCAGTGTGGGCAAGACAAAGCCTGGTTTGTTTTGATAGCTATTAATAAGATGCTGTTGCAGACTGAATGTTTGTGTGTTATGACAGTCCTGATTTGTAGATTAACTTCTCTCACTCATTCATGTAGTTTTGTTCTTGACCGTGAGGAACAAAATGTTCTGAAGCATTCAAGTACTGAAGTAGCCCTGATCATTTCATATGGGTCAAAAAGTTTACTTCTGTGTTACTATGCACAAGTAAAGGAGTTTTTATCTCTTTTCTCTGCAGGAATGATATTTTTGTGTTCCTGTTAAGTACAAGAGCTGGAGGCTTGGGCATTAACCTTACAGCTGCAGACACGGTAGGTGAAGTTTGGTGAAGTAATAAAGAATAAGAAATGGGTTTACTGATGTTTAGCTTTTAGTATAAATGCCCTTCTGCCTTTGCTTTTCCTCCCTCATATCTCCAACCAACATTTTTCCCAAGCTCCTCATCTCCTGGCTTCCAGTCTCACAATTTATATAGGAAAATTGGCTGTTCTGTGTGAAAGTTTCCACTCTTGAGCCATGCTGGCCACTATTTTTTGCTACTGCCATTCACATAATGAAATTGCATACCCTTGTCCATTTTGCTCATATTTACAATTTAATATTGCCTTGATGATAAAGTTGTAGAACACTGGACTGTTGGTACACAGTTGTGTGTTGCAATTGGAAATACCTTCCTTCTCCCCACATATTTTAGTGCCAGAATCCAGCTCCTTTCTAGATGGCTGAAGGAGTCTACAGATGCAAATGATGCTTTGATACAGTGAATACTGTTCTGTGTGTGACTGTTTGCTCTTAAGTTTAAGCTGCAAAGGAATTAGCAGAGTGGGGATCAGTTACCTTTTTTTTATGTGCACAAGAATGAAGCAAAGTACAAAGACATTGGTAGTTGAGTATCAGCTAGTCAGGAAGGATAAATTGTGTGTGTTTTCCCCACTCATGCATGCTTGTTAAGGTGCACTTCAAGGATTTGCACTCTGGAGCAGCTGTCACTAATCACTAGGGAAGGAATACTGATGTACATGGACCATTTGTGTCTTCAAAAACTGCTTTTCCTGTGCTTCTAACCCAGCACCTTGTGTGTGTGCAGATTTGACCCCAAGACAGACTATGGTTCTAAGTCACACAAACCCAAAGACAGAATCAAAAATAGTACCTGTTTTTTAAGATACCCTATCCCATCTTGCTGTCACTTAAAAGAAATTGGAAGAAAGCAGGGATCTGTAGGATTTTCAGGAGATGAAGTTGCTTCAACAGAGGAATTAGAGGTGGATGCACAAACATGCTCCTGCATGAGCATTTTTGGTTCTGTGTAAACAGTTTAGTTAGTTTAGTTTAGCTGTCTAACATTTTTTTTTCCCATTACATTCAGGTTTTATGCTTACCATACATAAAGTACTGGTACAGTTATAGGATCATGTTAATGTAATGTGGCACTTCTTTTTTTTTTTTACTAAAAGCACTGGAAGTGTTAGACTAGAACAGACGTTATCAACATTTGAAAGGGAAAAAAATTGGAGTATTACTTTGATGTGTAATTCTAATAATGTCAGTAACACTAAAATAGGTGTCAGCCTGTAATTAATTACGTGATGGTGATTTAATGTGGTGGCAAACAGGAGTTTTGTGCCTCCACTCAAAGCATGTTTCTTGGGACGTTCTGTGAGAGCTGAAATCTTCACAGTGTCAGTTTTGAATTAAACTAAAAGGAAAGGACTCTGTGGGACTGGCCAAAGCTGGGTTAATGCAGCAGGCAGGGGGGCAGTAATCTCGGGGAGCTGTATGGTAGAGCTTTTATCAGTATATTGGATTTTTATTTATTCACCAGAGGCTTCAAACATGAGGTTTTATTGAATCCTTCCTGTTCTGGTGTTCTTTTGCAGGTAATTTTCTATGACAGTGATTGGAACCCAACAGTAGACCAGCAGGCCATGGACCGGGCACACAGGCTGGGTCAAACTAAACAAGTCACCGTGTACCGGTTGATCTGCAAAGGCACCATTGAGGAGCGCATTCTCCAGAGGGCTAAGGAGAAGAGTGAGGTAGGAATAAAATCATCTGAAACAGGAAGTTACAGAAGCAGTATCATAAAACACCTATCAAAATGAGTCAAGAAACAAAGAAAGTATCTGCAAGGAAAGGGAAGTCAAAAGGGCATGACTATGTTCATATCAATCTGTGTCTCTGACACAGCAGGGTTACAGCTGCATTATAGGAACTAGGAAGAAGCTAATTGTTTACACTATGATTTCATGAAAACTGTATCTTATGATGCAATGAAACTACTCAGACTTCTTTAAGACAGTTTCTGTCCTTGCTGTGTCAGGCCTACTGATTCCTCTCATGTTTTACAGTTACATCACAGCTGATTTTTTTCTTTTTTCCCTAAAAAATCTGCAAGGTAGTCAGGTGAAAATATCTCAAGAGGGTGAGGGTTGCCAGAAGAGCTCGGTGTCCTGCAGCATCAAGCAGCTATTGTAGTAGAAACTTTAATCCTCATCACACTTTACTGGCAAGAAAAAAATAAGCAGATTCACTTTCTTTGGTTGCAGTAGATATCCTGTTCACAGCATGCAGGTGTTTTGTGTACGTGGGTTCTGTGTTTTGGGTTTTGTATTTTTTTAGCTTCTCTCTTAATTAGTTGCTGATCATGGTGCTGCAGCAACTGAAACGTCTCCAGCTGAATGCATTTATGTTTCCCTTGCTGAAATTTAACCCATTTTCTCTGGACTATTGCACTAGAGTCACCTGATACCATTCTGAAAATAGTGTAGTCTTCTTGGCTAGTGATCCAAATCATCTAAACCACCTTGTACTCAAGCTGTGCTTCTCTTTTCCCAAGTTACAACTCTTCTTTGTTGTTGTTGGTTTTTAATATAGTCACAGTAATAGAGGTTGAGTGAATTGCTTAAATTAAGATGCTGACTCAATAGTGAAATCTAGTTTTCAGTCAAGGAGACTAAAACTATTAAGAATGCAATCCACATGATCCTAACTGCAGATTACTTTTGAAGATTTGGACTGATAATTTATACCTGACAGATACCATTCTTATTTCTTCTTCTTGACAAAATATAATAATATGTTGCTGAACATCTGTTACATGGTGGTGTAAGAGATAAGCAGCTTTAAAGAGGGAGTAGCAATTTTTTGCACTCTAGCTCAGTTGCTTCTCATATTTTATGTTCTTATGGTCAATAAAGTTTTCCTGACATTTGTCTACTGACTTTGCTGTGATAGAGAAGTTGAATCAATTCTGACTTAAACAGATGCACTGGCATCATTTTTTTGGCTGGCTTTCAGTGTAGGGTAGTTGGAATGGTTCATGGCTGCTTTGAGTAATTTTTTCCTTTTTTTCCCCTTCTAGATCCAACGAATGGTGATTTCAGGCGGTAATTTCAAACCTGACACCTTGAAGCCAAAAGAAGTGGTCAGCCTTCTGCTGGATGATGAGGAACTGGAAAAGAAATGTAAATGAAATTTATGTTGCAGCGTTTTCCCCATCTTCTACTTCACTGGCTTATGAAATCTGTGTTTTTATCTTTACAAACACATGTGTTGCTGATAACAGCTTCTGTTTCCTGGTTCTCTTTGTATTGCCAACTCTTCCTAGAACAAGCTGATTTGGTGTCACAGCTGAGCTGAAAGATGAAGTTGTGCAGGGGAGATATGATGAAGCTTTTATTGGCACTTATTCAGGATCATTACATTGTCCCCGAATGACAAGAATTATGTAGGTCATGACAAGAAAGTATTAGTAAAAATGCTGTACCAGAGGTGCATGCTTTTATGTTGCTTGAAGGAGGAATTTGACTCTAAGACTTTGTAGTAATCAGGATACAAGTAGCATCAATACAGTCGTGTTCTCAGTGGGGTTTAGTTCTGATGCAGCTGACTTTTCTTCACAGTTGTGGTAGAACTAGAATTTCTTGAAAGATTCACAAAAGCATGCAAAATGTCTTTCTAGTGGTGATAACTTCGTGTTCCTTTTCCCACAGTGCGTCAGCGCCAAGAGGAGAAGCGGCAGCAAGAGGAAACGAATCGTGTGAAGGAACGCAAACGTAAAAGGGAAAAGTACGCTGAAAAGGTACCTGGCTGCAAAGGGCTTGCATCTGTCAAAGACAGAGCTGCAAGAGCTTTAGCCTCACTGTTATGTGAGGTGGAAATATTTAATGCCAAGGCAGTCTAATGAGTAAAGCCTTGTTCCCTTCACCGTTGAGCACCAGTCTGTGGCACTTCCTTGCACAGAAAAGGGAAGCTACAGAATACACAATGCACAGTTATTTGTATTTTCACATCATTAGCAACTTGAAAAATAAGGAAGTATTGTATGCCCAAACAGCAGCATCTAGATCACCAGTCGTTTATGGACAACAATTTTAGGACGCTTCTTTATAGTGAGGGTGACAGCAGTGGAACAGGCTACCCAGAGAAGTTGTAGAGTTTCCTTCTCTGGAGACTTTCAAAACCTGCCTGGATGCGTTCCTGTGTGAACTCCCCTAGGGCATCCTGCCTTGGCAGGGAGGGTGGACTCAATCTCTGGAGGTCCCTTCCAACCTCTAAAGTTCTGTGATTCCTTGACCTGTACCTGACAGAAACAAAACGATCAACTGATCATTCCGGGACATAAAGTGGTGACTTAAGATTTTATTTCACAGAGACAAAAAGGGATAGTAAATGAGGCACCAAACACAGCTACATCTCATATAGCTCTGTGTCTTCTGTGGAATAAGAGAAGATCAGTTTGGTTTAAAAAAAAAATCTTTAAAAATATGAACATTCTGAATTTTAAAGGTAGGGAGGCTTTGCATTAATTGGAAATCTGTGTAATGGTAAAGAATTTGAAGCTTACTCCAAAAGGTAATGGAAATCAAAGTAGTTCTGCAAGTGTAGCTCTGCATCATTGCAGCTGTTTTAGAAAGAAAAAAAAACCTACTTAAATGTAAAGAGGGAGCCTTTAAGGGATCTGTCACTTTATTCCTCAGAAACTTGTTTGGGGAAATTCTGGACTTGGCATTCCTTGAATTCTAGGTGCTGAAGTTTTGGGTTGTTTATCTCCTTTCTTCTGTTTTATTGTATTTTTCATTCCTGGTATTGTTTTATTCATTTCAGAAGAAGAAGGAAGATGAGTTGGATGGGAAAAGAAAGAAAGAGGGCATGAACCTTGTGATCCCATTTGTTGCATCAGCTGATAACTCCAACCTGTCTGCTGATGGGGATGACTCCTTCATTAGTGTAGACTCTGCCATGCCCAGCCCATTCAGTGAGGTAAGAGTCACTGCTGCTTTCAACTCTACACTGCTTGAAGAGTGGCCTTACATCTTGTAGGATTCCTGCTTTCTGTCATCTTAGCTAGTGTAGAACTTAGAGTCTTTGGGGATGTGAGATGTCCTAAAGGTGAGCCATGGAAAAGAAAATAATTCATTGAAAGCCCAACAGCTGGTAATAAGCTGCGTTACAGCTCCTCATGTTATTTGACACTCCATTATTCCCCTCATCATTTGCTCTCTGCCTCCCTTTCTTACAGTGAGGTTGTGCTCTGACTCTTCTTCCTTTCAACCCCTGAAATTTTTCTGGCCTGCAGGCCAACTTATTTTGTTCCTACTTTTCCTTTTCCTGACATTGTCATGCTCACATTTATAACTGTGTGCCTTCTTCCGTACCAAGAGCAGTCTCTTGCTTCTTAACTTCACACCTATTTATTGAAATCCAGGAGCTCCTTGAGCTCTTTACCGCTGCTGTGCATGTAAATAGAGCGTGTGGTGTGATTAGGTAGATCATGTGTTGTGCTGCTGGAGAAAATGAGAACATACCAGTTGATTACTTGTGACTATATATTTTTTTAAAGGTGTTACTGTGTTTTTACCCTTCCCTTTCCTAACTTGAGAAGTAAATGGCTTTGTTCTCTGTCATATTTAGATCTCCATTAACAGCGAATTACATATGGGCTCCATCCCTCCTGATGAGAGCAGCAGTGATATGCTTGTGATTGTGGATGATCCAGCTTCTTCAGCACCTCAGTCAAGGGCAACAAACTCTCCTGCTTCCATTACTGGCTCAGTGTCAGATACTATGAATGGTCAGTACCTTTGCCTTGCCTTACTGGTAAACATTGACTTTATGGCTAGTGATACATTTTCTGCATGTTAGCAGGAGTATGTGCATGGTTAGCAGGATTTGGGGGGGGAAATGCTTTTTCGTTGAAAAATTGCCTCTGATCTGATAGGAAAACTGTGTAAAGTCCACCATTCACCACTCTTTCCTCCTTTCTGTGTTACTCATAAAAGTTTTGCCCTCACCTTCCATTGCATGCCCATTAGCAAACAGCAGACAGCCACACAATAATTGATCCCTTTGCCTTAAGTGTGCTTTTGGGCTAATAATCAGCTGTCTGCTTGCAGTGAGTGATGGGACCAGCTGTAATAATAATAATAGTCACAGCATCGCAGAATTAACCAGTTTGGAAAAGACCTTTGAGATCATCAAGTCCAACCTATTACCCAAATCTTGCCTCTTCCTTTCCACACCTGAAACACTACATCTTTATTCATAAGCAAATGTCTGAATAAAATAAAGATGACTCAAGTAGCTGGGAGGGAGAGGAGCAAGTTAGCCACCCAAACAGAACTGACGTAATACATAAATAATACCTCAGGTAAAAACTATTTGCTTAAAGATGCCAATATTTTTACTCATTTATTACCAGGACTATCAACTACCATAGTTTTCTATGCTGAAATAAGTAGAGACAGTTCTCAGCAAGTATCTTTGATAGAAGCAGCCTCATATCTCTCTTTAAGTAAGAAAATGCTTCATTCCAAATTAGAACCTGGAGTCCTCCAGCTGTTTGTGGATTGGATTCATTGTAACAGTGCCAAGTAGTTGGGGTTAATAAGATGTGGCTAATGAAGAGTGAAGTTTTGTATATGGATTTCTCTTCATGGGATCACTGCTTGCTAATGATGTCCATATTGATGTAAATGAAGAGTCTCAGCTGGTAGGAGCAGTGTTCATGTCTATGGCAGGTAGCTATGGAGCTGCACTCATGTGTGAGTTGCCTCAAATACCATGGCAGTTACTGGTTGAACATTCCTTTCTCCTGAAGGTGTTTCAATGCAAGATGCACCTCTCTGTGGAAGAGGCCAGTCGGCTCGCAGCCGGGGACGTCCTAAAGGTGGTGGCTCCAAAGGTGGCACTGGGAAGGGCAGGAGCCGGAAGTCCATAGCGGGAAGCGCCGCCGCCATGGCAGGTGCCAAGGCAGGGGCGGCAGCAGCCTCGGCAGCAGCATATGCAGCTTACGGGTACAATGTCTCTAAAGGTACGTGGGGAAGGGCAGGCAGCAGGCTGCCCAGGGCAGAACCAGCCACGTCAGTTTGGGTGGTTTGTCATTCACAGCCTGTTAAAAAACAGTTAATGAGCGTTGTACCGTTGATTTGGTGTCTCCTTTGTGTTCTGAGATCCAAGTAATACACAATGTGACGTGGGAATGGTGTGAGAGAACAGCCAGTTGTGCTGCAGAGGATCCCCGAGAGCCTAGATGTGCAGAAGTTTAACCTGCCCTTTGAATTATACCACGATTTTCCTCTCTTCTTTTTTTTTTTTTGGCCATCCACACAATTGGGATAGTGGTGTTCATCCCATAGATACGGCTGTGGATTTCCTGCATTGCTCTCCTGCATTGTTGAAGTTACAGCATTGGGTTCCAAAATCTGCTAAGCTGATGGTGCTGGAGCTTCAGCTTTACACCATCTGAAGGCGGCCCAAGCTATAACTGCAAGATGTTTTGTATCTTAAGGATAAAGATACATAAAACTCTCCTAAATCATGGATACAGAGTGGCGTTAGGACTGTTACTATATTGTGTAGTATTGAAGAGCCACCAGTGGAATAATGCTGACATAGAATTTGATTCTCTTTTCCAGGCATGGCTGCAAGTAGTCCTCTACAAACAGCAATTATTCGGCCTTCTGGACTTGTAGATTTTGGACCTTCAAGCGCCTCTTCTCCCCTGAGCTCCCCTTTGAGCAAAGGAAACAGTATTTGTGCAACCCCCAAAAGCTTAAACCTGACCAGCAGTCTCATATCGGAAACTTCAATTCGGAAGCAAAGCAAAGGTGCCCACGCCTCAGGTGGTCGGTAGTGGTTTTGAACCCCCAGAGCTTGTCTAAACTGCGATGGCTTTCAGAGTAGACCACCCTGCCAATCAAAGGCATGCAAGTGAATGCCTCATTGCTGTCCAGCACGTGTGTGTGAAGGAAAAATCAAAGCACAATGGGAGTAGGTGGTTTATGTGAGCACTTTGATTATGTCTATTCCAAAAAACCTCTCTTTGCAGATACTGCAAGAAGAAGAGAACGGAGTCTGGGGTAACGGGGAAAGGGTCAGCTTGTGTCTTACTGACACATCTGACAAAGGTTCCCAAGAAAGCATCCGGCTGCTCCGTGCAATATCCTGCAGCTGCGTGTGCTTGAAGTCACACCAATGTACTTTCTCTTCTGTAGCTTAAGGTGGAACCCAGCGTTAGTTTTATCCTCTGAAATCAGTATCTGCATCCCAGGAATATCCTGGGGAGTCACAAGACATTTCTGTACTGGCAGCTGGTGAGTGGACATGTGAGAGTAACTGGGGGCTAACCTGAAACTGATGTGTGATCAGAAAAATCTTGGATTCTTCTAGTTTGGGCCACTGGGTTCTTTAAAGGTTTGAAATGCAAAGAAAGGTGTCTCAGGTGGTTTCCAAGGAATGGACTCTTCAGCAGCATTTGTCATGAAGAGGTTCAGAGCTGCAGGAAACCGAGAATGCTGCAGGGCTGGTGAGAGAAGCAACAAGCCAGTAGTTCGGTTTGGTTTGCATTTCAGAGTTCTCATCAGCACAAACAGTGTGTTCAGATTGATTTCTCTCACTCATGAGGTGTGCAAAACTCTTAGAAGCTTAGGAACAACATAGGGCTTTATTTCTACAAATCTCAAGAGGGAAAGATGAAGTGGTGAGGAAGAGTTTGCTGCTGTCATAGGTGAGCAGGGTTCTGCAGCTTGCTATGCTGCAAGAGAGGAAATAAAACAGTCCTGAGAGAGAGAGAACTGTGCCATTTCCCCTTCCAGCCAAATCCTGGGACAAAAAATTGTCACATATCCCAGCCATCCGTTGTCTGTTCTTCCAGTGTGTTTTCCCTTCATCCCTGTGCCCATCACACACACACTAGCTTGGCTGAGTTCACTGCAGAGGGCAGATACCAATAGTCACGTCCCATAGGGCTGATCAAAGGCAGCGCTGCCAGTGCTCGTCTCAGTTCTCATTCTCTTGATTGCTCCTTTCCCATTCTCAATGCACAACCCCCTGTGGCCCCTTGCTTTGCTGTAAGCATTGTCTGCATTGCACTGATATTTAGGTGTGGGGCAGTTCTTCTGTCTGACACGTTGAGTTAAAATTAAGGCTGTTCTGCCGGGGCACTTTCATCCCTTGAGAGAAGAAGCAAGTTGAGTTGCAGGTCTGTGCTGTGACAGCAGAAGATGACTTCATTGTTTGTTTGTTTTGTTTTTTTAATTATTTTAATTTTTTTTTCCAACCCCAAATCCTTTGCCTGGCGTCCTACAGTGTGGAGCAAGTGCTTCCTGTGGGCTCTGCCTCTAATTTGCACACCTGAAAATAGCAGAACTGAGCTTAGTTAGATTGATTTTTTTAAACAGATTTGCAGGGGATAATTGAGGGGGAGGTGACGTTTAATTAAACTCACGAAGGCTTCCCCCATCCCCTCCTATTCACATGTATATATGATATTTAGAGGGAATCAGACAAATGCCAAGCCTTTTTTTCTCTTTGAATGTGCTGTCTATTTTTATAACTGAACTTGTACATATGTATAAAGAGAGACACATCTTTCTTTTACTAACTGGAGAAGAAAATCTTAAATAAAATGGAGTGAGATAATTTTATGTAAATCAGTGTCTTTGTGTGGTTTGTGCCTGTGGCTGTATGAATGAGAGGGTTAGGGAAGACTGCACAGAAGGCACATCTGAAAATGCATCTGGAGATACGTGCTCCTCACTGTGCTGCTCCTAGAGTATCTACACTCTGGGGTATCATGTTTGTAATGTGGTGTGGTGGGTTTTTTTTCTTACAGTTATACCTTTTATCATGTGTCTGCAGTCATAGATTATCTCATAATGTATTTTGGAGTAGGTGTGCAGCAGATGACAAGCAAAGAGAAGCAAGTATAATACGCATCATTATGCAGTATCCAATGGTTGAATTCACTACAGTTGATTGTTTGGGGAAATCATTCTCAATAGTTCTTTCCTCTATTTCAATTTTTGTTTTTCAGTGGGAGTTGCCAGGACTTTTCCCATGAGCAGTCTAGGTTTTCAAATTGCTCAACAATGGTGTCAGTTTATAATCCAAAATAGAGAGAGGAAAAAAATAATCTGTGACTTGAAAAGATTGCAAATATGTAATATGTGCTGTTGGATGTTCTACTTCTGGACCATTAAATCAGTGCAATTTTAAAAACTGAAAACATAAATGTGTGCTTTTATGTAGTTTAGTCCTCAAAAGAAATGCCAGATGACATCACAAGTTGTGGCAAAAGTAGCAGTAGCTTATCTGCTAGTGACGTTTGTGTCAGGCTAACAAACTCAGCTCTAACGTAGCAGTGAAGTAAATAAACCACAAGATCATATCCAGTGCAACTTCTGTCAGAAACGGAAGTGAAAGGGATGCAGTGATTGCATTGGCCATCAGAGGAGCACTGAGGCTCTGTGATGCTAATTAAGGAATGGGGAGCTGCTCATGGTATGGCTGTTCTCTTCCAGTCTCTTGATTTGGGAAAGGGATTAGTGCTAGAAAGACAAAGATTGGAGATTTTTTTGGAGGAGGTGGCAGTTTTGTGATCACTGCAGAAAATATTTCTGTTGAAGTGAGTTACATGGGCTGGTGTGCTGAAGCTCTGTGCTTTGCTTGTCTTCTCATTACAGTTGTGTGTTGTGCACTTGTCATGTGGAGTAATGACAGAGAAAGTCATTTTCCTTCAGGGAATCAAGGTGTTTGCAAGTGGCAGAAGAAGAATACTGAATGAACTGAGTTTGTGTTCTAAGAGGAGTGATGAAATAGTTGTCTGGAGGTGGGGTGCTGGAAATCTGCATGTTTCTCATGCTATTTGATTATTATCATTTTACTCTCCAGTTGGTAGAGAGCTGTGAAATACAGTTCACTGGTGAATACTACTGTTGAAAACATCTAATGGCCATCATTTCCTTAGGTCATCGGAGAAGTTAGGGCTAAAAGGAGCTGTTGTGTCTTGCCCTCAAATATGTTTTCTTCGTTCAACCTACAAGAGATGCCTGGTTGGTTCAGCTAGGTCCCCTTCTTCCCACTCCTATGTATGGTCAACAAAGTCTTACCAAGCAGTGACAAAATTGAGTCTTAGACCTAAAACTGCAACTGCATTATTTCTTTGGAAGAAAGCAAGAGTGACTGAAGCCATTTACCTTCTCTCAATAAATGTTGCAGGGTGGTGGGAGACAGAAGAAAGTCAGTTTCCTTCTGACCTTTAATGCTGAATTGATTGAAGGAGAAGAGAAGACTAAGAGGAGATCTTATCAATGTATACAAATATCTGAGGGGTGGGTGTCAAGTGGAGGGAGCCAATCTCGTTTTGCTGGTCAGCAGCAATAAGACAAGGAGCAACAGCTACAAACTGGAACATAGACGGTTTCACCTCAACATGAGGAGTGACAGAGCCCTGGAACAGGCTGCCCAGAGAGGTTGTGGAGTCTCCTTCTCTGGAGACTTTCAAAACCCACCTAGATGCGTTCCTGTGTGAACTACCCTAGGGGATCCTGCCTTGGCAGGTAGGTTGGACTCGATGATCTCTGGAGGTCCCTTCCAACCTCTGAAGTTCTGTGGTTTTGTGATCTAACATTTAAGCAGGACACACCAGCTGGGGCACTAATAAAATGCAACATTATGAGCCCCAGTGCAGCTTGCCCTGCATCTTCTCTCTGGGTGGAGTTGCTCTTTGGCACCTTAGAGGGTGGCACAACCAAGCAAAAAGGCTGGGGGAAAACATGACATCAAGGAAGAGAGAACTTGTCCTTACCAAAGGCAGGTTTTGAAAGCCACCGTGTAGGGTCACTATGTTACAAAACCAGGGCACTCAGATGTCCTCTGGACTCTTCAAACCTGTGTCAGATAAGCAAGAACTTGCATCAGTGCTGTCCTCAGAAATTTTTCTGTTCAGCTGTGCAGTCTCTTTCACACAAACTCTCACCACTTAGAAGTAGCATGGATTCTTGGCTTCATGGCATCTTCAGAATTATTCTTGGTTTTCATTATTTTATGATCAGCTGGAGTCCACCAAATGTAAGCCAAGGGGAAATTATTTTTATATCATGGGTCAAGTCTGTTGTCCTCACTTAGCCACTAGATCTACTCTTCCTATTCCATGAAGAGATGAACAGGTTTTCAGCCAGAACTGCTGTAGTTCTCAGTTTCAGGACAAGACTGTGCTGTCCAAAGGTGTTCTTTCCATGCCTTCTCCCTTTCTGTTGGCTGCTTTTGCTGCCACAGTGTATCTGTTCTTTGCTATCTCATGTTCTGTTTGCAGAGAGCTGCCTGTCTGCCTAGGGATGTATTTCGTACTATTCCCATACTCGTGAAGTATTTCCTTTGCAGCATTTCCCAGTGTGGGAGGCACACCAGGCTCTGTGGGAGAAGCTCTGTGCAGAAGGAATAGGGACCTGTACCACTTCGGTTATTGCTCAGGAACAGCAAATTGCAGCTGGGAAGAGGAAGAGCAGGATCGATAAAATCCCTTGGGGGCAGGATGTGGATCAGTGTAATGTGAGAAATGCTGCCCTGTGACCAGGGCACTGCCAGTCCTGATCTCCTGCTCTCCCTGCAGTGAGCTGGCCTGCTTCTGCTCCCAGATATACTTAGAGGCTCCTCAGCTTCTCACTTCTGCCCCCATCTTTCTCTGTTTTGTTGACTATTCAGTTTGAAACTCACTACCCAAAGGGCAGGTGCTGCTGCTTGCATGTGAAGTGTAACAGAGACATAAAGGCAGTCACATCTTATGCTCCTAGATGGAAGCATTTGTGGAATTGCGAAGGATGTTTTTTGATTTGCAGCCTCTGCCAGGTACAGGGCAGTGAATGAGAGGAAGAGGCAAATCACCCTTTCTCTCAGGGCCATCATTACTAGGATGCTAGAGAAGGTTCAGCTCTCAGACTCAACCAGTAGGCCTGTGAACAGGTCTTTCTTAAAGCACTCAGATGAGCCTTTGCTCCTCTGAAAAGCCTGCAGCAAGCACCTTATGTGAAATGGAGAAATGCATGATAAGATGAGTTGGGTTTCTTCCAACTTCACCCTCCTCCTGGCTCCTGCCTCTTCCCCCTGGAAAGTGCAAGTTACTCCAAAGCAAATGGGTCTTCTAGGCATGTAGTACTGAGCTCTATTTGCGTATGTTCTAGGGGCATACAAGGGAATTTGCATCCCAAGCATGAGGATGTGGTTCAGTACTCAGGTATGAGATGATGACTCCTTCGTTCCATAGCTGATGAGCATCACTAGTAGAATGAGGTAGTGGGGGGGGAAACACTGAAACATCACTTTTGTGCCTGCTTGAGTTTCCCCATGGACTTCCCTTCCTTCTTAACCAGTACTGCTGGTTAAGTCTGCTGTACCTAACAGGAGCTGATGTGAGCTTCCAAGCATCCAGGGATTAGAGTATCCTTTGTCACCTCTGTGACATCTGTTTGCAAGCACCTGTTTTTTTTTCCTTCTCACTGCTTAGCCTTGCTGAACCCTTCTCAAGACCCAGGTGTTGTCTTCATGGCTTTTGGCCATCAGGAGAAGTGTTTCTGTTCAAAGGTGTTAATTTTTAATCACAGGACCCTAATAGCTTTGCACCTCCATGTGATGAAAACTGTGAACTAAGGTAAGGCCAAGCAGATGTTCATTTGTGCACACTGTAACCCTCAGTAAACCTTCACCAGCACTTTCAAAACCAAGAGCTGTTACTGTTGCTTGGAGATTAGAAGCTAGTTGAAATTTACTGCCAGTTTGGACTGTCAGACAAAACAGATGTGTAGGATTGGGTTGTTTGTTAAATGTATTTAAATTTTCTTATTCATGACAAGAAACTAGTGGCTTGCATCTCCAGGTGTATATAACAAATGTTACCCTGCTAGGAGAAGCAACTCCTGTTTATCTCACCTCTCCTCTATTCTTGTGGTTCCTCTGATGTATACCTACAACTTCTCACCTGGGCTTCCTTTAGGACAGAACAAGTTACAGGAGGGAGTCCTCTCTCCATGCTGTGATGTAATCTGTTTTTCAATTCTTTCAGGTTTGGTTTTTTTTTTTTCCATATCTTTCAGGTTTCTTTTAAATCCTGGCATTCCAGTTCCCCCCTGATGTTATGACAGAGTTCAAATGTGGAAATTCTCCTTTTGTATTCAGGCTGGAGAGTGCATGTCAGAATTATACAGCTGCACTGTGGACAAGTGGTTATCTGATGCTCACTCTGTAACAATGTTCCTGAAGAACTCCCCTCCTAGGTAAGCTCTTCACAGAGAAAGAAGGTTCACATTCACTGGGACCTAGTCTCTAATCCACATCATTCTTTAAATCAAGTTAACTCTTCTCTATGGATGAGCCTAAACTTGGATCAGGATCACTCTAAACCCTTCCTTGACAGCAGTGTCTTGAAGCAGTCACCTTTGGTAGTTCAGATCCTCCTGACAGTCGGTCTCAAATGGTGGTGCACAGGGAGCCTGCCTGTATTTCCCCCAGCCTGTAGAAGGTTGCTGGGGTTGTGTTAAGGATGGAAGAGTCAGCGAATTTCACACGTGGTTGGCTGAATGTTGTTTTTTATTGTTTTCTTTAAAGGACATGAAGCTTTTGGCACGTGACTGCCATTAGCTACGTGCTGATGAGCGGAGCGTGCTGCTGCCCAGTAAATGCAATGGCACGTGGCGGGACACGCCCTTGAATAATGCTTCATTGCCTGTGACAGAGCTCCAGGGTTTTCCTTTGCAAGCAAAGGAAACAGAAGAGATGTTCAGACCATATGAGCTTTTAGAGGATCTTGGAAAATAACATCCAAAGAACCATTTTTTCGCCTCCCCTTGGTTTTGTTCACTCCACTCATCTGACGGGTGCTGATGCGAGGGCTCTTCTGTGCCTCATTTCTTCTTGTTACTCCTGCCCTTTCCAGAGTGTTCACATGAGCACAATTTCAGGTTTGGTCTGGATTCCTACAGACCTCTCTTTTCTTGGTATTTAATCCAAATTTTTCTTTGATTTAATCTCATTTCCATCTGTAGTATTACAGCATTTCTTTTAAAGGGATCGTGAAATAGCTCTAAAGATGCTTAATCTACTCCTGTGAGACTCTGTCTGGAGTACAGTGTCCAGCTCTGGAGTCCCCAACACAAGAAAGACCTGGCTCTGTTGGGGAGGGTCCAGAGGAGGACCACAAAGATGATTATAGGGCTAGAGCACCTCTTCAGTGAGGTCAGGCTAAGTGACTTGGGTCTGTAAGCATGGAGAAGTTTCTGGGGAGACCTTACAGCAGCCTTCCAGTAGCTGAAGGGGGCCTACAGGAGAGTTGGAGAGGAACTTTTTATAAGGGCATGTGGTGACAGACAAGGGGCAGTGGTTTTAAACTAGAGCAGGCTAGATTTAGATTAGACACCAGGAAGAAGTTATTTACTGTAAGGGTTGTGAGACACTGAAACAGGCTGTCCAGAGAAGTTGTGGATGCCTCTTCCCTGGACATGTTTAAGACCAGGCCGGATGAGGCTTTGAGTAACCTGGTGTAGTGTGAGGCATCCTGTGGCAGCAGGGTTGAAAGTAGATGATCTTTAAGGTCCTTCTAACTCAAGCCATTACATGATTCTGTGATTTCAGTCTCTGGATTTCAAGTGAAATAGTACTTCAGCTTCATGGTGTCTTTTTGTCCAGGTGGCTACTGTCTTTCATTGTGCCATCACACATGGAGTTTGGAAGAAGCTGCTGTGTCTATCTTGTAGTCATAACTTTACTGAGATAGGTATTTAATCCGGTTAGCATGAAAAAAAGTAATTTCTGCCTAGTTTTTTAGTAACTTATCACTCAGCTCAATTCCTACTGAGTAGCTGAAAACTTACTAATGTTGTGCTGCTGAATCCCTAATGCACAAGTCAGTTTTCACACGCAGTGCAGATGTGGGACTGGAAGTCAAGCTGAGCTGCCAGAACCCCAAGTGATTTATGTGTTTTTGAAACACCACCATGAGCCGTGCAGAAGGAGGTTTGCCTGCTATTAGCACATGCAATCAGAGGGATATATTGTATAATTGCTGTAATTTGGTTCCACTGGTGTTTGCTGTCCTTAGCTATGTATCACAGTGTCTGTCTGGAATCAAGTAACTCAATAGTGAGAGCTGCTTTGGTAGAGTATTCTCAGACAGATTAGAGAAGCCCAGCTCTGCCTTGCAGCAGTATAATTGATAGCAAATGAGACAAGTAATGTTGTTTACAGGTTTAATTTAAAACAGATCTCATGTCTGAGATGTTATGGAATAAACACGTGTGGGAAGTTTGGAACTGCCAGCAGCTGTCAGCCTCAGCCGTTAGCTGAAACAGCTTGAGGAACTGCAACAAATTCAGTGATGTGTGTGAAACAAAAACACCCTGAGCTATATAAGAACGTTTCTCTGCTGAGATTAAGTCATAGTTGGCAGATAAATATTATGCAAGTTTAGGCACGTGAAGCTTTAAGAATATTGAGAACAAAATACCAAACTTGCAGCCACACAGATTCCCTCTGGGCAATGGCAAACAAAAGGGGTTCTGTGAAAACTTCAGATGACTCCTGACTCTGCTTCAGGATCCAGGCTGATGACACGAGCACACATTGTGTGTGTGTCTCTGAGTTCCAAGGTACTCTGGAAAACATCATCCCCCAGCGTTTCACATGGTGCAGTCAAAGTCACTATGCTTCTGAGATCATGTTCTCGATGTCCCTGTTCCCCATCTCTGGAATGGAAATGGTGGCTCTTCACCAGGTGAAGAGAAAGGTATGGTGAAGAGAAATTAAAGTTTGCAAAGGTGCTGCAATGATTTACAAAGGTTGCTGCAGTGAGATGCTAGAGAGAGGGCAAACTGGGGAACAATTCCCCTGCGCTTGGAGCAAGATGTGCATAAATACAGGACCGTGCAGGAGAGAAAGGAATTGAGCTGCTGCTTGTTTTTTAGCATCCTCCCATCAAGTGAAATGAGGCAGAAATCCTCTGGGAAATAAAACCAGCAGATACTCATTCTGATTGAGGCTAGTCCCACAGTTGCATTTTATCCTCAGTCCTGAACTCATCTACCCTCAAATTATAGGATGTATTTCCAGGAATAGATTCAATATATACATAGTTCAGAGACAGAAATGCTGCCAGAATTGGCTGTGCTGTGCAGCAACAAAAGACAAACAGTTTTGTCCAGCTCCTGCCTAACAGATCAAGAGTTAATTGAGTCTCTTACCAAGCACTGGAAAAGTGAAGATGAAAAGCAGCATCCATCACAGCTATGGGGGGGCTGCTCTTTTCCCTCACTAAAAATGGGATTGTGTGTTTGTGGAGAGGAACATCTTGGAGAAAAACACCCTCATATAAAGCAGACCAAGAGAATAAATGTGTATGTAAATCAAAATCATAGGATCAGCCATCTTGGAAGGGACCTCCAAGATCATCCAGTCCACCCTATCACCCAACCCTATCCACTCAACTAGACCATGGCACTAGGTGCCCCATCCAGTCTTTTCTTGAACCCCTCCAGGGACAGCGACTCCACCAACAACAACCTTGGGCAGCCCATTCCAATGGCAAATCACTCTCTCTGTGAAGAGCTCCATCCTAATAAGTGACTTTATGTATAATCTAAAAACCTGCCAGCTGTTTAAAATATACTTCTGGGCCAGTTTCACTTAGAGAAATGGCTACCTCACTGGAAAACAAAAATAAGTGAGAGATCTCAGCCTGTGATGACTGTGGAAGCACCCCGAGGGCAAAGCTGTTGACTCCAGTCGTCTATAAGAGTATCTCCTGCCCCTGCACATCACCAGCTGGGCAGCAACACGTCCCCTGCAGTCCTTGCCGTGCTGGCGGTTGTGGTGGCACGTGAAAGCACCCTGCCCTGGCAGGGGTGTCAGCAGGGTGAGCAGAGGAAACACAAACGCATCCACGCACAGCCCCTGCCTTCCCTCACCACCCCTGGGTGCCAGGGCAGTGCCTGCTCCCTCTCTCCCCTGGTATCACGTGCTTCGTGGGTGCTGGCTATCAGTTTGGAAAGGCTGGCGTGCTGTCTAGACAAGGAGGGGATAAAAGGCTGCTTTTTCAGTTTGTTTGTTTTCTAAACATTTTCAGATGTCACATATGCTTTGTGTAGACAGAGTTTAATATCGGCAAGCTGGCTGTGGTGGCCCCCAGGGCAGTTTGTTTGTAGATGAGGTTCTAATTGCTGTAAGCGGGTTGGATGCTGCATCTTTGTGAAGTGGCTTCAGCATTGTCTGTAATGTTGATGTTGCTCGGTCCACAGCTCTGGTTCAAGGCAAAGCAGATTGCTGAGGCCATAAGCTGGTGAAACCCACTGCTCACCTTAGCCTGGACCATTCCCTACCTTCCCTTCCACCTGTGGGCCAGGTGCATGTCATGTGGTGTATGTGCATGCGCTAAAGAAACCCCTGGTCTGCAGAAACCTGCAGCTGGAATTACGATCAACAACTTCATGCCAAGCGTGGGGTAGTGTGCCCAGTGTGCTGGAGGCCGTCAGTGGCTGCTGCCCACACTATCCACTTGCATGGCACAGTTTAGCCGCATGTACTTGGCATCTGCCCAGTCAGTCCAGGCAAGCATTCAATGTGTTTGTGAAGGACAGGCTTACTAACCAGCAAGGATGAATGAAAGGTCTCTTCTGCAGAAGTCATCTTCCGACTTCTCTTCCAGTGGGTGAAGTGCTTACAGGTTACTGGGTTGATGCAATAGCTGATATCTGCTTGTGAAGGAAGTGGCACTTTGGGGCTACTCTGTGAGCCAGCGGGGCTCAAGGAGATGGGGGTGAAGTGTTCCCCTTTGGCAATAGGAGTTTTAGGTGCCAGTAGCTATCAGGTGGCTCTTTAGTTGTCAGGCTCAGGCTAAAGTGATCCCTGTTGGTTTTGACTGAAGCTTCATGGAAATGAGTCCCGGTAAAACAGTGAGGTGAGGGAGGCAAAAAGCAGCATCAACAGCAGGACTTAAGAGAGAAGTCTTTGTTCTTCTGTCCCCAGAACAGCCCAGCATGGCCTGGGAACAGTGTGGTGTCCTCAGCTAGGAAAACAGCACCTCTCTGTCTTTGAACTTCCCTGACCTTTGACGTTATTTCAGACTCATTCTCTGGAGTTCTGGAGTTCAAGGTACTGGCTGTGCTTCAGGAATTCACAAGCATAAACACTCATCAGTGTGGCTGGCACTAGGATGAGATGAAAAGGGAGCTGAGAAAGAATAGAACACATCCAAAAGCCAAACAAAAAGTGTAGAGGGTTTGTAAACAAAGCATGTAGAGCTTCCCCAGCGCTGCCCAGAATGCCCACTTCCTTCCGCCCTCCCTTCCCTCCTGGGCCATGAAGGCTTCTCTCCTAACTTTAACACAGCACAAAAATGAGGGAGCTTTTCACTTAAACCTACTAGTTAGTAAGGATATTCCAAAGTCCACCAAGCAGTTTTTGCTGGGTTTGCTGCAAGTGTGGTGCTTCCATAGCCTGATTGTATATCAGTTTTTCTATCCCTTCCTGTTCCTCTGGTGTGCAGGGAACCATGCTGTGCTGAGCTAGGCTGTGTGCTGGGGGCACATTGCTCTGCTTGCTCATGTGCTGGGACCGCACTCTTGACATTGCATTTATTTGTCCTTGAGTTCACAAGAAAACTCTTTGGGTATACTTCAGCAGCACCAAACCCATGTTATGAAATGTGGCAGTACTGAAGTGAGAGCCTGACTTGGGAAAACCTCCTATCTGAATTCTGCTCATTCATTTTCCCCTGTGCCTTTGTGTTGAGGTTGTGTGAGAGGCTGCTTGCCCCTCCCATAAAGTAATCAACAAAGATAAAGATGGGCCCGGATTGCTGGCAAAGGGATGCAAACAGCACCTTTGTGGACTTGGCCCAGACATCTGCCCCACAGCTCAGAAATGCCAAATAGAGTGTCTTGATGAAGTTCCGAGATTTCAGCCTGGCTTGAACGCAACGCCTGGGATGCCACACTTCACCCCAGCTACCCCAAAGAAAAGGTTTCTGTGTATTTGGGGTATGGACAGGTAAGCTGCGCAGGGAGGGGGTGGAGGCCCTGCCCAGTGCCGCCTCCGGGCCCCCGAAGATGCATGAGAATACACAGGAAGATTTCCTGGGGAGCTGCACCTGGACAACGGCCTAAAAACTGTATAAAAAGACATAAGCGACGCCTGCAAAGGTGTGCATCTACCGCCGGAGCACCGCCATGCACACCTACCACCAGTGCATCTACCACCTGAGCACCTACCACCAGAGAACACCCACGCACACACAAGGAGAACCCGAAGAACCACTCTACAGAAGGACATCCCTGGGCCAGGCACACCTCTCTCCCTCTCCCCCTCCATCTGCAGCTGATGGTAATATAAACCCTGTTCTTTTCCTTCCCTGCTCTTAATCTTTTTCTCCGTTGTTCCCTCTCCCTCTCTCCCCTCTTCCCTCTCTCCCTTGGTTTTGTTCAACGTTATCCCTTAATAAATAGTTCTCGGTGATATTTGGTCTCGTTTGCACCTTAATTTCACAAGAGGGACATCTAAAAGAACCAGTCTTGCTCCTCTGGACAGAGATACTGTTCAGCTCTGTTCTCCGGACCTTGACAGGTTGTTGCACTGAATATGCTGAACCTGATTTAAAGTTTCATGAAGGACTTGACTCCCAGGTTTTGGGACATGTTGGCAGTGCTACTGTTCTGGCACTAAACTCTCTGGAATATGTTGCATGGAGACATGTCAAAGTGAACAGGTGACCACCTCTGCATGTTTGGTGCTGGATACGTTAAGCAGAGTCAGTCTCACTTGTCCTGGTGCAGCTTCACATCCAGTAGACCCTCCTTTCCCCTGCTTCACCATCCAATCTCCAAGGAGTAGAGTTGCTGCAGAGGCTGGCCAGGAGCATTCTTTGGGTCTTTATCTTTTGCTTTTCCTCTGCCTGTGACTCGTCTGTAGGTGATTACACCCACATTTCAGCCTATCTCTTGGTAGGGAGGCATAGATGGGATAACACATGTGCTGTGTCCCACAAGCTGCAGCTCCTGTCACAGCTGCTAACCCGGCATGTGCCATTGCCTTTGGCTTACTCTGCAAAAGCCTCTCCCTGCCTGCACATGGTGCAGCTCCAGGGACCCTCTCAAGGCTCTCTTCCTGTGACTGAGATCCCAAACTGGCTCCTTGATGGCCTTCAAAGTCAGTACCACTTTCTGGATGCTCAAACACACGTTCCCCTCAAGCAGACTCAGCCACCCCATTGGCTGCTTTTGCCCCTGACTGAGGAATGCTGGGCTGCTGTCTTCTCCTACCACCATCCTCCCTTGCTAAGCTGCATGCCTGCAGGGCCATCAACCATGGGTATAAGTTTGGTGTCACTAATTTTCTGATCTGGCATCTCATCTACAGAAGCATGCCAGCACATACAAGTTCACACTTTGGGGATGCTGTATTTAAGTTACATTTTTACTCAAGCTGGAATTGCCCTGGTAGAGATTTACCTGTGTTTCAGGTCTGAACATTCCACCTTGAAAGCAAGATGAAACCATAGCACCTAAGAACCTGAGGCTTTTTCTTCTGGTTTTGTCATAGAATCATAGAACCACCCGGGTTGGAAGTGATCTAGTCATCTAGCCCGACCCCCTGCAGTCAGCAGGGACATCCTCAACTAGATCAGGTCACCCAGAGCCCTGTCGAGCCTCACCTTGACTATCTCCAGGGATAGGGCCTCCACCACTCCTCTGGACAACCTGTTTTAGTGCTCACTTTTTCCTAACATCCGGTCTAAATCTCCTCTAATTTCAAACTATTGTCCCTTGTCCTGTTACTGCAGGCCTTTGTAAACAGTCCCTTCTCCAGCCTTCAGGTACTGAAAGGTGGTGATTAGGTCTCACTGGAGCCTTCTCTTCTCCAGGCTGAACCACCCCTTATGGCTTTCTAATTGGCAAGTTTCTTTACCCTTTCTCCTGCCCCATTAAGGACCGTGTTGCCTCAGGAACACTTTATCTATTTGAAGGCCAGTGTTGGAGTAACTGTTGTCATCTCCTTTATTTAGCTGGCTGTGCCACTGCAGAGCAGCTGGGTAGGCCCTGTCCTTCTGTACTCAAGGAAATGGTGACTCCAGCTCATGTTCCAGGGCTGTGTGGGAACTGCTGAGCAGGGGAGTGGAGAAGGTTGAAGAGAAGACTGAAATCATGTGAATTGTGTTGGGTTTAAACTTGGAAAGTAGCCGACTGGTAGTGCTTGTAAACGTGCTTCTATTGTGGCTGGTTTCTAATGGGAGGTGACCTGATGGGCAGGAACTTGTCATGAGAAAGTCAGAGAAAACTGCACATGCAAAAGGAAGCCACTAGATAACAAAGCATCTCCAGAAACATCTGATAGCACATTGCAAATGGGGGCTGTTGTCTTACCTTCTGAGGACAAAGTGAACAGTCTTTCCCAGACCAGCCACGAGGCCAGTGGTAGAGCTGCCAGAAGCTGGAGCTGTGCCCACAACTGGCTGCTTCACCCAGCCTGGTAAGTCATGATGCGGGGAAAGGAAGCTGGTAATGAAACATATGGGGTAGGACACCATCTTTATGTGTCACTGTTGGCATGGCACTCCCAGCTGCCATGGTTGTGTGACTGCCTCCAAGCAGAAATTACCCTTGAAGCTGGGTTTGTCAGAGCCAAACCACTGTGGTCCCTGTCTTTGTCCAGCAATACAAACATAAGCTGGGCATATAGCAAACTCTGGGTACCATCTCTCCTCACCCACATGTCTAAAGTTTGTATCTGGGATGTCACCCCTTTGACTTTATCAATTGACCAAAATGTTACCAGTTCCCAGACTCACAGGACACACAAACCTCAGGAGAAACAGTGATACCACATTGTCTTAGTGCCTTGAAGCTGTGTGACAGGACAACAGCAGCAAACTGTCCTATTCAGCACTCTTGAAAACAGGGTCCACTGCAAAGACCTTGCTGAGAAGAAAGAGGTAGTTTGAGGAAGTGGTGTACTTGTGCTTAAAACACTTAGTTTTTCAAGGGAAGAAGAAACAGCAGCTGAACGTTCCTGGTGCTGGTTGCTGGTTCACAAGCAGTTGCTGCTTGTCTTATACCAGTGATGTGAAAGATCACAGAGCCAACCCAGGCTAAATGAAGGGGCTCTCCACGTGAGCTGGAAATGCAGGCTGCTTCGTGCCCATCTGCTGTCAACTCCTGCCACTGGGTTTTTTGTGCCTTTGAAAATTTGGAAGATGTGACAATGTTTTTGTTTAATCTGGAGATATTTTCATCTCTGACCCCACTCTTCCACTAGTAAGGGAGTGTTCCCCTGCAGGTTAGCTGATTCTTTAACCCTTTGGTTTTCCATCTGGGGGTACAGCCCCTAGGGGAAGATGCAGCATCTCAGTTAAGTGAGAACCTCCCTGGAACATGGCATAATTTTCTTTAGCCTATTATCCCTGAAACATGCACCTAGGTGCCTTCAATTAGTGGTAAACTCAGTTAAGTGAGCGTTCACTGTATCACTCAAGTCCTGGGGCAGGTAATACTGGTAGGTACAGTGATCACACAATCACAGAATTTTAGGAGCTGGAAGTGATCTCAAAAGATCAAGTCCAATGTCCTTGCCAGAGCACAGGGGCAGTAAGTCACACAGGCAAGTTTTGAATGTCTCTGGACTCCACCACCTCTTTGGGCAGCTTGCTCCAGTCCTCTGTCACCCTCACAGTGAAAAAGTTTTTCCGTACGTTTACGTGGAACTGCCTATGCTCCACCTTGCACCCATTGGCCACCACTGAGGAGAGCCTGGCTCCAGCCTCCTAACAGTAACTGGTAACCTGAGAACCAGGAGGATGGCTGCACCTTACACACTGTACAAGGCAAAAGCAGCTGTCTCCCTTACTGCAGATCTGCTGCAGCACTTTCTTGTCCTTCCACTGTTACTTCTTGGAAACAGCTATGCCAAGCTGCACTTGGAACAAAATTCCTTTGTGCTGCCAGGGGAGAGTTACATTCCTGTGCTTGCCCTGGACCCTCAGGAGGGCTGGCTTGTATCTGGTGTCAGCACTAGCATGCCAGAATCAACAAGAGCTGGAAGCTGGGAAAAGAAAGTCACTGAATCCCCTTTTCCTCAAGAGAGGAGGAGTCAATGGGTGTCTTCCAGCAGAGGAAAGCTGCTCAGCAGCAAGGTGGTGCTGAGGTGTCAGAGGAACTGCATTACCACCTCAGGTTTTGGTCTTAGAAAACAACAAAACCACCTATTAAATCACTTTGAATTTGCAGTCAGTAATGAGAGACCAAAGTACAGAAGGCTAACTTTGCCAGTATGATTTATTACTGGGCACTGCACAGTACCATTTTGTAGACAAACAAGCCACAGAAACACAAACTGTCCCTATCCTTTCTCAGAACAACCCTCCATGTGGCATTTGGAGGAGTCAGGCATCCCAGGGGTCAGCTGCTGTTTTGCTGCAGTAGCAGCATTTTTCTTACTAAATACTGTGGGGTTTCCTCCTGTTAGTATGTGAAGCTGAGAAGTCTGAACTTGCAGCAGTGCCTCTGCTCAACATGATCAAGGCAGGCTTTTCAATAGCTCAAAGGTTTGCAAATACAGTTAGAGTGGACCAGATGCCTCAGTACAGAACTAGAGCTCTCAAGTACTTCTAGAGAAGTCTGTGTTGTCTTGAAGCACTGGAGGTTTATCCAGTGCAGGGCTAGTTGAAATGCTGCTGCATCTCAAAGCTTTCCTGCAGGCAGCACAGGCTTCCCCCACAGGCAGAACCATTTCTTACAGAATCAGGTTAAGTCTGTAGCAGCACAAGGTCAGTGAAGCTTGGAGCAAAGCTTCTGTCATTAAAGCAGGCTTAGCTTCTCAGAAAACTGATTTAAAATTAGAAGGCACAAATGCAAGGTTGAATGTGGGCTGCATACCACTGTGGCATATGAACAGTTTGGATACCCCTCCTTGGGGGAAATACAACACAATAAATACCACATTTTAGAAAAGAAGTGCATTACTGTGATCCTTCACAACATCAGGAAGTAGGATCCACAAGAGCCTACAGAGGCCTGTTCACTTAATATTGCACAGAAGTCCTGAAATTTAGTGTTAAGTCATTGTACTGGAGGTGGGACATGGCAGGGAAAATACATTTAAAAAAAAAAAAAAAAATCTGATTTGGCAGAACCTGGCCAAGTCTCCACCACCACACAAACAGATTTTTGCCAATTTGAGGTAGAATTACATACACACTGCTTAAGTCCAGTCAAGTCCTGCTCAACTAGTCATTAAAAGTGCACAGAATAGATGAGCCTCTTCTTCTCTAAAGAAAGGCAGTACTTCATTCAGGTTTGACCGCCTTTAAAGCAGGTCTTACAGAGCAAAGTTCCAGCAAAGAGCCCTGCTCCCCACCTGGAAAGCCACAATGGCTATCATGGTGCTACAGGTAAGGAGTGTAACAGGTACTAATTGCAAGTCTTATATAGCAAGCATGATTTACTCCACTTCTTCCCTCCCCTGCTACTTGCTGATCCTCCCTACTCAGTCCAGTATATTTTATCAGAGTTAAGACTGTCCCCATTGCTTTCTCCCTTATGTCCCTTCCGCTGGGACCCTGCAAAAAAAAATGTTCAGCTCTTAGACTTCTGTGGGACACTTGCAGTTTCCTCTAGAGAGTCCTCTGTGTAGCACAGGCATGGAAGGATAGAAATAAGAGCCTCTTCGATGGAGAAGAGATGCTTATCCTCTGCTTGAGGGCAAAAGTAGCGCATGAAGTCTGCCAGTCTCCGCAAGTACTCAATGTTATGACCAGCACAACCACTTGAGACAATGATTTGAGCAGCAATGTCCTCTTCAGATGCTGGGCCGAGGTAAGATGGGTTCTGGGGTGTGGCAATGTAAACGAGAGCCAGAATGGGTTCTCCTCCATCTTTCTCCTGAGGGTGGAACTTCACCAGCTTGGTGTCATAGCCTCCCAGCACAGCTTCTCTCATGTTGAGATACTTCAGTGATGCAGCAATTTGCTCCCCACGGACTTCATAGGCTACACCCCACGTGCATGCCTAAAAGCAAAAGAGCAAGGTGGTTATGGGATGCCCTAAATCCAGTGAGCAAGTAAGCCTGCCCTACTTTGGGGTCTCTGCACAACTACAGTGCTGCAGAGGAGAGTAACATCCAGGAGGGCCGAAGAGCGCCGGCCTGCCGACGGCGGCTACCAGCTGCCGATGGGGGCACCACCGCCCCCGCCATCTTCTCCCTCTACCCCAGCCCAGTACTCACCCCGCAGTCCTCCAGCAGCGTCACCACCCGGCCGGGCTGTAAGAGAGAGGCAAAGGGAAAACTGTTACAAACCGAGCCTTCTCCAACGGCCGCCCAACGGCATCCCCGCCACAAGGCCGCCCCGGCGCTTACCATCCTCTCGCTGCCGCGGTGGAAAGTGTCCCCTTGCCAGAAGCGGCGGCTGTAGCCCCGGATGAAGCCCACCTTGCTCGACGTGAACTCGAAACCTGGCCTCCACACCAACGAGCCGTACCCGAAGATCCACACCGGCGGCGTCAGCTTCAACTCCGCGCCCTCCGCCTCCCCCGGGGGAGAAGATGAAAGGAGGGAGGCCAGTGCTGCCGCCGGCTGCTGCTCGGGCCAGCTCAGGCACTCTTCGGGGAGCTGCGGGTCGCGTTTCATGGCGGCGGCGCTGCCGGATGAGGCTGAGGCTGCGTTGACTGCCGTGGCTCTGCGGCACCTGGCGCTCGTAGCGACACACACTCCTCCGCCGCCATTTAAAGGCCCGGCCGCGCCGCTCGTCCCGCCCCCGCCCCGCCCTCTGCCGCCGCGGCTCGCGCCGGGTGATGCAACGCAAGCGGGAGGTTTCGCCGCGCGCGGGGCAAAGCTGCGCGGGGGTTGCATCAGGCGGGGGGCGAGCGGCGGCCCGGCCTGGGGGACGGGGGCGGCTGGGGCAGGGCAGGCGGCGGCGGGGTAGCGAGGGTGCTGTCAGCAGCTCGGGGTAGCACGGGCGTCGCCTGCGAGATTCCCGCCTGGCGAGCCTCCCCGACCGCCCGCTGCCGGACCTCCTCCTGGTCATCTCCGCGCATCCACCCGCTTTGAAGTTCCCTCCTGGTGATCCCCGGGGACCAGCCGCGGCCAGACCCTTGCACACAGGCATGAGGTTGCCCAGTCGGTGCCCCTGTTCTGGTGTGGATGGAGCAGACCTTATAGAAGTCAAAAGGGAGAAATCGGGGTGGAATTAGCAGGTGATTCCCTCCCCGCCCCCCAGGAGCCCACTTCGCACTCCGGGCTTTGGCTCCATCCCAGAGCGTGAGCTGCTGCATCGGAAAACACGCAGTTAATGTTAAACCGCGGGAAGCAGCGGCTCCTGACGTCAACAGGGCTGAGGCGGGAGGCAGGTAACTGGAACAAAGCAATGCAATCCACACAAATCCAAGGAAATGGTGCTGAATTTGGCCAGCTGAGCACATTTGCCCTTGTACTAAATCCAGGCTGGAGTGCAGGCTTGTATTACATAACTTCTGTGACAGAGATGGGCCCAAGAGCTGTCTGTGCACGGGATGGAGACCTGGCAGTTAACCAGCTTTAAGTGCTTGTGAGGGCTAGGGGTGGACTTGGATTACCAAGTTGTTAATTGTGGCAGCAGGAGAGAGAAGTGGGGGAAAGAATGTGCTGAGCTCTTTCTATAGAAGTATTTCTCATTATTGTCCTCTGCATCTAATCACTCCAAACAGTCTATTTGCAGTCTTTTCTTTAGTTTCCTGTTGGGTCCCACCCAACCAGCACCCACCTCTCCATTCCACTTCACAGGGCGTTGCAGCAGTTGGTACACTGACGGTAGGTGACAACAGTCTGCCCGCCTCTCATTTCTCTCCTGCCATGCTGTGCCTTACACAGTGTGCCCTACACAGTGTGCCCTTCTCTCCTGCCCTGCGTGAGCCACTCCCTGACTTGTCACTTTGGATGACCCCTCACAAAATCAGCCTTAGCAAAGCTCAAAGCTCCTTCATTTTCCTCCCTGCTTTTGCTTTTCCCAGTCACTTTCTCTGTCTTACTCAGGCTCAGAAATATGGGGTCAGCACTGAGTCCTGCCAGCCCTTTACACCGCACACCCATGCTGTTACGGGTTTGCAGCCTCATTTCTTCCCTGACGGTTCCTTCGCACAGGCTTAATGTGAATCTGTCCCTTTCAGACGGCTGCCCTGGTTGGAGGCCCTAGTCACAGACAAAGAGGTCTACAAAGTGGTGTTCTTAGCCACTGTCTATATCAAAGCTCTGCTTGGCAAAACAAGATGCAGATCTCTAGTCTTCCATTGTCAGGCTTGTGGATCCTGGCCCCTAAAATACCTTAGCTATGCAGTTTGTCAATGTGGCCTTTCTATCAAAAAACCTCCAGTTTCATCTGAGAGTTAAACCAGTCCTCTGTGTCCCATTGTACAAGTGATGTTTTCCTATTTAGTTCTTTATTTTTCTCCTGCTAAAAGCAAGGGTGTTTGAGCAAACCCCCCCAATATGTATTTTTAAAAAGCATTGAAACATTTGGCTGTAACTGTGTCACCATTAACAAGCAAGGACACAAACAGAGACAGACAAATCAGTGTCTAAAAGATATGCTGAAGCAGCTTTTGCTAGGTTCTGGTCTTAGTGATACCAGCAAAAAAAAACCAACAAAAAAACAAAAAAAACCCCTCAATTAAATCTAGCCTCTCTCTTGAGCTTTCCCCAGGAAGTGAATTTTATCTAAGAAATATCCTGGATTATGTATGTCTTGCAAATGAAGCACTAGATAGCTTACCTGCTGGTACAAGCTAAGGAGAATTGGATCAAGGAATTAAAAATACACTACTGGGAAGTGACTCCATACTTGCTGACAAGGGAGAAAGGTTGCTCCTTTCCATTGCAGAGCTGTCTCAGTTGCAGTCTGTTTTTGCCAAAGGGCTCTGCTGTGCCAGATCTGCAATGGAGAGCCAATGCCTAAAGCAAAAGCCTTAGGGGACCACCTTCAGGTCCCACAGCACTCGAATGCTACAGATCTCTGCTGTCTTCAGTGAGGTTACACCAGAACAATTAGGGATGAGATCAGAAGCTCCTTTTGAAGCCAAATCCCTGATTTCCTGGTGTAAAGACATTGGGATATTGCTTCATCATTAGGAACGGATCCTGGGGGAAAGCTGTTACTGAAGTTGTGGCACATGCAGCAAGAGGTTAAGAATTTTTTCTGGACTGAAGCTTTCATTAATCCATTTCTTGTTACTGACTCTGCCTTCTTTTGCACTTTGGTTAAATAAATTGAAGGGCATGAGCTTCACTAGGAGTGAAGAACTGAGCAGAAGTGCTTTATAGATGGTACAAATGTGATTATGCAAGTAAAGCAGGTGGATACCAAGAAGAGGATTTAGTGTCTGCCAGTGTTGTTGGAGCTTGTGTTCATAAAGCAAGGGGAACAGCCTGCCAAACTGAACCACAGGAATGCCCAAACAGGTGTCAGGCAGGATGTGGAGCAACTGTGCAGCTAACTGTTAAGGAACATGATGTAGATTCAGGAGCACAACAAAAGGAGGTGGGAAAAAAAACACAGGACTTCAACACTTCAAAAATCACTAAGGGAAAAAGGACTGGAAGGTATTCACCGTGCTCTGTTTTTGTTGTTGTTGTTGTTTTGTTTTTTTTTTTTAAAAAAGCTTAATGGCAGTAAGTGTTTATTTTGGCCTGTAAACCTTTAAGGAGGAGAAAAAGGCAGCTTTATTTGCTATATCCTGAAACTCGTTTTTCCAGGTTTGTGGAAAAGGAGAAGCTAGCTTCTGTTCAGCAGTATACGCTCTGCTTCCCCAGAGTGAGCGCTCCCATGCCAGTGCCGGGTGACTAACAGTGCCAGAGCTGCCTGTTTTTCAGGATAGTGGTGAATCACCCCAGAGCCAGAGGAATCAACAGCAGGGCTAGCATGACACGTAGCAGTGCACTGAAACTGTCATTAGCTTCACCTTGTATTTCAGGATGTTACTTGCTTTAATAAGCTGAGGGCACAGACTGGGTTTACCAAAAGCTGTTCTATTCAGAAAATACCCACTGGGGACAGGAGGATTGCCAGTTCATTTCCAGGTGCCACCACGTCTTCCTCCAACAGCTTGGCACTGCTTTCCTCTCTGTCTGTAGTTAGCACACAGGAGAATCTAAAAAATAAATCTGACCCTTTTCCTTAAGGCTTCAGTAACTACTGCAACTGAAGGTGAGGTTCAAACAAAGCTCATAGATGTTCTGAAGTGATATAAATCAGGACTTTTTTCCTGTTGCCATGTCCATGCACATCACCAAGGGCCTTACTTCTGTTGGTTGAATTCAGTCCTTATGATGTTTACATATCTCCTTCAGATGTGAATGCTTAACCATACCAATAGGCAGTCATCCCTGCTTCAAGCATGGAAATACAGAAGGGATATTGCCAAAGCTTCCACACTAAAGCTTGGGGATCAGGAATGAAGGATGGAACACTAGGCAGGGCTGTGTTTGGATTGGTTTGCTGCATCTACAGGGAACATATTTGTTAAGTGCTTTAAGTCACAGGGCTAAGTACGGTTCTGAGCAAAGAGAGTAAAAACTGGCAAAGGACACACTAGTACCTTAAAGAGACATCCAGTATTATGAGGGCGTCAGTACGAAAAACCAAAGTCTGTGTATCTAGGACAACAAGGAAACTGTCCACACAAAGCCCCATTCAGGTGGAAATCAAACAAGGCATGGAAAACAACCTCCACATTTAGGTGGTCTGCACATCAACACTAATAGTAGGACTAATCATTTGGGGGATCCTGTCTACATTTAACCTGTGTCCTGGTCTGAACTATAGCAGTTGTTCCATCACCCAATGGTGCCTTCCCAGCAGAGATCAGGAAAATGAGAGGAGACACACTGGCTGAAATAAACCCAGGTGCAATTAAACAACAAAAGCAATGTCAGTATAAACCATGCAAAGTTATACTCAGCCCAGCGAAAATACAAAGGTCACAATAAATGGGAAGGCAGTTCTGAGGAGCAGCAGAGTGAAGAAGAGCAGAAGCCCAAGCAGGAAGCCTCATTCTCAACAAACTTCTCCCTTTATACTCACTGTGGTGTTGATGGTATATGATACATCTGTGAGCCAACTTGGATCAGCTGCCCTGGCTAATTCAAAATTGCTGATGACCTGCAGGCCATGGCAGGCCTGTGATTCTGTCCCAGCAAAACCAGGATGGATCCTTCTGCAGGACAGAACTTAAGCTGCTGCTGCTGCTGCCGACTCACTCCATGTTCAGCCTGTTTCCCCCAGCAGCCACTACAGCTCTAACTGCTGCCATCATCTGTGTTGGCCGTTTTTGCAGTGTGCCCAATTCATATCCCAAAGACTACTGACTACCCACAGATGAGAATGACAAACTTGACTGAGCTGTTACAAACTTGATTTGTATTTAAATTAGTTACCTGAGGGGGAAGGAAAAAAAATCCATAGATCCCAAGAACATTTTAACATGCCATCAATCCCCAGTGGGCTGGTAGTTGGCTGAGAAGTACTCTGAAGAAATCCCAGCACTGTTGTTTTGGCTTTTCAGTCTCCTACACCAGTGATCTGCTGCACTGTGCTTTTCACCAGCATGCCCTTCCAATCTCACTTCAAGCTGGTGGGCAGTACTGACCTTGCTGGCTGGAGCTGGCTGTGGTAGTTCTGGTCACCCTGCCCTTCTGTCACATTTCATGTTGCTGACTGATACTGAGATCCCTTCAGCACTGGTCCATGTGCAATTTATCCATAAAGAATCAGAACTCCAATTTCATGCTGGATTTTGTCTCAGTTAAAGGCAGACATAATGAGCAGAGATTGAGGAGAGGTAGTGTTGAAGGGTTGTAGCAGGAGCTCACAGAATTTTGTCTTTCCTTCCTTTAGGAAGAAACTCAAATGCTTCCTACTAGCATAACTTAAAGCATGAGCAAATTGGATACAGAACATAAAGGCTGAGTAGAGACCTGCTGGAACTCCCTTTCGGTTGAGGCCACAGCATCGCAAGCCTAGAAACTCATCTCAGGTAAGCTATGGACTAGATTGGCTCATACTTCACTGCAGTGTAACTCCCTGCTCTTTGCTTCCCATGGGCTTACTCTGACACTATGCTGTCATCTAGAAAAGCTTTTTGAGGAGTCACGTGCGTGTCCACATTGGCAGCTTTAAGGTGAGACACGGGCAGGCAAAGCATGGTCTTACATAGCTTGGGCTGGGAACCTCCACCTTGACTGTAAATGTCAGCACTCTATCCAGGCTGATTTAGTGTTGTCATTCAGTTTCACTTCAGGAGGTGATTTAGTTTCAGTTCCAGTATAAAGAGAAGAAGAACTGGTTTATAGCTAAAATTTTAACAAACCATGTTTGAGAAAAACCTGAAGGAAATAGCTGATAGAAGCATTTTAAGTCAGATCTCAGATTTTTAAGTCGAAGGCAGAAAGCAATCTGTGATTTGCATCCTAACCAGGAAAGAAGTGCTTAGGGAAGTAATCAGCAGATTTCAAAAAGGATTTGAAAAATCATAGGGAGCTCATATAGGTTGGATGGAAAAGGAATAACGCAACAGAGAAACCTCTGCTTTGGCACTTTGCTATGGAATGAAGTAAGAGCTGCAGAAGTTAGGGGTAATTTACAATTGCAAAGGGTTTAAAACTCAGTAAGAAGCTTTCTAGTCAAATAAAAAGAGGATCCAAGAGAGAAGTCAGATAACAAGCAGCAATGTGTCTGTCAAGACTAAAGATGACTTAGATGCAAAGCAGTAAGAGGCAGGATGGTGATTTATGAGGCTTTTAAAAAAATTACCTCATTCGAAGCAACGGGACAGTTCTACGAACTCCTGGTGCTTGTGTCAAGGGAGGTGAAAGAACAGACACAAACCAAGAGTTCATTAGCATGGAATGTAAATACATCTAAGCTGGGTAGCTGCCACATGACTGGAAAAGAGCAAGTGGTGCCTATGTTTGAGATATGAAAAATAAAATGCAATGTAGCAAACTGAAGATCTGTTAAGCCTGACCTCAGTAACACAAATCTTTCTGTTATGTGCTTTGACAGAAAGAATAACTCAGGATGCAAATATAGTTGAAAACTACAACAGGCTTAGCAGAACACTGGACTGCAGACTAACTTCACAGCTGTCTTTGGTAATGGACTTTTGCAGAGCAGAGAATGTGCAGATGCAGTTTGTCTGGCCTTCAGCAAACTATTTAATAGGGTAATACATGACAAGTTATTAGGTGAGATGCAGAGAGGAACTGCCAAAGGGGAGATGACTGCACTGGATAAGAGAGAAAATTTGGGGACATTAACTGGGCACTGTTATTTTGAGACACACCAGTGCAGTTCCGGGCTGCACGCAAGGAACACCTGCCACATCAACAGGAGTTAATGCTATTGCACAATACCCTGCTGAAGCTGCAACTGAAAGACTGTTTACAGTTCAAAAGAAAGATGAAAGCATGGATGGAACAGTGAAGAGCTATTAGACTGATGAGGGGATGAAGAGCCCTCCCTCTCAGAGGATGCTGGATTTGTTTAGCCTGGCCTTATGTAAACAGGGTTTATGGAGTCATGGGGCTTATCCTGGTGACTGAGGGGAAAAGAGAAGGAGAAGGGAGCTTTTACTCAAACTGAATTGGCACATAAGCATTTAAGCATCAACTGTACATGAGTGGTGTAGCCTGGAAATTGAAAAGAATACCTTAACCTGCAGAATGGCAATTCCTGTAAATGGCACCCTGACTCCTCCAGATGGAATAGCAGAGAAATAACTGCTTTGGGTAGGTTTAACTGCAACAGAGCTTATGTGATCTCATTACATCTATTAGCCACAGTGCCTTTCCATCCAGTGCTTTGCTCAGAGCAGAAAGTTTCCATTTTGGGAGCATCACAGGAAATAGCTGGAGCATAGCCTTGGTCAGTCAGAGCCAAGTACCAGAATTCACAGAGATTTGTGGTGTCAGAAAGGCTTCATTAGTTTGTAATGAGAATGTTTTGTCCTGACTTGCTTGCAGCTGTTCTTGCCCAGAGCATCTTCTAACAAGGATTGCTTCTCTGTGGCCCAGATGTTATGGATTCATTTTGTACTACACCAAAGACACAGCTAGCCTGAGGATGACTACAGAGCCCCAGACAGGCACAAACTGAGAGTTCTGAAATACCTGATTGATGTGCTAATACCAAAGCAAGAGCTGCAGAACAAATGTGAACCCTGAAGCTCTGTCTTATCCCTTGACTGCTGAGTACCCCCAAACAAGGTATCATCTAGAATTTTGAAGGGTGGAAGGAGGTTGAAATTCATGTTCTACTGGCCAGCAGAGAACTGAGCTATAAGGTCACCAAGCTTTAAGAGGGACCAGAACTGGCTGAGATGCAGCCAGGGAGCAGCAGGTTCCCAAATGTAATACCAGCACAAGAGGCTTCTCCCTGAGTCTGAAGGCCATAAACCTGCATCCAGCAATGTGACAAAGGCCTATAAAAAGAGAGTAAAGGTGAAGTGTTGAAATAGACTAAGCAGTACAAAGAGGAGCCAACCCTTCTTCCTACCAGCCAGCTGGTAGAGCCCAGCATGCCCTACTGTAAGGAAAGCAGCTCATCGCCCAACAGCCTTGCCACTCCTTGCCATGGCAGAGGGAAGAGTTTGCACCTGTAGCAGTCACTGAGAGTCTTCATCTGAGAGAGAAAGGAAAGCCACCTGCTACCCACTCATCCAAATCCTTATCAAGGTAAAAAGGAGGGTAGTAACAGGGCTTATGTTTAAACTCCTGATTGCTGTGGGGAAGGAAGCTATGTGTGTTGATGGTCTGATCAAAGACTTAACCAGTTGCTCACCATGTGGGACAGAGTTATCAGTGTGGAGAAAGAGAGGTAAGTAGCTGTCTTGATAAGAAGCTGCTCCTTCATTGGATCTTTTATCTTTTACAGTTTCTAATGTATAAATATGCCTCACAGGTTACATTTCACTCTTTGGAATATTTGAGTGTGGTTGAGAGCAATTGAGATAGATAAGGGGATGCTTAATGCAGAGGAAGACAAAACGTTATGTTCTTGTATCAGCAAATTAAATTTGCTTATTTATAGAATTACTGAAAGTCTGGTTGCTGTGACAAAGAGCTTTAAATGGTCCTGAAGCTGTGGCTTGCGATGAGTAGATTGTTGTTAGTGACACATACTGCAAAGTTTTGGTTTAAACAGGGCCACACTGGGCAGAATTTTGTGCTCGATGTCTCAGCCTGAAGGGAATTTGCAGTCCTGGGCAGAATTCCTATAACAAACAGCTGAAAATATTTGTCTTTGTGTTTTAATATCTCTGGTACCTAATTGGAGAACTCTTTGAGGTTTGAAAAACAGCTGTAGAAGTGTGTATGTGAGCTAATGTGTTTGGGTTTATGGCACTAATAGGACAGATTCTGCCTCAACAGTAACTCCACTCCTGTTATGATTTAACTAAATCCTGTCTACATAGGTTTTAGGCCCTTAGTTCACAGCTGTCTCAAAATAAAACCCTACTTTCTTCTGCCTTCAGTTTGGTAACCTATGTCTGCAGTTTCCCTTGCTGAATCTTTTAGTGCTTAGCCCAGCAGATATGGAGATCTGTCCATCACCACCTTCGTTAAAGAACAACACTATTTATTTAGAAGAAAATGTTATAGAAAGCCAAGAAATGACTCATACACCTGCTAAGCATTGCCTGTCTTCCTTGTGGTGCCCTGGCAAATATGATAAGCACGTTCTGCCAGCTCTTTAATTCAGAGAGAGCATCTGTGTGTCAGACCAGGCTGTCTCTCTGCCCCAGAAGACAAAGCTGAATGCCAGGATAACAGGCAGAGGACTTGTGAGAGGGTGAATTCCCTGTGGCTGCACTGTGCAAGGGGGTGTGTTTCAGGGAAGCTGACTCCAGGCACGTAAGAAGACCTCTATTACTTGTGACTCATGGCATCGTCAATGCAAAGAGCCCAGGATGGTGTGGTTTTGCCCCAGCTTTGTGTCATCTAGGTACCACAAGCTGGTATCTGGAGACACTGACTTCAACTCCCTTCTCCAGGCAAAACCAAGAAGTAACTCCCCAGTGGCAGTGTCCTTTGCTTTTGAGTATGAGTGTGTTATAGACCTTTCAGATCACAAAGTCCAACCATTACCCTAGTACCACCAAGTCCACTGCTGAGCCACGTCCCTAAGCACCACATCTATATGTATTTTAAATACCTCCAGGGATGATGATTCACCACTTCCCTGGGCAGCCTGTTCCACTACTTGACAACCCTTTCAGTGAATAAATTTTAATTAGTGTCTGCTGCGGAAGGGGTAATTAATTACTGCGAGACAATATTTTAAAAATATTAATGTATAGTTTATTAATATTAAATATTCAGAACTCGCACCACCCCGACCACCATTTAATAATAATAACAGGCTCTTTGCAACGTTATGGAAACTATATACAGGTTATAACAGGACCTGGAAATAACTATTAAATATATACATTAACTGAACTCGAATTAAACTGGCAGAGAAGGTTTGCGGCCAGTATATCGCTAGCGGCCAGTTACGCTGCTTGCTCACTAGATGGATGCAAGGAGCAACTTTCTGCTTGTGGCAGAAGGCAATTAATAATTACAAGAGGCTTTGGTATTTACTCAAAAAGGTATTATCTGACAGTACCCAAGGCTCGTGGAGGGGTTGCTGTCGGTAGCCGTCAGAGGCCTTAGAGTTTCTCCAGGCTTCTGAGCACTGGAAAAAGGAGAGGGACGATCTCTGACCTGGTCCTGGCTCTCTTGGCAGCAGGCTCTCATGTGCAGGCAGGACGTCTTGTGGTGTGCAGTCTGGGCACGGTGTCACGCTGACTGTGCAGGTCGAATGCGTGGAGGCAGCAGGCAGGATTGCAAGCAGACACACCTTGTAATGGCGAAAGGCACGCACCCTGTGTTCCCTGCTCCTTTTATCCAATACAGCCCGAAGACTAATGGGCCTTTGGACACGAGATAGCCAATCAAATGGCAGTTAGCCAAGATTTGGCCATATTGGGTGAAGCCATAGGCTTGCTTTACCCTTTTTTGGGCAGATCACGGGCCTTGCATAAGGCAACCGTGTGCACCCTGTTTACCGCAGTTGCTGGGCAGACCCCAGACCCCAGACTTAGTGGCGCCAGGTTCTTTGTCCCTTTTCCCGCGGTTGCTCTCCCCAAAACAGGAGGGAGAGCAGAAAAACATGCCTGGGTAAGCCAGGACATGTACAAGCCTAATTTGGCCTGTTTAGGCCTACCACGACAGTGTCACACCTAAATCTCTCCTGCCACAACTTGGGACTGTTTCCTCTCACCCTGTTACTTGGCAGAACAAACCAACACCCACCTCACCACAACCTTCTTTCAGGTAGCTGTAGAAAGTGATAACTCTCAGCCTTCTCCAGACTAAACAATCCCAGCTCCCTCAGCCCCTCTTCACAGGACTTGTTATCAAGACCCTTCATCAGCTTTGCCCTTCTCTGGACACACTCCAGCACCTTAGACCAATGTCTTTCCTGTAGTGAGACCCCAAAACTGAACACAGTACTTAAGAGATGCAGTCTTAACACTGCCAAGCACAGAGGCACAATTGTCTCTCTAGTCCTGCTGACCATGGTATTTCTGATGTGGTCCAGGATGCCATTGGCCCTCTTGGCCACCTGGGCACACTGCTGGCTCATACTCAACCAGCAACCCCAGGTTCTTTTCCAACAGGTAGCTTTCCAGCCTTCCAGCCACTCTTCCCCCAGCCAGTAGGGTTGTGTGGGGTTGTCGTGAGTGACTGAAGTGCAGAACCTGGCACTTGGCCATGTTGAACAATTGGGCAACTGATCCAGCCTGTCCAGATCCCTCTGCAGAGCCTTCCTAACCTGAAACAGATTAACAATCCCACCCAACCTGGTGTTGTCTACAAACTTACTGGAGGTGCGTTTGATCCCCTTGTCCAGATCATTGATAAAGATATTAAAGAGAACTGGCCCCAGCACTGAGCCCTGGGTAACTCCAGTTGTGACTGGCCACCAACTGGGTTTGACTCCATTCGCTGCCATTCCTCGGGCCCAACCATCTAGCCAGTTTCAGCCCAGCAAAGCATACACCCATTCAAGCCATGAGTAGCTTGTTTCTCCAGGAGGATGCTGTGGGACATGGTGTCAAAAGCTTTACTAAAGTCCAGGTAGACAACACACAAAGCCTCTTCCTCACCCACTAAGTGGGTAACATCGTTCATAACTGTTGCATGAAATGGTAGCTGTGTTGCCATGCTGTGTCTGAATGCCCAAGCAAGCAGGGCTTCTGCAGCCCTGGATAGCGAGTGTGTTAGCCAGTTGCAGCTTCCCTGCTCCCAGTGCAAATGTGAGAAGGCCATGGTCAGCCTTCTGATTAAATGCATGGTAAGGAAAAGTAACTCAACAGCTTTTCTCAGTGCAGGGAAGATGTTCCTGCTGCACTTCCTCACCACATAAACTATGTATGGGAAGTGTTAACACTGCAGTTCCGTAATCTGTGCTCTGAAATGGGAGGGAACTAGAAAGTGACTAATATGACAATACATCCCCTTCTGCATAGGGAACATGGTGACTTGAGGGACAGGCACCAGTCCACACAGTAGCTGTGAGATTGACAGCAAACTTATATAAGATGGTGGTGACCAGATCCTTGGGTGGTTAAGATCACTAGTGAAGGTGTTGGAGCTCTGCTTTGGAGTTCCTCAGCTACTAATGACCTGCAGGCACCAGCAGAGTTCTGCACCGCCAAGAGCTGTCATACGTTGTCAGTGTTTTAATTCCTGCATCCAAAACTAGCATCCAGTGTTGACAGAACAAGATATTTACTGTTAGTCTGTTCTCGTGTCTGCTTGGGTAACTCCTCCATGCAAATAGCTGCAGTGACATAGTGTGAGCTCTTTCCTGCACTCGCTCACCATGTCCTGATGTAGCTCTGACCTATCAGTGTTCCCTATGAACTTGTTTTCCTCCACTGCCCTGGTTCTGCTATTGATCCTGACCTGGCACTCAGCTTTCCCAGCTCTGCCATAATGTCTCCCCATTGCAGATGTTAATTCTTCTCAGGTTCCTAACCTCGTCTTATCTCAGACTCTGTTACATGCTGAGCTTTTTGGAACTGACCTAAGAGCTGAAGCTAAACTTAGCCACACTGAGTTCAGTAGCTTTATCTATTTACACCAAAGCCAGAGTTTTCATTGTTGCCCTACCCCCTTTAACGTCAGCTCTTTGGCGTTTTGAGCTGCTGTGGTATCTTCCCAATGCCAAATCCTCTGCCTAGTTATGTCTGTGACAGTGTCACAGAATGCAAGTGCAATTTATCTGCCTTGGCTGGAGTAAAGAGTAGTGTGGGTGCAAGGACACAGACATCTGGGCCTATCAGACTCTTGAAAAGCAATGGAATGTTTTCGTGGGGAGGTGGAGAAGAGGGAGAACTGAAGCTGATGAAACTGCAGTTTAGGAGGTACCACTCTGCTCATTGAAGTTACCATACAATGTTGCCTCTTACACCTCTTTTACTTCACATTCAGAACTGTAACTTGGCAATTGATTATAATCTCTACTATTAATTTCCTCTGTCAAGACATGGAAACCAGCTCCCTCTGCAATGCAAATTAAGCTGCAACAGGAATATTAACCCCTGATGTATAAATAGGTGCTTTTTACAAGTCATCTGCTTAAATTAATTCAATTTGAATTCCACCTGCATCCCTGTACCTCATCTGTAGAACTCATCCCTTAGCACCACCCACCCAGCTATAACAATACAGGGTGAAGTGTGATGTAGTTTGGATGAATCTGGATCCAGATTTTACCAGGACACCCTTTCTGTTGAATGGGCAGTGTGAGATCTGGCAGTGAGCTGTACAGTGCTGACTGTGGGGAATCTTCTCCTGAGGCAGCCTAGAGCTGCGGACGCTGTGACCACACAGCTGCCAGAGGCTGGTGACCTGTGTGTCAGTGGAAAATCAGTGTCATAACCAGAGTGATTTGTCTGTGATGTAAGGACAGGGCTGGAATGCTGTACACAGGCAGAGGCATTGTCACCGCCTGTTTACTAATGCTGGGGTTAACATGTAGCCTGAGGTTACAGCAGGCTAAGGAGAGCACAGCCAAATTTTTGTGAAGTGGGAACTCAGACTGGTGCCAGCTTTTTAGGGTAGGTTATGTTCCTCCTCTTGTTTCAAGGAAAACCCTTAAAATGTTCCCTTGATGGTATCCTTGGTGTGAAATTTCATGATTCTAAGCCAACATGTATTTGAAACCCTCAGAGATCTGGAACTTCACCTTGGTACAGATTGCACTGTTGAGGAGAGACTCCCTGTCCTGTTAACCTGTGTGAATTGGATAGAAACCAGTTCCTCTAGTCTCTCTTTCCTGTAATAAATAAACCTGTACCAGAGAGCCTTCAGACAGCCGTACCAAAGCAGTCATCCAGCTGCCTGAGTTCCAGCTTCTGAAGAAGGTGAAATTCCTCTCAGTGGTGCCATGACACACGCAGCCCATTCTGAATTTTGTGAGGTGCACACATACAGGTCATGTTGCAGTACAATGGGGGCATTCCAATGTATTTTAGTCTTCTCTAGTAGAAGTTATAGAACTACAGAATACCAGGTTGGAAGAGACCTCAAGGATCATCTGGTCCAACCTTTCTTGGCAAAAGCATGACCCAGACAAGATAGCCCAGTGCCATGTTCCATTTTAGGAAATTTGTGCCACCTGAGATGAGAAGGCCAGTGTCTTATAGCCCTCTAAGATACTAATGATTCTTTAGGATAATAATTTTCTCTTTTTTAAATCATCACCTAATCTCACAACCTCCAGCCCCACAGCATTTGGCTGCAACCTGCTGAGACCCCAAGCTCTAGCTTACAACATCAGATGGAGCACCTGGGCATTGTTCAGGAAAGAGAGGCTTAATGCAGAGGCAGATGGAGAGTGAGAGGACAGTAGTGTTCTGCTCTCTAGGATCTTGGTTAGTGGAGGCTTCTTAAACTCTGTCACTGCAGGCTAATACAGAATTTTTTAGCTTCACTCCATATTCCACTGCTTCAAACAGGAATGGGCCATCACAGTGCTGCCCACTGATGGGCTGACCCTCCATCTGTATAACATGATCAGACCCTGTGATATGTTAAAGCTTACAACAGAAAGAAAGGATCTTGCCAAAGCAAGACTCGATCAAAAATATCAGAGGTTTCTGAGTGAAGACTGTCAATAATGTGCTTAAATCACTTGATGCTGAACTTAATTACATACTTAAGATTAAGCAGTCAGTGTTTCCTTTGAGTCTGAATATATGTGCAACAGATGTCCTCAAAGGTATGGAGAATCCCTCCAAATCTGCCAGTGCTTTTCCTTTTCAATCCTGGAGAAGGCTGAGGTGATCAAACTGTTGTCCAGGGATTGTTTAATGCTGCATGTCTAGTTGAATCATTGGCCACCTATTTCACTCCCTTCATTACCTTCTGTTCTGATATGGGAACCACTAATGTGAAATCCCCTTGAATGAAGGCTGTGGGCAGCTGTTGGAGATCCAGCTGGTGGGAAAGTTCACTGTATTTGGCTTGTGCCAGATTCTTCTCACTGCCCCTCCAGACTTGCTGTCAGGGTTGTGTGTTTACATTTTAGCCTAGATAAGCAGGGTAAGCAAAGAGTTATTCAAGAGGTTAAGCTAACATCTGATGGCACAGCAGTTTCGAGTGCACACCCACCTCCAAGTGTTCTTGCTTCCTTTAGCTCCCTTATTAAACTGGTTGTAGTGCAAAGCAGTATGGAAGAGTCCTGGGATGTCTTAGCCAGTGGATTTGCATGGGTGAGCAGACAGCTGTTGTATGCCAAGAGCTTGGCTATGACTGAGTAATTGCGGATGGATACGTGGGTAGGGAGGTTAAGTGAACAGCAGTAAGGATTTAGATTTTGGTGCAAGGTGATAGTGGCCCAAAGCAGTGATGGATGTAGCTGAAGAGGGCTCCGTCCATCCCATGCAAAGCCTACATACTGAACTTCTTGTAGTCAAGGAGCGCAAATATGAGAGAGCAAGTCTAAGCCAAGAACTGAGTCTCTTCTTCCTCCCTTCAGACCAGGGTGACCTGGTGTGTTGAACATAAATACAGTTCTGCCATGAGTGTGATTTCACACATGAGCAGCTGTGAGGTCTTCTACTTCTGTAACAGTAATGTAATGAGTTCTGCACCAGAGTCAAAACTTAGACTTTATAGCATCCTCTGTGACATCTTCAGTCTGAGAGGTAACCCCTCTATCCAACTTCAGCCACATTCTCATAACAGAATTTGCCTGGTTTTGAGCTATTTTTGGCTGTTCTTTAGATATATATGTGGTACAGGAGGACTTTGAGAGCAATTGGAAAGGAATTGCAAGATGCTGTGTGGTGGGTGAGGGAAGGAAGGTGTCATGGTAGGATTGTGCAATAGTTTCATGTTTTGCATATTGCTCATGCTGGAACGCACCATGAGGTGAGAGGGCTTAGTACCTGAGTGGAAGGATCATTGTGGCATGTTACAGTAAGGGTGATATATTGTCCCAGGTTGGGAACTATAGGGTTAAAAAAATCCTCTAGGGACTAGAAGATTGTTATTCAATCCCATAATTCTCTTCATAAACTCCCGGCAAGGCCAGCTCCTTTTCCTTTCCTCCCCCTCCAGCCTTGTGTCTGGCTGGAGCTGCTTTATTGGGACAAACATGTAAGGAGTAGGCCTGTTCTGGGGCCTCCAGAGGCTGTGCTTAGGCCTCTTGGATGGCAGAGGCTTGGAGGGGGGGAGGATTGGAGCACTGGGGATTAATAGATTTAGTTTTGGGTTGGGAGAAAATTCAAGGGGGTTCGCTATGGATTTTGTATCTGCCTTGTAATTTCTGTCTGTAACTCTCTCCAAATACAATTCTGTTTTTCTCCAATTCATTTGAGAGCTTCATTCTGTCAGCTCTTTAAACCCATGACATATATGTAGCAAAGGTTGCTTCAGATGGCTAAGCATTATCAGTAAAGAACATCTAAAGAGCCCTAAAGTAGAGAAATCCATGTGGGAAAGCCAGCTGGTGTCTACATGTGCCTTTTTCCAGATGACATCAGATCAAAATAGTTACAAGCTGAATCTTGTAGTTTTTCTGTGCTGTTTGCTGAGAACCTTGTGCACTGGATTTGAAAACAAATAATTTCGTGCTCTGTGACCAGGCTAGTCAAGAAACAGCTATAAATGGGAAACTGAGAAACAATGGCAGGGCAGGAAGCAGCGCTAAGCTCTCAATATGACCCTTTAAATTGAAAAAGCTAAAAAAGCCCTGCACAGATTTCATAAACAAGGGAACCAGGGAGCAACAGTTTGAAAGCATCATTTGTCAATAAAAAATGACAAAACCCAATCTTCTTCCTGGTATGTTGCCTTTCTTTGAGAGAAACTAAAGCATCTTCTTGAATGCTGCTGTTTGTCAAATTTTGTACCTATGGATTCTCTAAGAAAACTGAACAGGCAAATTGCTCCTCTTCCCATGCAGGGTTCTTGCATGCCATTTGTTTTTCCCCTTCTGCTGATTCTTCTCATTAATTTCTCAGCAAGCTCCAATCTGCATATGGAGAGATGATGTGAAAGAAAGATGGTGATAACTGTGATACCTGAAATTATTTTAATGCCTTCAGGAGACCACAAGTACCATGGAACCATAGCACTTACCTTGCTGTATTCATCGCCTCTAGTCTGAGCATACTTCTTGCCTGAGCAGGCTGAGATGTTGCATCAGAGTCCTCTAGTAACGTGCAGAACTCTTCTTGCTCTAGTTAAATGAGTCTGACTGTGTCTCAGAGGAAGAGAAGTATTAGCCTCCCTTTACACCTAGGAAAAGCGGGAGGGGAAAGTGGGTTGTCANGGATTTAGATTTTGGTGCAAGGTGATAGTGGCCCAAAGCAGTGATGGATGTAGCTGAAGAGGGCTCCGTCCATCCCATGCAAAGCCTACATACTGAACTTCTTGTAGTCAAGGAGCGCAAATATGAGAGAGCAAGTCTAAGCCAAGAACTGAGTCTCTTCTTCCTCCCTTCAGACCAGGGTGACCTGGTGTGTTGAACATAAATACAGTTCTGCCATGAGTGTGATTTCACACATGAGCAGCTGTGAGGTCTTCTACTTCTGTAACAGTAATGTAATGAGTTCTGCACCAGAGTCAAAACTTAGACTTTATAGCATCCTCTGTGACATCTTCAGTCTGAGAGGTAACCCCTCTATCCAACTTCAGCCACATTCTCATAACAGAATTTGCCTGGTTTTGAGCTATTTTTGGCTGTTCTTTAGATATATATGTGGTACAGGAGGACTTTGAGAGCAATTGGAAAGGAATTGCAAGATGCTGTGTGGTGGGTGAGGGAAGGAAGGTGTCATGGTAGGATTGTGCAATAGTTTCATGTTTTGCATATTGCTCATGCTGGAACGCACCATGAGGTGAGAGGGCTTAGTACCTGAGTGGAAGGATCATTGTGGCATGTTACAGTAAGGGTGATATATTGTCCCAGGTTGGGAACTATAGGGTTAAAAAAATCCTCTAGGGACTAGAAGATTGTTATTCAATCCCATAATTCTCTTCATAAACTCCCGGCAAGGCCAGCTCCTTTTCCTTTCCTCCCCCTCCAGCCTTGTGTCTGGCTGGAGCTGCTTTATTGGGACAAACATGTAAGGAGTAGGCCTGTTCTGGGGCCTCCAGAGGCTGTGCTTAGGCCTCTTGGATGGCAGAGGCTTGGAGGGGGGGAGGATTGGAGCACTGGGGATTAATAGATTTAGTTTTGGGTTGGGAGAAAATTCAAGGGGGTTCGCTATGGATTTTGTATCTGCCTTGTAATTTCTGTCTGTAACTCTCTCCAAATACAATTCTGTTTTTCTCCAATTCATTTGAGAGCTTCATTCTGTCAGCTCTTTAAACCCATGACATATATGTAGCAAAGGTTGCTTCAGATGGCTAAGCATTATCAGTAAAGAACATCTAAAGAGCCCTAAAGTAGAGAAATCCATGTGGGAAAGCCAGCTGGTGTCTACATGTGCCTTTTTCCAGATGACATCAGATCAAAATAGTTACAAGCTGAATCTTGTAGTTTTTCTGTGCTGTTTGCTGAGAACCTTGTGCACTGGATTTGAAAACAAATAATTTCGTGCTCTGTGACCAGGCTAGTCAAGAAACAGCTATAAATGGGAAACTGAGAAACAATGGCAGGGCAGGAAGCAGCGCTAAGCTCTCAATATGACCCTTTAAATTGAAAAAGCTAAAAAAGCCCTGCACAGATTTCATAAACAAGGGAACCAGGGAGCAACAGTTTGAAAGCATCATTTGTCAATAAAAAATGACAAAACCCAATCTTCTTCCTGGTATGTTGCCTTTCTTTGAGAGAAACTAAAGCATCTTCTTGAATGCTGCTGTTTGTCAAATTTTGTACCTATGGATTCTCTAAGAAAACTGAACAGGCAAATTGCTCCTCTTCCCATGCAGGGTTCTTGCATGCCATTTGTTTTTCCCCTTCTGCTGATTCTTCTCATTAATTTCTCAGCAAGCTCCAATCTGCATATGGAGAGATGATGTGAAAGAAAGATGGTGATAACTGTGATACCTGAAATTATTTTAATGCCTTCAGGAGACCACAAGTACCATGGAACCATAGCACTTACCTTGCTGTATTCATCGCCTCTAGTCTGAGCATACTTCTTGCCTGAGCAGGCTGAGATGTTGCATCAGAGTCCTCTAGTAATGTGCAGAACTCTTCTTGCTCTAGTTAAATGAGTCTGACTGTGTCTCAGAGGAAGAGAAGTATTAGCCTCCCTTTACACCTAGGAAAAGCGGGAGGGGAAAGTGGGTTGTCACAGAATCATGATCTCTTACCGAAACATCACGTCAGGGGCGACCAGATGTCGGGGATCACAGCTGCTGTGCAATCATGTGACGCTGGGGATCACTAGGTGTGGGGGGATGGATGACACGAGGAGGGACGACCAGACACCAATTTGGTGCATCCAAGATTGCCCCTTTATTGCAGAAAGTCAGCATGGATTTATACAGGATAGATTGTCTGGTCACATGTTATGCTGGTTACGGGCAGCTCTTCACGAGCTGTTCCCAGGCTGATTCTCCATATTCATAGTTACTTTCTTATCTTGAATGACTCATAGCAGGAGGAACAGCTGCTCTAGCAGCTCTNCCATAGCACTTACCTTGCTGTATTCATCGCCTCTAGTCTGAGCATACTTCTTGCCTGAGCAGGCTGAGATGTTGCATCAGAGTCCTCTAGTAATGTGCAGAACTCTTCTTGCTCTAGTTAAATGAGTCTGACTGTGTCTCAGAGGAAGAGAAGTATTAGCCTCCCTTTACACCTAGGAAAAGCGGGAGGGGAAAGTGGGTTGTCACAGAATCATGATCTCTTACCGAAACATCACGTCAGGGGCGACCAGATGTCGGGGATCACAGCTGCTGTGCAATCATGTGACGCTGGGGATCACTAGGTGTGGGGGGATGGATGACACGAGGAGGGACAACCAGACACCAATTTGGTGCATCCAAGATTGCCCCTTTATTGCAGAAAGTCAGCATGGATTTATACAGGATAGATTGTCTGGTCACATGTTATGCTGGTTACGGGCAGCTCTTCACGAGCTGTTCCCAGGCTGATTCTCCATATTCATAGTTACTTTCTTATCTTGAATGACTCATAGCAGGAGGAACAGCTGCTCTAGCAGCTCTCCCTCGTTAGTAGGACGCAACAGTGGGTTACCCAAGTTTAAGTGGGAAATGGTGTGAGTGATGGCAGAGTGGCCTCTTTCCCTGCACCCAAGCCCTGTGCATGCAGAAATCATAAAGCTGCTCATGGAACATGGGAGATGAGTTAAGCATTGAGGTATCCCTTCTCTTTTATTGCTTGCTGGATGCTATCAAAAAAGACATGAGGGGAGAAGGCTCAGAGGCACAGGTTGCAATGCCAAGCAGAATAACAGCACTGGTGACATGGTGGCAACGGGCTTGCTCTGGCCTGCTGAGCGCTGGCAGGAGGACAGCCTGGGTAGTCCGATGGCAAAAGGGATGCTGGCCTCATTTCAACTGCTCAGTCTGGCTGCATCAGTGCATTGCTTGGTATTTCCTTCCTTCTTCTCTAGAGAAAAGACAAGATAATTTGAAGCACAATGCCAAGACTTTGCCCTCTGGAGGGATTCCAGGGTTGCAGATGGACTGGGCTCTTCGAAGTGCTGCTGGAAAGCAATTACATTTGCAGTTCAGGGAAAAGGAAGAGGAGGAGGGCAAGTCATTGAACTGACAGCAGGGATAAGAAGGTAGCTCATTAGCACAGCATCTTTTCTGCTCCCTTCTGTGTGGGAGCAGATCTCCATATGATGACATTCAGAGTCTGGCAGGAATGTCATCCCGAGCTGGTAGGAATTTCTCTGCCCGAAAGTGTGAGTGGGTAGGTTTAAACAGATCCAAAGTGAACCCCTCCATAAAGGGCATAAAGGTTCATCCTTCATGGTTGTTCTCAAACTTCACCATCAGCTGCTGATACAGAATATGAAGAGGAAGCATGGGAGTAATGACAAATTATTTTTTAAAATAAAACCCAAAACAAACAAAAACCTCCAAACCCTTCTGCTTCATATCTCATCTAGTTTTCTTCCTTCAGCCTTCATGTGCACTCCAAGATGTAGGCACTGTGTCTATGGCAAATCATAGCTGGGAAAGGTGGTGCCTCCCTTTACTCTGAACATCCTCTATAGCACACGAATATTTAAGTAAACATTAGAAGTAGGGAGCTGATTGTGTACCAAGGAGTGGCTTGTGCTTGGAGAATTCCAGTAGGAGCTATGCAGGAGACCTTGCTGCCTCTATATGGCATTTGTAAGGGTTTGGAGAGCATCATGAGTCCTGTGACAATGGCCTGTTGGAAAGCCCATGGTACATGGGTAATGAAAATATAATACACTTAATTATGAGCTGAAGGATGAATTCCTTACAGGCTCATTCAAAAGACTCATGTGATTGTTTAACAGCACTAAGGTGTGCATTCTCTCGTCCCTTGAGTTGTCCACACAGCCCCAGAGAAGAATGTCAGTGAAAGCACTGCTTAACCATTCCCTGAAGGAGGTTGTCATGAAAGGGAAATGTGATTATTTCTCACCTGCGAGGCAAGCATAAATGGTTATGCACCAAAGCAGTCCTCCATGGCAGAGCCTGTGTCTCTTTTTTTTGTGCAGATGTCTGTGCTACAGGTGAAAATATCTCTGTGAGGATCTTGTCTTAGAATCGTAGAATGGTTTGGGCTGGAAGGGACATTAAAGATCATCTTTAAACTCCTGTGCCATGGGCAAGGATGCCTTCCACTAGATTAGGTTGCTCAGAGTACCATCCCACCTGGCTTTGAACACTTCAGGGAGGAAGCATTCAATTCTTGTCTGAGCAACTTGTGTCAGTGTCTCACCACCCTCACAGTAAAAAAATTTCTTCCTTGTATCTAATCTAAATCATTCTTTCAGTCTGAAACCATTACCCCTCATTCTATCACTACACTCCCTTATAAAGAGTCCCTCTTCATCTTTCCTGTAGGCTTCCTGTAAGTATTGAAACACTGCTGTGAGGTCTCCTTGGAGCCTTCTCTTCTCCAGGCTGAACAACCTCAACTCTTTCAGCCTTTTCTCGTAGGAGAGGTGCTGCAGCCCTCTGATCATTTCAGCCCTTCTCTAGACCCCCTCTTACATCCTTACATTGTGGGCCCCAGAGATGAAAACATTGCACCAGGTGGGGTCTCATATGAGCGGCATCAGGGTGAGGAGTCATCTCCCCATATCTGCTGGCCATGCTTCTTTTCATACAGCCCAGGATGTGATTTGGTTTCTGGGCTGTCAGTACACATTGTTGGCTCATATTTAGTTTTTCACCAGCCAGCACCCCCGAGTCCTTCTCTGCAGGGCTGCTCTTGATCCATCCTGTATTTGTGCTTGGAATTGCCCTCATCCAGGTGCAGGACCTTGCACTTGGCCTTGGTGAACTTCCTGAGTTTCGCACAGAAAGTTTTAACCTCTCAAGCCTGTTGATGTCCCTCTGGGAGGAGCTGGGAGAAGAGAGAGGGTGTAGATGTCCCGCCCTGAATTCCTGTGATCCTGATTTCTGTGGCTTTTGTTTTCTTATAGTACCATAGAATCTACATCCATGTAACCCTGATGGAGTCAGCACAATTGAATTAGTAGGAAAGCTGGCTGAGAAATAAAGGACGGGATCCATGTCTCTTCAGCAGTTGTTCTTTGTCCTACCGACACAAGCCTTCTTCACACTCCAGAGCATGCTCCATCCAGGTTATAGGAAATTGCATACTGCAGCTTGCTCAGCAATGCTTTTTATAGACAAAAAACCCCAGAGAACAAGAGGAGGACACAAGGTGTGTGCATCAAATAGTCTGCAGGTTAATGCACAGGTATTTTGGACCTAGTCATCCAGCTCTAGAAACTCATAGCCGGGGCTATTCAGCACCCTCCAGGCAGCCACGTGCCTGCATGAGGAGACGTTCCCTTTCCTTTGGCAACTGCAACCCTGCGGCGTAAAGTGCCACAGGACACAGTGGGGTGGCTGCACTAACAGCATTAAAATACAGGTGATGTCTATGGCTGTGAACAATTAGGTCAGAAAGATATAAAGGATGGCTTCCACCCTTCTGGAGAATGGCTGACCTCTGCAGATCTGGGGTGGGGTCTTCTGTATCCTGTGTGGTTGTACAGCGGTGCCTCGAATGACTCTGCTTCTTTGGCTTTTCTGAGTCATTTTCCAGAGAGCTGCAGTTAGTTATACTCAGGAAGGAGCAATCAGGGCACGGTGAAATGAAACAGCAACTGGAGTGAACGAAAAGCAGAAGTGGACAGGGACAAATCTTTTTCAGAGTAAGTGTGTACAATGCAGCTGCTTGCCATGACATGCGGGTGCCTTTTGCTGGAGGCTTGCAAATACCTTTATGCTAAACGTCCCTCTGCTAGGATAAGTTCCAATGTGTGTGTGTGAGCCTGACAGAGATCAAAAGACAACTAGCCATACCTCAACACACCAGTGCTGCAGAAAAGACTAAATGTGCTGGTCCCTGTGGGGCATGATGACATCTTTAACCAAACCTCGAGAAGCACATGGCCTGGTCTCCCTTCCTGCCTCCAGGCTTCTTTGGGGGTCAGGCTTTCAAGCTTGCAGTCTCACCAACACCTGTGCTGCCTCTCCTGCAAGCCTTCAGAAGCCCTGCACTGCTCTGTCCCTCTTCCTGGGGCAGTGACTGAATCCGTGCAGTGTGAGCCACCATTCAGAGGGCTGGCATTGGTCCTTGGATCTGACAGCTTCCAGTGGTACCAGGGACCCCACTGCTGCTGCTGCTGAACCATGTGTACAGGTGTCCCCTGAAGCAAAGGGACAACTGAGAAAGCCAGAATATGCAGACTGGAGGCTAGCTGCTCTGCAGCCTTCTAATTCAGCTACTTTCAGTCAGTTTGGTGATAGCAGGCTGGCGGAGAGATGCAACTTGCTGTTCCCTGCCCCCCAACCTCCTTCTCTGTCTGTAAGCTTGTTTGTTGTCACTAAAAGCCTCCTGCTGCTGGCTGAGGGAGCACACCAGAGGAGAATGCTGGGAATCTGATACTGAGGGTAAATGATGCTCTTTGCTTTCTCCCAGTGCCCACTGCTCTGCAGTCATATGCTTCTTGTGTGAAGCTGCAGTCTGCAGCTGAAACATGAGCAGTGACAGTCAGAGAGGTGCCCTGCATGCTGACACTGAGCTGATGTGTGTTACTTGGCATGCCGCACTGTGTGCCATGCAGCAGTAAGTCAGAGAAGGCTGGGGAATAAATTCCACAGTCCTTGTGTGGCACTCAAACGATAAGAGTTTGTATCATCTCTTACATATCTGGCATTTGAAAGTGGCCAAATTGCCTCCCATTGTCTGCAATTTTGGTATCTTGTCTGTACTGTACTATGGGTTTCTGTGGAGGGCTAGGGCTGGGTCAGCTGCTAGATGACTGGCAGGTGCCCTCTATTAACCCTTCTTCCTTCCCAGAGAGGAAGAGAAAGGGAATAAGGGAAAGACTGATGAGCTGGGAATCTTGGTTCTCTTCTAACTCAAATAAGGACACTTTTGGCACCACTTCCCATGATGGCACCTTGGCCACTGTCCTTGCAGACCACATTTTGCAATGCCTCAGTGTGTGTCCCATGGAGATACAGACCTCTTATTTGAAAGGTCACTTGTCACCTTGTCGTTGTGGTCCCAGAGCTGTGAAAAACCTTCTAACTCTGAAAACAAAACCACTCTGGGCAGGTGTCTTCAGTGTGTGATGGCGCAGTGATGCACCTGTGCTCTCCATATTAGTAAGCTGTCCCTGCAGCCACAAATTTTGCTCACATTAGCAGCACATGCCCGTGGCCACACAGCACAGGACATTTACTCTGCTAGCCCCACTACTTGATTCTCAGTCAACCAGAGTGCACAGTGACAGAGCACTGCTATGTCTTCAGTAACAAGAGACCCTCCAGCTCGCCTCAGTTGCGGTGCCTCTCGTGTCAGGCAGTCGTAGTGTGCCACCTACCCCGAGCCTTCACAGCCTCCAAGCTGCAGTCTCCGGCTGCGACTACTCTACGGACCTCTGCTGGCTAAACAGTGCTGGGCAGGGCTGCTGCGCTTCTGACTCCTGAGGGACGACGGCCTGTGTACCTGTGTGTGTAAGGCCTTTAGAACTGGTGCAAATACTCCCTTTTCCTCCTGCTTTCCCTGCCCTCCAGCAAAGATGAACGTATCCGGCTTTCCAAAGACGATTTGTGAGTGCAGTAGCTGGTACGAGGCGAAGAGCTCCTTGGGCACCAGAGTTCTCACCACTCCCACATGCTGCCAGTTTGGATTTGTGTGGTGTGGTCTGTTCCTCTCCAGCCTGTTTGCAGTAGAGTGCCCCACAGTAACTTGTGGTGGGACAGTCCATAGTGATATTAACATACAGAAAATGCCCTGGTACCATTGCCTGCTCACATTTACCTGCAATGGTCTTGGCAGCAGAGCATGACTTTAGACCAGTCATGCAGAGCCAAGCAATGCTCAGCAGCAGCAGTGCACAACTGATGGCTGTTAGATAGTTGTGTGGCTGAGACACAGACTGCAGGGGACAGGAATGCACTCTGAACTCTGCCAGGCTTCTGCTGGCCCTATGCAACAGATCATTTGCTGTGCCCTGACTGTCATCAGCTGCACTGAGAATAGAAGAATACAAAACACCTTGTGAGAAATCCAGGTTAGGATTTGAGACACTGGCACAGGTTGCCCAGGGAGGTTGTGGCTGCTCCCTCCCTGGAAGTATTCAAGGCCAGGTTGGATGAGACCTTGAGTGACCTGTACTAATCGGAGATGTTCCTGCCTATGGCAGGGGGTTGGAACTAGATGATCTTTGAGGTCCCTTCCGACCTTACCATTCTATGATTCTAAGATTTCTGACAACACTCAAATGCAATAGCCATAAAGCTTTACACTGCAATGGGACCATTCATAGAGTACAGTATTGCTTCCATCTGGTTTAGTAGGCAAACAGCTAGATCAAAGCATGCATATGTCATGTTCATTTAGAGTCAGCTAGGGAAATCAGCTTTCATGTTTTTGTTGTAGATCAGTTATTGCCACTTTGATGTCTTCACTCTGCAGTCCAGGATGTCCAAGTTCTTTCCTGTGCTATGTTTCAGAAGCACCTGAACATTATGAAAGCTGCAGCAAAGTACAGTTCCTTCCTCAAGTAGTTTATGACTTAAATAGACAGGGCAGGCAAAAGGTGAGGGAAACAGGGTGCTTTTCTTTTTTTTTTTTTTTGCCTACTGTAGATGAGATGAGAGGAAATAAAAGTGCCAGCTTGTGGTTTTGCTGGAGTTCTGCTAAGCTTAAATGGGCATGTGCCTCTGGCATGTGTCTACAAAGACTATTTTTCTTCATATTTGAAAGGTGATGAACCAGCACAGTAAGTAACTAGTAATACATATTAGCTGGGTCAGGCCCTGTAATAGATACTGGTCACTAGAGAGCTTAATCTGACTGTGACAGATTGTTGCTGCTGTGACTGTAAGAGACCGAGTAACAGCACAGACCAGAACTATGTAACAGCTTCTAAGAGGTTTCTGTGTGCTTTAGTGTGAACTGGTATTAAATGCAGGTCATTCTCCTGCGTACCCCTGTCCCCCAGACACTTAAAAATCAGAACTACAGAATATTTGCTTTCTGCAAGCCCATAGCCTGTTCCCCATCTCTGAGAGATCTCCAGTGTCCTGCTAGGACTTTGGATACACCATCAAGCAGTTCGTGACAAGACAGCAATTACTCAAAGATTTGGAAAAGAGACCCCATTCTGGGATCCTTGTGATCTTTGGGTGCTTAAGCAAGAGTGTAGAGAGTAGCAGGAAGATGGTCTTCACATCTGAGAGCTCACCCCTCTCAGCATTACAGACTGAAAGGGCTCAACTGCCTCAGGTACCAAAGCAGGACTGGCAACACTTGATTGCAGACAAAGAAAAAAATGCCACATGCTAAAAGGCCCTAAACACAGTAGAGAAAGGCATAACCAGCAGTGTCTGAATGCCAAAATCAAATTCAGCTATGAAAGTGGAAGTGCTTCTACCATGGTGGTTATGAGCCACTGGTGCTAGCTGCTGGGGACCACATTAATCCCTCATGCTCTGATGCCTAACTTTGCTTTACTGCAGAATTTGCTTTAGCCAGCTCAATCTCCTCGCTTCACCAGGTTGCTGAATAAACAGAAAGTCCAAAGACAGAAAAAGAATCTGAGGAGATGAGCCCTGTGAATCCATCATATCACCACCTTCCACATCCAGCTGATCCTGGCAGGGCACCTTACTGCCATGCATGTGCCTGCAGTACCACCCTGGGAGTTACCAGCACCTCATTTCTCTCTCCCTCTTCCATGGGATCTATGAAATTTACTTCTTTAGCCTGGGACTGGATGCCCAAGTGGGCAAGGAGAGGGACGGTTCTGGTTGAGCCTGTGCCTCATACAGCAGCCAGCAGCAGCCTACACCACCCAGGCTAGTGTTGGTGGTTGTGTTTTTGTGAGCTGAAAAAGGGGGTGCTGGGAAGCTGGTTCAGGCTTGGGAAAAACAGTTGGCATGACTGTAATCAGGCAGGAAACAGGGAGCGGAGTCATGAGTTAACAAACAGGAAGCAACGATGGCAGCAGACACAGCCTGGTTTGGGCTCTAGCTCAAGCAAAGTCTCCTCCAGCGGAGGGGAGCGAGGCTGGCCTCTCAGCGCCCGTGCTCCACCGTGGGCCTCGCCCAGATGCTGTTTACACTGAGCAGCTACTTAAACCATCAGACGAGACCAGTAAAGGCTTAGTTGCACTTCCGCAGCCACAAGGAGCCTGAAGGATATGAATGAGCCTTCACGGCATCCTTTTGAGTCACATTAGCATTAACAATTCCACCTCGCATGTCAGGAGAGGGGAACGGGCAGCTGTTGAAAGGGAGGCTTCCTCAAGGATATGTAGGGGTTAAGTGTTCGCATCCTGCTCCCTTCAGAGAAGCTTGCCTGCTACTCAAATTCACACCTAGGGATGCTGCTTGCACAGCCCTAACCATCTTAAAAGTAGTTGTCAGGTTTCAGTTAATGGTGTTGACCTTTCCAAGAGTCACCCTTCACTCCCAGTTATCTCAGCTATTTCTCCAAAGGACAATGCTGGAAGAGTCTACCTTTCTCTGTGAAGCTTAGATAAAGCCACACGGTTGGCTTAAACTAGACGCGTCACAGTTGGATGGCTCTGGAGGGGTGAGATGAACCTGCATCTGCTGAAGATGACTGAGAGCAGATTGTGGAGCAACTGCCAGAACAGTGAGGCAATTTTTCCTCCCCACATATGAAAAATGTGTATCTTAACCCTGCTGCCTTCATGGAAAAGGAAGTTTTTGTAAGCATGTGGGCATTTCTATCTGTTCCTAGGAGGTAAGTGTCTCCAGGAACGTGGCCATGCATTGTGAGTTACATCTCCAAAACTCTTGTTTTGGAAAACTTCAAAAGCCTCTTTATAAAGAACTTAATGACAAATGTAAATACCATTAATAGAATGACAATCAGTGTCACCTTCATGAAGGGAGAGGGTCTGAAGGAAGAAAAGAGCCTTTGTGCTATAAGGAGACATGAGAAGAGAAAAAGTTATGGATAAAGAAGCTAAAGCCAAGATCTGGTGGGCTGAGTTGAAAGAGGAGATTAGAGTAGGGACATTTCTCTTTCAATTATCCCACCTTCATCCTGTGTGAGATTCTCCCCCTGCCCCCCCCCCCCCCCCAAAAAAAACAAACCCTAAAAACAAAACAAAAACCCCAAACAAACAAAAAAACCCAACATTTTGTTCAGATTGTCTTCTGTTTCTTTGTTGACAATCTTCCAGAGAACAAACAAGTTTATGGGCAGAAACAGAAATGCTTTGGCAGTGCTTTTCTGCCAAGGCAGAAAATATAAGGCATATATTAAACGGTGTTAATAGAAAAGGGATTTCAGTTGCATAGTGACTGCTATCTGCACCAGGAGTTTTGACCCTGCCCACAAACCATTGTGAGCTGTGTGCCCAAGCACAGGGAGAGCTCTTAGATGGTGCTAGAAGTGGTTGGATCCTGTTCTGACTGGTGATAGCCTCTCCAGCTGTTAACTCTAATTCTCTCAGCAGATCTGTTTGGATGTTAAATATGATCTGGTTTAATTTAATTTACAAAAGCAAACATGACGCCTCTGTGACCTTCTCAAAGCAGCGTAATCAACAAAACCACTGTGAAGCTAGCAACAGCTCAACAAATAAGTCATAAAATACAGATAAAAGATGTCATCACCAAACAGCCTCTCCTCAAACTGCGTGTTTTCCGCATTTATCGGTGTGTTTGCAAAACATGGCTATGAACAAGGTGCTGGTTTGTACCTTGGGACCTTTCCTGGGAATGACCTGGTTTTCATGGTGGGTTGGCTGCAGCAATAGTTGGAGCCTGAGCACTGTCTCCATCTTGGTTGGACACAATGCTTGCAGAGGATAGGGAAGTTTGAAGATCTTCTATGGTAGTTATGTACTACCCTGACATGTGAGAGGCAAGTCCATTGCTATTTTACAGTGTATGGAAGGGATTGAGTAATCCTGGGATCATCTGTGCTGTGCAGGTCAGATGTTATCTCATATGTGGCCCATTCTGTTTGCCTTAGCTGTTAGGTCTCTCTCACATAACATGTCAGAAACCCAGTCAGAGGGGAGGAAAATGACATGGAAACTTGGGGACCAGGAGTTATTTTCTAGCCCCCTCCATGTACTGCATGTTTAAACTTTACCTGCTCAGAACCCAGCAGAGAGCCTCTCACCACTGATTCTGTCAGAGAGATGTGTGGAGGGTTGCTGGAAGGCAGTGAAGAGCTCTGGCTTCAGGGTGAGCCTTGTAAGCAGGTCAGTGCTGTTATCTCTTACCCCTTGCATCTTCCAAGGGCTGAGGAGCTCGCTGCAGGGAATAATTGGTTGATCTGTGAAGAAGGGAGCACCTCTGGGAAGATGATAGTCTGCTATCGAGTTTTAAAAGAGGAGAGACAAGTATGGTCCCCAGAATGAAATGCAGCTTATGGAACAATTGCTTTAGCACCTGAAATTGTTGTTCTGCACAGAATCTGGTGAATCAAGGAGTTCTGCCCTGCCCCTGCAGCATGACAGACCACTCTGCTGCAGAAATACACCCCAAAGCTGGAGAGGGAAATAGAAGCAAGAACGGCACTAAGACCAGCAGAGGAGAAACAGAAAGGGTAGCTTTATGATGCTGAGTCACGCCGCTGACCAGACCAGGTCTGAGCGCAGAGTAGGCAGGGTTAGAGCAAGCGCAAGAGGGACCAAAGCGAACTCTCACTGCTGTGGGCGGCACCGGCCAGCAGGATCACTGCCTGCAAGCTCTGGGAGCTGAGCTAGCAGAACTTATGTGGAGGGAGGGGTAGAAATCTTGATGTTGACTTTCCAGAGAGACTGTAAAAGTAAATTGACGAAAATAATGAAGCGTGGCAGAGGGCCACTGAGTTATGTCAATTCTCCACAACTGGAGTTTGGATTGTAAGCTAAATGTGCTAGGAGTGTCCTATCTACAGCATAAAATCAGTATGTGTTTATGGGTCAGGTATGGGAGATAAGGGGATGGCAAGCAAACACAGACACGTAACTGTCGCTTAACCCACAGTAGTACAGGCTTGTTAGTGACCTGCTCTGCCTTTCTGCTTCTAGCATAAACTAATAAGAGTGAGGAGCAGTGAAAATACCTGAAATGTGTTTTTACAGAGATAGTTTTATCTGTTGGGCTAGATGGTTACAGTCACACAGTAACTACATCTGGGCTTTCTCAGCAGCTCTTTTCACAGCTGAGGGCTGTTGCTGGACCCGTTTTGTGCACAGTTAAATGCATTTTGCCTTTTATCCCATTTTAGGCATGTCCTGTTTCAAGCCTAATTTCTACAGCCATCCCAAATCTACACTAACCTAGCTGAACTCTGTGTCTCGTGCTGTGTTTGCATCAGCACAGCCCTGCTGCATGTTGTCTCAGCACCAGTGGGTGCTATAGTTACGGGTATAACCCATCATCTGTTTCCCTTCATCCGCAGACTGTTCAAAGAGGTAAATGATGAAGGGCTGGAGCTGAACATGGAACAACTCAAGTCAAGTGCAGCACCAGAGCAGCAACGCCCCACCTCACTGAATTCAGCTCTAAAATTGCTTAGACTGAAGGGCTCTGTGTGGCTGTGGAACAGATTCTATCAGGTGTGGGCACAGGAGAACACTAAAGAGTTTCTCAGAGTCAAGAGCCCACTCTTGAAACTGTTGTTTTGTCATCCTGCTTATAAGTGAATTCAGGCACTTCTCTAAAAACAAAAAGCCAAATTTAGGTGCAGTCCTAGAGGCAAATTTTTATTCTTGCCACAGCTGGTGCAAATAACACTGAGAGAAGTTAGTGGCAGACTCTGGTCTAAGAACTCTGTAAGCTTGTTGAGAGAAAAGGCATTATTTGTCTCAGTATGTTTACAGTCCTGGCATCATCTGTGGTCCTCAAGGCAAATCTTTGAAATTCGGGTTGAGTCTTTATAACCGAGAAGGATCTCGGAGCTCCTCCTAGTGAGTTAATCCACCACGGCTCAGAGATGCACTCAGCTCACAGAGGGGATGGGTAGGCTAGTGAGCAGTCAGCGTGCAGTAAGGACGTTTGTGGCCAAAGATGTGGGTTAAACCCAGGTCATAGTATGTGTTTAGCTTGTAGTTTCTTTGGCAAGGGCTTGGGGATGTGCACACGTGCATAGATTCACATTTGCTTTCCATCTCCTCCCGTGTGGAAGCAGGCACCTCTCCTGTTTTTCCTGTGTTGGATCTGTGATCTATTCTGGTAGCTGCATAGTGCAGTAGTGCCTGTAGTAAATATTCACAGATTTCCTTGCAAGCTGATGATTTTTTTTTTTCTTTCCTCTGTCCTGTGTGGATACACAAAGGCATGTGTTGTACCTGCTTTACCCCGTGGGATCTTCATAATCAGGTCCCTGAGTTTTAATGGATTTCAACTCCTTTCTGTCTACAGATATGGTTTCCTGTCTTGCTTTGTGCAGGAAGAGACGAGTCTTTTTTGGTCTTAGCATTCCTGCTTGCCTAGGCTTTGGGAAGAGTTCTCTGGCTATTTTCCTGTTTGATTTTTGTGTGTGTTTTGTTTTAAGCAGGACAGAGTGCATGTGTGTATGTAATCCATGTGCTCAATTAAGAGAGGCATCTGTTGGGTTTATTTCACATTGCCGAGGAAGGACTGCAAGCAGGGAGCATCTGCTCCGCTTTTTGTCAATGGCTTGTTTTTCATAATTTGCTCTACAGGGTGAATATTTGGGGAGGGGGAGGTGGCTTTTTATTTCTGAGTTTCATCTTAAATTTGTAGTAGCCAAGGAAATTGGCTGGGGTTTGAAAGTTAATTTTGCTAAGAAAAGAAGCGAAGAGGGAGAAACAAAACCAGCTAAAGTAAATAGTGTTTACATAACCTTAATAGTACACTCAGAAGGATCCTTATAAACCATGATTTGCAGTATTTTAATGACAAAACAAAAATAATTTCTTGTGGTGCCTTTTTTTTTTTTTTTAAATGCCAGTAGGAGGGCTTTTTGCTTTGTAATTTTTTTTTTTTTAACTAGGAAATTTTGATTAGACTTGATTTTGGGGAAAGATAGAAAAGGCATCCAACACCAAGATGCTTTTTTGGCGTTTTATCAACAACAGTAACAAAACAAAGAAGTCTTGTTTTAAAATAGAGCAGCAGTAGCTTCCTGTTCTCACAGTTTTTGCTTTTGTGCTGTACTGCACCTAGCTAATCTAGTAAGAGATTTAATTCTTTGTAAATGTACATACTGCAAAGGCGACTAAACCTGCTGGGAGTGGTTTATACAAGTGTGCTCTTCACACTTTTTTGCTGTAGACACAACCTCCAAAAGAGCTGTGAAAGATCATTACTTTGTGCTGCCCTGGGAGGACACGGCTGCTGGTGTAGCAAAGAGAACTTGGGAGGAGAAAGCCTGAAACTCCCCCCTAATCCCAGGAGTAAGAGATAAATCTTACCCATCACATTCACAAGGACAGGGTCTTGCAAGTGTAGATGTTGTGCAAGAGTAACCTGAGGGCAAGATCCGGACCTTACTGAAAGTATTTAAAGAAATAGGATTTGAAAATTAGTGATTGTATCTTGCTTTGAGGCAAACTCCCAGCCAGCATATTCATTAAGCCACTTGGAAATGATATTCGATCTGTAACTTCCATGCCACAAGTTGTTGAGGAAGTGTTGATAAAAATAACTTTCCTGACAGTTCAGTCCCATTCCATACCAAGAGAAGGTGAGTATATAGAATTTGAATCTTATATGTCATGATATGTGTAACTTTTCTGTCAGATGATTGCCACTCAACTGAACAATTCTGTTGATATCAGCTAACAGTATATTACTGTTTTATAAAAAGCAGCTGATGACAGCAGTTGATGACCAAAATCTAAGTGCAGGGCTAGCTGTAGGGAGCAGGTAGACAAGCTGGGGCATCAGGTAACCTTGGCTGTCACAGAATCATGGAACCCGATGTGTACAAGCACAAGCCACAATACACTGCGTAGTAGCAGGAAAGTATTTTCATTGCTTGGAAAAAAAATAAAATTCAAACTTTGTCATCACATTAAAAACATTACATGAGAAGTAATAAACATATTTACAATTCTGTTTTGATTATAAATATACATTATATACAAAATAATGTTATAAAACGTAGAAAGTTCAGTGCTTCTGATTTTTTTTCTTTAAATTACTGAAATACTAGTCTTCAAAATAAACTACAAACAGACAAACTAAAACCCATATTATTGATTTCTGAAGGTCATCTTCAAAGTGGTCCTATGTGGTCAGAGCAGAAGGTCAGTAGTGGACATTAGGAAGGGGTCTTGTCTGCACAGTTCAGTGCAGTAGCTGGGCTAGTCCAACAACAGGATTTACAAGGGCAGGAGTATCACTGTCCGAGGGATAGCACGCTCCAGGTTTCTTTGGAGAGATCTTGTTTCCTCCCTCCTCATTCTGCCCTACCCCATGGTCTCACCTCCTTAGTGTCACAGCACTTTCCACTGGGGTGCCTGATACTATTGCCGTAAATATGTATATGAAAAAAGAGCTTCTGCCCACTTCTGTTTTCCAGGGACAGGGTTCCCCTTCTCCACACAACAGTGGGTGGGTATGGAAGAAACAGGGCAGGCCTACAACCTTCTAACTCTAATCTCCACCTGTCTTGGCTGAGGGTGTCTCAGTGGATGCTTCGCTGTTGGGCATTTGGAACCAGGATGAAGAACAATAGTTGGAGTATTGCAACCAGATGGAGAAACAGGGAGGGGGGATCATACTGCTTCTTCTCCTTCAGAACATAACAGCTGCAAGTTTGAGACTATTTGCAGTAGAAGGTGGCGCCTAATTCAGAAACACAACATAAGCCCCCAAATTTGTGTCAAGATAAGGGAGAGAGGGGGAGAGAATGAGGAAGGAAAAGAAAAAAGTTAATGTCCATTCACAATCACTTGTAGTGCAACGGGCATGAAAAGAGCTGAGACAGCTCAGCACGTAAAGGTTCTAGGAGCTGATTGATTTTAAACGCATTTGTAAGGCTTTAAATAAAGCTGGGATCATGCCTCTTCCTTATCAACGGGGAAGAGGCAGTACACATTCCTCATCTCAACTTTTCCTTCTCCAATGTTTAAATCCACAAATATCCTGGCCCATACTGTGGCTTGGGTCAATCAGTTCTCCACAGCATCACCAAATGAGATGACAAGGAAATTCATCATTCCTCTTTCCTTCCTCCTCTGGCCCCTTACACAGTCTCCAGTACATGCAGCAGGAGAGATGTAGATGTGTAGCAGAAAGTATCAACCACCCCTGCCCAATACTGTTCAGACTGCAAGAAGAGCAGTCAAGTCTCTGTTTGGGCTTGTTAGATTCTCTTGACACATTTTAGGCACTTTTAAACTCAGAAAAAAAATGGAGATCTGGTTTATACTGTATCCATTATCTGCATAGCAGTGTGTTTTTCTTCACACCTTCCATGGCAACGTCTGCGATAGTTAAGTGCCTCCATATCTACTGGCACCTCCCATAACCAGAGTTCTGGAAAGCCAGGGGTCTGTCCATGAGGAACTGGCCTTGGTATCTTTTAAAACCAAATTAAACCAACAATATTTTTAACCCCTCTCTCTTGCCTCTGCCTCCCCTCTTCTACAGCCAATGAAATTTCTGGTATCAAACTTCAAACAAGGGCAGAAAGAACAAAAAGGTGTATTGCATCGTTCAGTAAATTCACAGTCTGTCCAGTTCACCCAGTTCCATCCTCCGCCTGAGAGCAGCAAGTTGCATGTAGTTAAAAACAGTCCAATCCAGTTCTGAATTGTAAACAATGCAGCAGGAACGTCCATCTACTGGCATTACCAAATCTGAGGTGCAAATGGGCTGATCTTCAGTCTTATACCTGTCAGGATACAGAATGCAACAAGAATGAAGAGGCAGCACAGCAGAGAGTACTGCCAAACTCACAAACTGTGATTTGCACCACAGCCCTTTAAGCCAGACATTACTGCAGCTTAACTACTGGCATTCAGCATTTTTGGCTGGCCCAGAGACAAACAATTGCTCTCTACCTGCACTGAGGAGAGGAAGGCTTATCAATCTGAGTGCTTGATACTAGGTTTCTGTAAAAAGCATATGGTATAGTTAAACAGCTTGTGTTCAGAAGCCTGAATGATGCAGAGAGGTTTAAGGAGCTGCCATTGAGAATAAAAACACCTCTGGAGATGCTTGGTCTAAATCTGGGAGTCTAGTTTTGCTCAGCAAGATCTTCCAAGAGTCATATGATATTTAGGCCAGTTAATGGGAATGAAGCTTCTAGCTGTCATTTTTGTCTTTAAAAATCCCTAGTCTTAAACCTTTCATGCTGTTGGTTGACTTGTGTTCCAGTTTGTCTTTAAGAGGAAAACCAATATCCGCCTCGGCAAGGGAGACAGAAGCCTGCAGATCTGACTTCACAGATCACTGCTCTATGGCACAGAAAGCTTTTCTTCCCTGGAGTCTGAAACCAGTCCTAAAAAGGCAGCAGGTATTGGTTCATGTCAAACTGCCTTTAACTTCCTTTGAGCCTTTCTCCAAAGAGTTAGTAATTCTTCAGCAACTGGTTTGTTCCTTAACATCCACTTCCCAAAGTCTGAAAAGTTCAATGCTAGGCCCTTCCCTTTTCATGTATCTGCCCTCTGACCTTACAATATAACATGAACGTCTAGAGGTTTATCAATAACAGCATTAACTTCTGTTAGACAACATTTCACTGGAGCTTAAATGCCAACAGGTTGGAATTAACCTTATTACAGACTTCCTCAATGGCTGTTACACCTACCCACTAACATGTTCAGCTACCTTCCATCTCCTGACAGAAATGTATAAATTTGTGTATTTCCACAGAACACAGAATATCCACTGTAGTCATGTGAAACAAGGTGGTTTCATGTCAATGGGCCTATGAGCAATTATTAATTCCATTTTCTCTGACTACCTATTTAAGAGGAAACAATGCTACGATGTGCTGAATCTTTATGGGCTGATGTTCTGCGCCTTCATCTCCCACTAACTTATCTAAGCTCAAAATCTCTGATTTCTTAATATCAGACCTGCTATTTTCTCTATTTTCCCCACTGTATGTTCTATGTGGGCCACAAAAAAAGGAGAGGTGAAGGCTGGGATGCATCCAAATTCCTGGAACTAGAGTAACCCACTTGGATGCAGTTTTAAAGGGTAATCAACCCCTTTACTTTGTGAATTTATGCCAGTCCACCTGGTACTTGCTTACCTCTGTAGCTATGATGCACTCATTTCTTTCTTCTGTTATCACAAAGACAGACTGGTACATGGAATCCCTTGGAGAGCATATCGCTGATATCCTACACTCCGGCTTTTCACTAGGGCAGGGCAGAGAGAAAAGAATGTTAGATGGCTGCTAACGAGCCTGACTCTCCAAATCTACCATGAATATGGAGGGGTGGAATGAGATAGCCAGGAAGATGTGGGAGGGAAGTGCAGAGGATGGAGTTTCACATGTTCTACATGATGACAGGATGTTATACTAGAAAAGTGGAAGTACGAAATAGTTACCATCTTCCTATGCTTCTGCCATGCCCAACCTAACCTCAGATCCCTCAGTGCAACAGCCACAAGCAGATCCCAGACAAGAATTTCAGCACGTGCATCAGAAGACTGATGAGGCAGTGAATCCCCACCCTTCTCTAGAAAGAGCAGCTGTTTTTACTCTTTCTTCTCAATAAACAGATAATTTTGCCTTCTTAATAACCAGAATACCCATTTCTAATCACTGTATGGCTTAACTGTTGTTCCTTCAAGATATACTGAGGAAGGAAAGATATTTCTTAAATTCACCACTGACTTAGCCACTCCCCCTTCACCGTAGCCATACTAGCAGCACCCTGCACAAACACTCAATTTATCTGACTTAGCTCAGGATATCTCTTGGCCATGACACCCATACTCCAGTATGAAGATTCCTGACTTTGTTCTGGTTTGTTTTGTATGTTATCTCTTTTTTTGCCCCCTGTACTTTCTCATTTGCTTCTAGACCAGTATGAAGATGAGGGAGCTTAAGAAAGACTAGAAGGAAGACTGCTTTCTCACCTGTGTAATCTGAGGGGAGACTTTTCTCCTAAACACTTCTCACTTTTGTAATATTTATCTTCCTGTGTCCCTCTACTTGTCAGATCTTTTACCAGATTGTAGTCCAGTTTATGATTCTTGGGTTTGTAGTTTGATTTCTCCAGCCCACAGTCCACTTCAAGGTCTTTGTTTTTGTTGGTGTTTTTGAGCTGTGAAGCTGGGATGAGATTGTCCTTTTGGAAATCAGACAAGTTGTTCATTGTCTCCAAGTCCTGTTCTGGGTGCATCCTCATCTGCCTGATGACCATTGCTATCATGCAGAACAGTATGAGCAAAGCCACCAGCCCCACCCCCATGGATATAGCAATCCAGGGGACTGGTTTAGGAGGAAGTGTAACAGGCACTGAATAAACTGGCAATTCACAACGGTTGCCCATGAAGCCAGAAGGACAATAGCAGACAAAGTTGGCACTATAAAGTCCACTGTAGCATGTGCCTCCATTCTCACATGGCCCAGAAGCACATTCATCTCTGGTTTTGATGTCACAGTTCCTGCCACTGTAGCCTGGCAAGCAGGTGCAGGTGTAATCGTTGATTAGGTCATGACAAGTTCCCCCATTGGAACATGGGTTTCTGGCACAATCATTGATGTTTATCTCGCATTTCTGACCAGTGAAACCAGCCCGACAACGACACACACGGATCTGACCAAGGTAAAAGCAGTTACCATCTGAGGAGAAAAAAGCACAATCAAAATAATCAGTCTGCAACATACTTCACTCAGAAACCTAAACCTCTCCCCAGGTAGCATTTCATACTCTCTCCAGAAGAAGTGGTTATTTTACTAAGCAAATGCAAGTTCCTTCTAGTTTACCTAATCGTACTCCTATGCCTCAAAAATATGGCCCTTCTAAACAGGTAATAAAGTTAATTTAGTTCATTCTGCCATCTTCTCCATCACACTATAAACCCAGCACATTGTTTTGTTGCATAGAAAATGCCAGTGAGAGCCTCCACCCTGCCTCACACAAGACTAAAATTAGGGTAGATGTGGAATACAGTGGGTGAGAGGGACTAATATGTTAGAGGAAGAGTAGAGGTCAGATTGGATTTCTATCAATTCTGCACTGAAAAGCACAAACGAGGCAGAGGCAGCAGGGGGATTTTGCTGAAAAGACTCACCGTTTGCACAGGGGTTGCTTGTGCACCTGTCTACTTTCTTTTCACAGTTTGACCCTGTGAAGCCAAAAGGGCACACACAAGCGTAGCTGGCCCCTTGCTCTTTTTCCAGGCACGTCCCACCGTTAAAGCAGGGAGAATCGATGCAGGTCAGAGCGCTGTGCTCACAGTGAGTGCCATAGTAGCCAGGGGGGCACAGGCAGTGGTAACCATTCTCCATGTCCTACAAAATGCAACATAAGGCCACTGTTATTTGATGGCACCAAATGAGAGCTGCATGCGTGTGTTTTTTTTTTTAGTCACAGTAAACACTGTTCGGTCCCTTCTCATCCACAGTTCCATGTGGCGAAAGCAAGAGTAAATAACTGCAGGCTGGACTGTGAGGGTCAGAGCTGTGAACTGGTTGTACCCCGTGTGGAGGAGTAATCATGCAGCTACACAACCAGAGCAGACAGTTTAGGGAGCCCATAGGCAGCTAAACAGAAATATCACTAAAATGACTACTCTCTAATGGGATCCCTAAGGTCCTCCCAGGACAGAATGGCATGCATTGACCTATACTGCTGCGACCAGGCCATTCATCCTGAGCATGAGAGCCCTTTTTTTTGCTTTACAAGGGCTTACATTGCTTTGCTACGAGTAAGTCCCACCACTTAAATCAAAACCAAACTGTTTCTTCTTTACAAGTACTGTATGTCCAGTACCTGGGAGAAGGGAGCTAGGGTTTGGTGCCATTAGCTTTAATCCAAACATGCATCCAGTTACATCTGATATCTGTTATCAATCAGTCTTTATCAACAGGTAGAATCAATCATTGACTGGGTCTGAAACCACACTGAAATACTAGACTGCAGGCAACTAAAAATGCAGAACCCTGTTTCAGGGACAGTGTTTCAGCTGATTGCCCTCGTATTGTCTGACACTACACTTTCACAGCAGAAAGCAGAAGTTTTAGTTGTTACTAAAACACAGACTCAGCACATTGCTCTATGAACCTTGGTTTGAGCAGCTTATTTTTTACAGATCTGCTCCCTCACCCACCTTGGGTCTTGCCAATCTCTCATAATGGCTGCCACAGAAACCCAAGGATCAGTTGACTAGTTCTAATCTAGATGATACATCTCCTCCAGTAACAGACTTCCTCCCCTGACACCTCTTGGGAAGGGTTCAGTACGATAGTTGTGAGCGTCAGTAATGAACCTGTGTACTATCGAATTCCCATTATGTTGTTACAGAACCATTTCTGAAAAGCTATACTGGGGCTTGCTTCACACAAAGGCTTTACATTTAAAATGTCCTTACCGTGCAACTGCCGCCATTCCTACAGGGATTGCTGTCACACTCGCTGATCTCGTGCTCGCAGTCAACCCCAGTGAAGCCCGGTCTGCAGGAACATGTGTAGCTGCCCTGGCCGGTGTTCATGCAAGTCGCGCCGTTTTTGCATGGTCTGTGGTGAGTGCAGTAGTTCAGATCTGCAAAGAGAGCAGGAATGAAGAGAAAACCTCTTTGACAGTTGGGAAAAGACATTCATACAGTACATCAGTAGCAAAGAATTTTCAATGAGGTATGGCATTTTGCTGTCACTAGGGTTACTGAAGATGACAGGACTAGGGGCAATGGGTTTAAACTGGCAGAGGGAAGATTTGGACTGGATGTTAGGAGGAAGTTCTTTACAGTGAGGGTGGTGAGGCACTGCAACAGGTTGCCCAGGGAGGTTGTGGCTGCTCCCTCCCTGGAGGTATTCAAGGCCAGGTTGGGTGAGGCCTTGAGTAACCTGTACTAGTGGGAGGTGTCCCTGCCTATGGCAGGGGGTTGGAACTAGATGATCCTTGAGGTCTCCTTCCAACCTTACCATTCTATGATTCTATGATTATCAGTAATAAAGAGATGTTTCAGGTTATCATCAATGTAGGTATTCTTTCATGTCTGTCACTGTAATGTGTGAGCTCTGAATTTTGAGAAACCTGGCAAAAATGTCACTTTCTTAGTGCTTGGGTATACCCTCCCTTTTTTGTGTGCTTAAACCCACTAGCTGCAGTGAAATTTAGATACCAGGTTGGAAAATGCGCTTCATAAGCCTGTGTTCTTCATGATGCAGCACTATGGACACCGTACACTTGTCACACAGTAAAACACAGAGCTCCATCTTTGAAAGGTGTGCACCAAGGCACATTCTAGGGAGGCAGGGAGGGACTATAGATGTTTTGGTTTGGAGAGTCAAACAAACACTACAAAATCTTTTATTTATTTACCATGCTCTCTTGTTATGAATGTTAGTAGTTTAAACCTTCTACATGTTCTGCCAAGCTTGATGGTCCTTTTTTTTTTTCTTTAAATTTGAGTCAGAGGTTAAGCACACAAGTTCATAGGACAGAAACAGAAAGTCTTTATTATATCTATAAATACCATAGAGTAATTGGAATACAACTCGTTAATAGATAACTACAAGCAGAACAAAAACCTGCAAGTTTACTTTTCCTGCTTAATTCAGACTTCACCATCTTAATCCTGTAACTGTCTTGAGAACACTTTGGTTCGCTTTGAGCCTTTCATGATCTGAGTGCCAGCAGTGCAATATATAGCCTTGAGGACATGACTGCTCAGCTGGCTACAGTTCAGTGATTCAGTGGGTTGAATAGGTGGAAGTGGTCTGCTGTACCTTAAAATGGAACCTGTACTTTTCATTCTTGCTTACAAGATTTTTCTCTCATGCTCCAGACTTATCACATGAGTTAACTTCCTTGTATGCAAAATAAGGAAGGCTCAGATGATGCTGTTTACCACTGCTGGTAACTCCTTAGTAAATTGTTAAGAGTTGTATAGGGAGTAAGTTAAACTTAGCTTGAACAGGCAGAAAACTTGCATGGTCAACACTCATCCAGGTTGTTGGGTTTTTTTCCCCAAGAGAAGAACTGCAGCTACCAAAACAATTTGGTTGTTTTCAAGCAAGATTGCTACAAGAACTGGTACCTAAGAAAGCGGTAGTACAGACTGATGTCTAAGAACATGGACCTTGTGGATATTTAATTCTAGATCAAATGAGTCACATTGCTTAGTCTGGTGCTGAGGAGTACCCAATCTAGAGCCATAGCCACAACCTTCAGAACTAACCTTGATCACAGAAGAGGCCACCCCATCCTTCATCACATATGCACTGCCACTGTGTTTTACAAGTCCCGTGGCGGCAGCCTATATGGGGAATGCATTCATCACAGTAGCGGCCTTGCCAACCGGGACGACAGCTAAAAGAAAAGTCAGATTAAAACATTAATGACATGGAAGAGTTTAAGTTTCTATTACAAGGTGACATTTTAACTGAAGTTCAGATTGCAATTGCCACTACTCACATGCACTCTCCAGGCTTGTTGCAATATCCGTTCTGTTCAGTACATCCAGATAGACAGATGGCTGTAAAGAGAACACACAAAACCCCAGATATGTTTAGGTAGGTACACACAGCACTACAGAATAGCCCTTTTAAAAGGGCAAATGCTAGCTTTTAACAATATTTTTTAAATCAAGTTTTGCACTTTCAGAGCTTTGTTTTAAAAATTCAAGGTACAAGGAGTTCTGGAGCAGGAGACGTAAACAAGGAGAGCCAACAGTTGATGAGTTCTCCTTTATTTTTTCTGTTTATACAACAAACGTGAACTCTTGTAACTCTTGCTAGAAAAGGAGCAAGAGGAGGTGGCTTTGGCTTCTTCTAATAAGAGAATGACAAATCCAACAGGGCCCTGAGCTCACAGTAAAGATGTCCACTTCTACACTGCAACACCTGTCTCATCTTCTCTGGCAGCAGGAATGGTGGAAGCATTTGTGTGGGCAAGCTTCTAGCGTTGTAACTTGGAATAGATATCTCTGATTCGGGGATATCAGCCAAGATCCTTTCTGTGCTACCTCGCTCTTTGCTGCTAATGTTTGCAGAGGTGAAGCACAGCGCTGGGAGTTGCAGCCAAAGTGGGCAAAGTCCTCAGCATGCAACTTTCTATCTCCAGGCAGGGAGTGGAAAAGTCAGCATGAAAACATGGCCCCAGGCACCTACTGGGTAGCTGTGCTCAATGCGTGGTTGCAACACTGTCAAAGGCATTGTATTTTAGGGACTGACCGCAAAGACAGCTATGGCTGGGGCAGGCCAGCTGGCAGAACCGGACAAAGGGTTTTGGATCCGTTCATTGAATTAGGTCTCTGACGCCTGCAGAGGGGAGAGGGATCGGGATGGAGTGGGGTCAGTTGTGCTTCCTCTAAGGCCTCTTGGGCCTCATACCTACTCTGCACTAACACCCTGCTAGTGCTGCCCAGGGCCTAGGGAAGCCAAAGCCTTCATGTGCAGAGGCTTTGCAGGCCCACGAAGGCCCCAGATCGCCATAATGGCAGCATGGTGACCACTTACGCTCGGTGCAGTACTCGCCGGTCCAGCCAGGGAGGCAGGTCAGGCTGCCGTCCGCCTCACACACGTAGTGCCCGAAGCGGTCGTCGCGGCGCTTGCAGAGGCGGGAGCAGCTCTCGCCGTAGTAGTTCTCACTGCAGACCACCCGGTAAGAGTAACGCAGCTGGGTCATTGGGCTGCTCTGCACGTCCTGCAACCAGTCTTCGCCCACCGATAGCGACCGCTGGATAGACATCTGGCTGATGAGCCACTCCTCAGAGGGCGGCCGGGAGCCTGCAGGGACAGCAGACCCCGCGTTAACAGCCGGTTAGACACTGACCGCAACGGGTCCCGTTCCCCCACCAACCACGATAACTCTTATCCCGCCGTAGGGGAGGGGGTGTGGGATGCGGAGCGAGGACCTCCCGCTCGCGTATCTGTACACAAGCGCGTGTGTGTGTATACATATNCGCCAGGGCCAGGGGGGGAAGGGGGGTGGGGGGGCTACCGTCGACAGGGCGCCCCCTGCCGGCGGCGCGCGGACGTAATCACCTTCCGGCAGGTAGTTGGCGGGCGCGTGCCAGGCCTGGATGATCAGCGAAAAGGTGCCCTGCGAGAGGGGGACGGGGGAGAGAAACCAGCGTCAGCACAGCACCCACCGGTGCGCTTGCCGCGGCACCCACCGCACTGCCCACCGTCGCGCCCCTGCCCTGCCCCGCCCCGCCCCGCCGAGCCTCTCCGGTGCTTTGCTCCGCGGCTACGCGCCTTCCCTCTTTCCCTCCTACTGACCGCGGAGCATACCTCTCCCCACAAACAACGAACCCCTTTGCTTGTGTTTCTCCTAACAGCGTTTATTATCCCAAGTCCTTCTGGGCTAGATGCGGTTTTTCATCTTTCCCCTACCATTTTTTCCTCATTAAAGGAAGTTCTGGCACTAAGTCTAAAGGCAGAGAGCAGCCTGTTTACACTGCAGATAAACAGCCTTCCCTTGNGCTCTGCACGTCCTGCAACCAGTCTTCGCCCACCGATAGCGACCGCTGGATAGACATCTGGCTGATGAGCCACTCCTCAGAGGGCGGCCGGGAGCCTGCAGGGACAGCAGACCCCGCGTTAACAGCCGGTTAGACACTGACCGCAACGGGTCCCGTTCCCCCACCAACCACGATAACTCTTATCCCGCCGTAGGGGAGGGGGTGTGGGATGCGGAGCGAGGACCTCCCGCTCGCGTATCTGTACACAAGCGCGTGTGTGTGTATACATATATCTGTGTATGTATGCATGTACGCAGAGGTATGCCCGCGTAGGCAGGCAGCCACAGGGGTGTACAGGGCGGGAGCGCTAACTCCGGCCGAGGGGGGTTCAGCAGAGGGGCCTTTGAAAAGCGAGGACTGCCGTGAAATATCCTTTTCCTCTCCGCTCAGAAAAACATCCCAAAGCCATTATTCCTTTCCAAAGGGCGGAATTCGAGCAAGGTGTAAAATACAGGAAAAGGCGGCCGGGGCTCGCTGGCAGCCTCCCGGGTTTCTCACCGCAGCGCGCCTCGCTTTCCCACGCCAAAAATAAACCGGAGGAAACGCAATTGTGTTGGGAGATTAGGGCCGGGGCAGAATCAAAGCGGCCCCTGATGGATATCGTTGCGGGACCGGCTCCTGCCACTGGTGGGACCAGGGCCGACCCGGCAGTTATGGCATAAACAGCTGGGCCGGCGGGCGGCCCTTAGCCCGCTGCNCAGCACAGCACCCACCGGTGCGCTTGCCGCGGCACCCACCGCACTGCCCACCGTCGCGCCCCTGCCCTGCCCCGCCCCGCCCCGCCGAGCCTCTCCGGTGCTTTGCTCCGCGGCTACGCGCCTTCCCTCTTTCCCTCCTACTGACCGCGGAGCATACCTCTCCCCACAAACAACGAACCCCTTTGCTTGTGTTTCTCCTAACAGCGTTTATTATCCCAAGTCCTTCTGGGCTAGATGCGGTTTTTCATCTTTCCCCTACCATTTTTTCCTCATTAAAGGAAGTTCTGGCACTAAGTCTAAAGGCAGAGAGCAGCCTGTTTACACTGCAGATAAACAGCCTTCCCTTGCCGCCCTCTTGCCCCACCACCACGGTTGAGTTTAAAGTGGAATCTCACCGGCCACGTGAAGTTAAAGGGCAACTTAATGGGGCTGTCAAATCTCTCCGTATCTTTGATGCTGAAGGAGTTTATTCCCAGAATCGGGGTGATGATGCTGCCGAAAGTGCAGGCTCCCGGGGAGACCACTGCCTGAAAATGCTTCAAACAGACGCGAAAGAAGGTCCTGCAGTGGGGGGAGCAGGGCTTCCCGCTGGCTAGGGACCCGTGGCTGTTCACGAATTCGTGCAGCTCCAACTGGAAGACTCCAGAGCCGGACACCCTCTGCACAAAGGGGAGACACACACAAAATAGCCAAATCAGACCTTACCCGGCTTTGCCATGCAAACTTGCTTCCATCACCCACTTTACATTTCGCGAACCCTATTTTTTTTTTTTTGTGCGATGTGCAATTACCTGCTGTAAAATCATTAACAGAAACGTCAAGCCAAAGATGCGCAAGGCTGTCATTCTGTGTTATTCAAGCTGCCAGTTCTTAGTGGGTTTAGTTTTCCTCTTGTATTCCTCAAATGGTCCGAGCAAGCGCTTCTCGGTCGGGGGAGAAAAGAGGCGTCACGGCGATTCTCCTGAAGCAACCTACTCTTCCAAATATTCCCCGAACACCAGCAGAAATCGAAGGTAAAATCCAGGTGTCGATCTGCCAGTCCCCTTCTAGGAATTAATCCTGCAGCCAGCCGCCAACCTCTGATCGCTGCCGTCGCCTTTATAAACTCCAAAGCCGGGTGGGTTCTGCTGCGGGAGGCGGAGGGGAGTGCTTGGAGTGGAACTGCTCCTCCTTTCACCGGTGCTCGCAGCTCAGTAAATGGAAAACTTGCTTCCCTTCGAGCTGTTTATATAGTTGCCTCGCATCCTCGCAAGCTCATTATGTAAACTGTCAGTCAGACTCACGGGCGATCCCTCCCCTTTTCCATCTTTCCTTTCTGGAAAAAAAGAACCAAATGTTGCGGAGAGCCTTCATATCCAGAATTAATACCCTGCTGCCGCGGCCGCCGTCGCCGCGGCCGCGCTGCCTGCCGCGGAGCCGAGCTGATTACGAACAAGCCGAGCATCTGTTGAGATATTTACGGCGCTCACCCTGCGAGAGTTCCCTCGAAAATCAAACGCCTCTCCACAGACCTGCTTTCCTCGGCGGCCGAACAATAGCGGACGAAATGTTTTTAAAACACTCTTGCTTGTTTACTTGCTTGCTTTTCTTTCTCCCCCCACCCCATCTCTCCGTGTGTGTCCCGGCCGTCACACCAGGTCGCTTGCCGGGGCTGTGGGACGGAGCAGCGCGGAGCCCGCCTGCCGTGGCCGGGCCGTCGGGCAGGAGCTGCCCTGGCCCAGCAAGGGCTGGCCCCGGGTGGAAAGTAAAAGTAAAGTGTTTCTTGCCCGACGGGCGGGCACCTGGAACGGCCTCGTCGCCAGGGCGCAACGGCTTGCGTTGCCGCCAACCCGACGCTAGCCCTGAGCCTGGCTAACAAGGATGCGCCGAAAGTCATCCGGGAAGCGGGCGAGTGGGTGATGGCAGGGAGACGGCCACAGTAAGGATCTGCGGGCACTCAGACACCCTTCCGTAATGAGTGGCAAACGAGCTCCGAAGCGAGCTCCGCGATGCCTGTTGGGATGGAGTCCCCCTTTCCTGCCACTGCCCCGGCCCCCCAGAAACACGGGCAAGGGGGAGATTCGGGCGCTTGCAGGCAGACGAGGAGGGGGCCGGGGACAGTGTCAAGCTGCTTGGCAGTGGCCGGTGTGGGGCTGCGGTCTGGCGTGTGCCAGTAAAGCCCTTGGCCTGATTGCAGCGTGTGCTTATTGTTGGGTCGCGTGTCCCTCATTAAAGCCAGGCACAGAGAAGGCCTTTCATGTGGCTTTTTATTTCAGCTTGTTAAATGGATGGGAGGCCGGAGGGGGGTGGAGGGAGAGATAAACCCTCAGCTGTATGATAATGAGGTCTTGCCACCTTTATGCCAGTGCCCGGCTCGCAGGGTTGCAGACCTTTCCGGCGTGGATCACCTGGGGAGCAGTGCCGAGACGCAACGGTCTGAAAGTCCCCCTTCGGCCCCGGTGTTCTCCCAAGAGTCTTTTCTTGCAGCGTTAATTCTCCAAGCTGGGCTCTTTTTTTTTTTTTTTTTGGTGGGGGGAGAGGGGAGGTGGAGGGGATCGTGGCTAAAGAAGGAAAGCCGGGACCCGGCCCGTTTGGAGGAGAGGCATCATGGGGAGGGTGCACCTCAACTGAACTTCCCCGGCCGTCCCGGTTCCCCGTCCATTTCCAGCAAAGCGGCCGCTTTTCCTGGAAACCAGCTTCGTTCCGGGATGCGGTTACAGTCCGTGTGCGGCCAGACGCCCGTGGCAGGGCCAAGAGGGCACGGCACGACTTCCGCGGAGAAAGAGCTGGTGTCTCCTCAGGTGAAAGATCCAAACACGGCCGCCACCGGCCGCCGCCGTGAACGGTGCCACTGCACTAACACGCGTGGGTGTGTGGGCGGGTATGGGACTAAGAATCGGGGTCCCCGCCAAAAGGGGATTAAAACTTCTGGTCTCCGCTGCGCTAGAGAAAGCCGGAGTCGGGGGCCACAGGAGCTGGCAATGCCGGGGGGCTGTAGCCGATGGCCCGAGGATGCGTGTTCGTGTGCGGGCACGGGCGGGAGTCGTGGCCGTGATGGAGGCAAACCGCAAAGCAGAGACACAGGCGAGGAGCTCTTTTGTCTCGGCCTCGTAAACAAGTGGGAAGGAGGAATGTGTCGCTGCTGATGAACTCGGAATTTTGCAGCGATCCTCCCGGCCAGATCCCGGCTTTACCAGCAGCAGCGTCAACTGTCAAAATCAAATCTGATGCTAATAGCTTCGGTACTAAATAAAATGAGAGGCCAGATAACATCAGTGCTTGATAAATGGTAATGAGTGTCTAACCTAGGGGAACAGAAGGGCTGTGGGGCTCTTTAATTCAGTATTGAAAGGCTAGCTGGGTACTGCAGGCTCTAGCAGATGTTAGTATGTGTGTGTTTTGATTTTTGACTTGTATTGGACGTTTATTAGGCTAACCAGAGCCACCCCACGCATGGCCACTTGGTCCAGGCACCATCTGGCACAAGCAGGGCGGCGTGCAAGAATAGGGCCTCGCTTTGGTGCTGAGGATCCACAGGCAGCATCTACCATATGGACCCGGAGCTAATGTAGGTTAAAGCAAGACAAGCAGATCTCTGCTTTTCACAGCTCCGCCAAACCTCTCTGCCATCCTGGCGGCGTGCACCTTGACGGCTGGGGAAGTGCTCCCGCTTCTGCCTTCCCCAAAACTTGCCAAGAAGGGTGCAAGCCCCGCAAGCGCTCCCCACTTCCTCACTCCCCCATCCGCTCTTGGTGGTGGGTGGTTGCTCTCTCTGGAGCCAAAACTTCGCCCCCTGTTTCTCCCGTTTCCAGGAGGAGCAGAATTCGCTCCAGCAGCTCCTCACGTGTCGTCCCGCAGAAAACAAATATTTTCAGAAGCACTAGTGAGTTGTGCAGAAATAGATGTAAAATCCTCCTCGAAACTCCAGGGCATTATTGTGATTGCAGCTATAAAAAGAGCCTGTAATAAAATAATAACCGGGGAATATAATAAACCACCTGCTGCATGTTGACACACACACAGACACACGAGGAGTTCAGATTAAAAGAAAAAAAAAACAAAAACAAACAACTTGCATTACTAGCATCAAACAGCTGAGCCTGAAAGTCGACCAAGAGCAGATAAGAAGCGCAACTCCTGCAAACCCTTTCGTGTAGTATCCTGAGTCACTTCGGAGCCTCGTCTCCTTTCGAGGGGAACAGGTCTTCGGGGCAGGGGGTAACGGGGCCCGCTGAGCCCCTGACTTTGCCGAGGGGCGGCAGGGGTTGCCCGCAGCCCCAGCCTGGATGCTGGGCAGCCATGGGGGTGCCCGGTAGCCGCCGCCTCCCCACCATTTCCGCTCCACTCCCCATCTCTCCTGTCTCTTCACTCGAGGTCAGGGCGCTTTCCCCAGCTCTTTCGCGCCTTATTTGCTGCCGGTTTATCTCCAGCCTGGCCCGGCTCAGCATAAGCGTGGCCAGGCCAAACTCATCTCGCTAACGAGACAACGTTAATTAGTTCCGGGCTGGTGAAAGTTGCCAGCCTGCCCAAGCCTTCCCTTCCCCCCGAGTCCCCGTACTAGGCTGCTTTCCTTCCCCCGTTCCCGGGGGGAACGTCCAACTCTTCCCTGGGGACACATCCAGCGCTTCCCCACGGGATGTGCCTAGCTTCCCCAGACCCCTTTCTGCCACCCGTGCCCTGCTGCTCTAAGGCTGCAGACCCCGGGAAGGAGCAGGGGAGCTGCAAAGGACTCAGAAACGCCGCACCAACCATTCCGAGAGCACCTGCACCGCGCCGTTTTCCTCTCTTTCTGCTAGTTCCATATTCCCTACCCTGCCCGCCTGACCCACAGGGGAAGCTCCTAAGGGAGTGGCGTGAGAGGCTCCCACTAGTGTCGCACCGAGGGCTTTCTATGTGGTTGCTGCTTTGAAGGTCTTGCAGATACGAGGCACTCGTACCTGCGGTGGGGGTAGGACCTACCTGGTGCCACCCAGGATTTTTGGGAGAAGACACTCTCGAGCTAGAGGTTGTCCCCAAGGCAACACGAAGCCATAGCCAGACTGGCTTGGCCGGGTCAAACCTGTCAGGGAGAGTCCTGTGGCTTTCCCGTCCACCTAACCTGGGAGGAAGATTCCCCTGGCCCCAGCCTAAAGAGCGGTGCCGATGCCCGGCATTGCCAGCTCCACCCCTAAATCACATAGACGTATCTTTTAAACCTTTCCAGAGATGATGACTCCACCACTGCTCTGGACAGCCTGTTTCAGGGCTTGACAACACGGGGAAGAAAATTTTCCTAATATACAAGCTAAACCCCCTCTGGCACAACTCGAGGCCGTTCCCTCTTGGCCTATCTGTTGCTAGTTGCTAGTGGGGGGGGGGGGGAAGAGACCAACCCCCACCTGGCTCCAATCTCCTTTCCGGAAGTTGTAAAGAGTAAGGTCTCTTCTCAGTCTCCTTTTCTTCAGACTACATAAGCCCAGTTTCCTCAGCCACTTCCCATAAGACTTGTTCTCCAAACTCTTCACCAGCTTCTTTGCCCTTCTCTGGGCGCTCTCCAGCACCTCAATGTCCTTCTTGGAGGGCCCCAAACTGAATACGGTACTTAATGATGCAATTTCACTAGTGCTAAGCGAAAATCAGGGGAAAATCACTGTCCTAGTCCTTCTGGCCACACTGTTACTGACACATGCCAGGGTTCTGTTGGCCTCTCCTTCCATTCAATATTCTCCTTCCATGTGCTGAGCTCCACTCCTAAGCCGTATTCCCCGATGGCTTTTAAATCCCTTAGCTAGAAAGTTGCGCATCGATTTAGTGCTTACACACACCTGGAAATTTTAAAAAAGGAGGGTGGAAAAAAATGAAGAAGAAGAAAGAAAAAATAAAAACAAAAAGCAAAAAAAAAGGAAATTAAAATCCCTTCCTTGCTTGTTTTGTTTCTGCTTAAATGTCCGTGGCGCGGAGCATCCCTCCCGGGAGCGCCGCTCCAAGGGGTGTTAATGTGGTCGATTTGGGGTACAAATGTTTGGAAATGTTTCTCGATTGGCACAGAAGGAGGGGGGATTTGCAAACTGTTGCTGCCACATGTCCCCTCCAGCCTGCCCCATTCTCATTGTAATGAGCCCGGCGCGTGCCTCATCTGCCGCCCCGCACCGGCCCCGGCACGCGCCGGCAGTGGGGTGAGGACCGGCTCCCTCCCCCCACAAACCCCGCACCGGCACCGACACCGGCTCCGGGCCGGGCTGCTTCCCCGTCAGCCGGCTCAGCCGCTGTATCTCAGCGCCCGTCCCGTTCAGCCAGGACCAGGAACCCGGGGGCTGCGAGGGGCTATAACGATCAGCGCTGAGCCCCCCGCTACAAATCGATGGCTTCTTTTCCATACAAATGCCTGTTTACGCCTTTATGTTCTCCATCTGTTTGTAGCTAACACCTGCCATTCAATAAATCGATTTGGCCATTTAATGTAACAGCTTCCCGGGACATTTTTTCATGCCAGATGCCACAGCAGCTCCTCACCTCTACCCCAGCCCAGAGCCCGACCAGCGCAGCCGTCCAGCTTTGATTCGGCAGAAATTCTGTGCCAGCTCACCGAGCAGAACTGCAAATTAACGAAAATATTTTAAATTGCTGCTATATTTGTTGTTGTTTATATATTACTAACACTAACCCCACCAACCTTGCCTTCTTCTTTAATGCTGTGGTTTTGGAATGCCTTGGGAGCGACGTCCTGGCAGACCCACAGCCCACTGGCAGGTGTGCAAAGTGGTGCTGGGATTCCTGTGGGTCAGTTTGTGATGATTTTGGTTCCTTTTTGTTTTACTCACCAATAAATACTTTGCATTTTGTACGGCATGTTGTAGTTCAAGGACACAAAGACAGTCCTTGCCGTGGTTTATCACCCTATGGCATGGGGCAAGGCTGCCTTGGACCGCCCTTGCATAGACCTTGTAGAATGAGCAGCCCCATCCTTCTACTTGCTTTAGAGGGCCCTCCTTGAAAGACCACTTTGATGCCCCCCCTTTCCTCTCATGGGCGTCAATCAATGCTACGGTCCCCAGCACCAAGAGCAAAGACTGAAGGGTACTCACCCGTGTGCTGCTCTGCCCCACTCTGGGGCACACTTCGGGTTTCCTTTCGACAGCCTCATGACACACTCCAGGCTAAGCTGGGCTGTGGCCAGGTGGATCTGTGATGGAGAAAGGTGGATCTGTGATGGAGAAAGTTGGATCTGTGATGGAGAAAGGTGGATCTGTGATGGAGAAAGGTGGATCTCTGAGGGAGAAAGGTGGATCTCTAGATCTCTCTCTGTAGTTCTCAGGGAAGGGAAAACAGCATCACTGGGTGAGAAAGCAGAGTAATACAGCATGGGGAAGTTCCTGGGCAGTTTCCTTATGGAGGAAGGGAGCACCTCTGGGCTGTCCAAATTCAGTATTGCTGGGGTTTTGTTTAACTGTGTTTGTTGTAGAATTTAATGTGCTGAGAGTGTCTGGAGCCATTGAAAAACACTTTTATTGCTTTAAATATGACTGAATATATAAAATGAACCATGTAATAATAATTAAAAAAATACTTATGGCTATGTACATGGGTCTGATTTTTAATTAATTCAGTGCAGGTTATGGACACCCTATGCAAATGCACCTGGCCATAGACACATCATTTCCTTTGAAAGTCAGGAAGAAAATAATGCAGTTGTTTGGTACCTGTACCTGAGATAGGTGGATAAAACGGGGATTTCTCATAAAAAGCACCTCTGGAAGCTATGGCTGGAACTGAGACTAAGTAAGAGTAAGTACCTAGATGACCAAATTTCTCTCTCTCTCTTTTTTTTTTTTTTTTTAAAAATCTTAGTGTTGTGGATGAGATCAGCAGGGGAGAGCTGGAGAGACTGGAGAAGTTCCCACATTTTTGTTTATATCTAAGTCATCTGTGTGTCAGCGTTCAAGAACAGGACACTGGCCTGAAGCAGCATAATAAACGAAGTGCAGACCGGCTTCTTAAAGGGGAAAAGTTCCCTTTGCAGTTTCCATAGTAAATGTCCCATGGGCCAGGCTTTGGGAACTCCTGCATCAGAAGGTCTGTGTCTTCAAACAGATGGCAGGGCAGCCCTCGGCTACTTAGAATATGTTTGGGGCTATATTATATAGCACTGAGTAAAGAGATCTGTCACAGAAACACAGTAAAAGCCAGCTTTAACCTTTCCCCTGGGGAGCGGTGTGGATCCACACTGCCTGTGTGACCAGTCACTCCTCTCCTGGCCCCCACACCGAGCCCACGGGATGTTTGGTAGGGACCCAGCATTGTGGTGCTCACTTCAGACAGTCAGGGGGGAAGAAGCCTCAGTCTTCTGGCATGTGAGATTTGGCAGAGCAAATCCTAGAATCAGACACTAAGAGCCCCAGTGCAGCCACCGTGCAGGCTGTCCCAGCAGAGCAGGACCAAGACGAGAGTAGAGTGGGGCATTTGGAAGCACGTACAACCCTGCACCCAGCGGAGGTCGATGACATGCCTCAGCCTGGAGGTACCTACTTTCTCTGGGCTGGTTCCCCACAGCAGTGGGTGTGCTACCATCAGGTATGGTGGCTACACTGAGTTCTCCTGCTTCCTTCATGCTCTCGGTAGCCCAACATTGGGCAGAAACCATTGAATGCCCAGCACCTTTCTGGAGAGGTGTGGCAGGAGAAGGTTTGTGGGACCTGTGAAGTTGCACCTGCTTGTGGACCAGGATAAGCTACAGATAATCAGGTGTAACTTTTCAGAGCTGTACACTGGCAAAAATTAAAGGTATTTAAAATACATCTGGCCACTTAAGTAAGAAAATCCATTTAAAAATCCCATCACTGAGGGTAAAATTTGCTAATGACTGAAAAGAGAGAAAGGCCATCCTGAATTTTTATCTGTAGCATTTATATTTACTTCTAGTAAAATGGATTTTAACCAGGACCAGCTGCTTCCACAGCCCATCAAAAGCAATCCTGCATTGTCCAGATGGAGTCACTCAAGACAGAGACATGAGCGAGGGCTGCCACCGGCTCCAGGATTTCTGGGTTTGTCCTATTTTAAGAAGATCTCGCATCCTGCAAACACTGCTTATGGGAAATGATTGGATGCAGAAATCCTAGTGGGGGCCCATGAGGCAGCCTCATGTGGAGATGTGGCAATGTGGCACGCTGACATTTTGACATAATGTGGTGATGATTTTACGCTAGCATCAGCCCTCCAAGAGGAAAGTAAATATGTGACATACTGTTCAGAGAAACAAAACAAACCAGACAATGAGGTCCTGTGCCCAGTGACTGATGAAGCCTTTGCAGGCCCATGCAAAACCTCTTTTCCTTTGTGGTCTGGGGATGCTGGGAAGATGAGTGCATCAGGGTATCCAATACCCACCCCTGGCCCATCCAGCCCTCCTCGCTTTTTGTCTTTGTGTGCGGCCATGCAGGGAGCAAACACAGAGCACCCGCTGTGTTTCTATTGTTTCTCCTGTCTAATGGCCCTACTTAGCCATGGAGGAGCGGGATGGATTTGTGCCTTGTGCACATTGTTCTTGGGGTTCAAAAGAATACTTAAACTAGAGCAGTAGTTAGTATGACAATGGAATAGAAATGAACATTCACTCCAGTGGCTGTGGATGGCACAGGGGCTTAGATAATGGGACAAGGGAGAAGAAAATTAATGAATCTGTCTGTCTGTTGACCCATCAGCATAAATATCTTGTCAGTCATACATGACAGCAGATCTAGTTGGCTGGTAAAAGCTATGTTTGCCCAGGCTCCCAGCTGCTCAAAAGTTTCATCAGGTGATTTAGCAGACTGAAAAAATCTGGTACTTGATGACACAGTAAGCCCCAAATAGATGAGCAATAAACACTGAATCTAAGAATGTTAAATGACGTAGACCTATGGTATGGAAATGCACAGATACCAACTTCTTACCTCTTGGTGCTCATGGAAGGCCATGGAGATGCTCATTCACAAGGGAGTCTTTCTTGAGCTGAGCAACTGTGGGGACTCCTATCAGCCTCTTTAATGCTCTTATACAGACCTATGCTGCTAAATCAAGATGTCATTTCTCACTGGGTGCCCTTCTCAGAGGCTGCTTAAGGGAGGCAACAACTAATGTCTCCCCAGGTCACCAGATCACCTGTGGAAGCACCAGCAGCAGCTTTCATCCTGTCCTGGAGGAGGTGTAGCTGCTGTGATGGAGTGATTAGATAGTTGGATTAGGCTGTTATACTGTTTTGTTTAAAAGCCTGGGGTGAGGCATGGGACCATTCTGTGTGGTTCTTTCTGTACATACATACACAAACCCAGGATGGGAAACCCTTCTTCTCAGAGCTTAGGATGGGTTTTGTTTTAGTTTATTTCAGCAGTGTGTTTTGGTTTTGCTGGAACAGAATCTCAGACCAGCCATGGGCTGCAGACCATTAGCAGTTCTGAGGCAGCCAGCACAGCTGACTTGAGTTGGCTACAGGTGTGTCCCAGAGCAGCATCATAGTATAAAGGAGGAAGTTTGCTGCAGAGAGTTGATCTTCCTGGTGAGGTTGACTGTTTGGGTTTCTGTAGTGCTTTTTCACTGTTTTCCTCACCCCTTTCCTGCTCTAGAGGACTGTTTTCCTGGATATTGTGACTGCTGCACTTCTTCTGGGGTGAGTGTGGCTTTATCTACTTTACGATTTGTATTGGTTTTGCTGTTTCTTTAAGTCTATTTTTATTTCAGCTTGTGAGTCTTCTTTCCTGATTCCCTTTGTCTGTTGGGAAGGGATCATCAGGTGATAGAGTAACTGCTGTAGTCTAGCCCCAGATATAGGCTAAACATAGACACTATGTAGGTATATATGTCATATCAATTATCTATGCTTCCTCTTGAGTCAACACTGGGACGAGAGAAGGGATTGTATCATTCATCCTGGGAGTGGAATCTATGGTAGACAGCATGAATCATCTGCAGAAACCTTTCTCTCTCCATTGACTCTGGAGAAACCTGCGTCACTACATCAGAGGAGACCCTTAACTTTTATAAAACTAAAGCAAGGTAATATTAATCCCTTCTGCAGCGCCTGAGTAGAGAGGGAATAATGTGGGTTGTCCTGATGCACAGAAGCCTGTGGAACTGCTAGGAGCAAAGTGTGCCTCTGAGCATGAGCCACTGGCCAGTCCTTGGGACACTGGGCTGGGACTTGGATTGGATATGTCTTGGTTCTGGTGAGATCCCAAAACTTAGGCAAAACTGCAGGGCTAGCTACAAGGTATAAAGAAATACAGCCTTGTAGATTGCTTGCATTTTGATGCTTTTCCCATTGAAGCCTTCCTTGTACTGCAACTGGACACCTGAGTAACAGGTGTCACTACAACCTACAAGGTGATCTGGATTAAGCCAGAGATCTGTACCACAGTTACCATGCCGAATGTGTTAATTGGTAAATTCAGTTTGTGCACTGGGGACTGGATTTTGAACACTCTTTCAACTATGAGGGAAGGAGAGTCTAAGGCAAGGTTTTAATTTAAGTCTGTTCCTTCTGTTCTTAAAGTCTGGAGAGTTGTAATGAAATTAGAACAAGGAATGTTTCAAGTGGCATATGCAGAAACTAATGAACTGAACACTTCTACCTTCTTGCTCACGTATTGAGTGCTCCAAAATAGAGATAGTGATGAATCAATAACTTTAAAATATGTCTGGGTTTTATTAATTCATTAGGGGATCTCACAGTTAACCCATGAATAATCAGCTTAAAAGCAGAAGGCAGATTTACTGGCATACAGTTTTACACGGACATTTTGCTGGTCAGGTGTCAAGATACATAATTTAGATGTCCACTCTGGTTTGTTACCTGGGATCTAGCAGGGGATTTGCCATCCAGTCTTGAAATGTAGACAGTGGCAGCTCAAGTCTCCAGAGACTATCACCAAACTGGGAGGCTTTATCTTGCATATTGAGAAATGTTTTATTCTGCTCATGATGGATTGCCTGGTGAAGGCACTTCACACAATATGTAGTACAGCCTCTTGCTTTGCTGCCTGCTTGTTTTCTTGTTTAAGAGTTTTGGCCACACTTTCTTGTTGTGTTTTATTCTGTGCTTGTTGCAGCTTCCCTGCAGATGAGTGCTGCTTCTTGTTTAATTTTAGAAATGATTCACAGCTGATCAACTTCTAACTCTTCCAATTGATGAAAAGTGAGTGTGCATTTGCAAGGACTAAATCCAGGTTTAAAGTGTTCCTAGGTGTAGCTTTCTTCATTTGTGATTTTTGGCAATACCTTTTATGAGTCTTTTTCTCATCCTTCCCTGAGTAGGCTCTCCAGCAGTGACTGCCACTGGTGGAACTCTAGCAGGGAAGCAATGGCAGGAGACACTGGAGATAGAATTCTGGCAGGGATACAGCTGTTAGTGTCAATTGTTTACTCTCTCCTGCCTGCCTTTTTTAGCCTGGGGGGACTTGGTTTGCTGGTACACTTCAGGCAGGTAACATAGGTGCCATGTAATACCACAAAATAACCTCTGTGGTGGACCTATTTCTAATATCTCCTCTTTCTGTAAACAGTGGAGAAATGGTTAAAGACAGGAAACATATCTACCTGCCAATGTACTTATGTGGTCCTCATCAGGCTGTTGAAGGTGGCATCACTATGCTCACCTGAGGCAAGGCAGTCCTGCCAGGAAATACTTCCTAAACCCCGATGTTCCTCATGATGGAACATGCTGCACTGACCTGAGCTCTGCTGGCTCAGCAGGGTAAGAGTGGTGAGCAAGGAGTTGGAGAAAGACAGGCTGTGTGACAGGAGAGAAGCTTAGTCTTGGTCTATGGCTGATATGGTTTTGCTTGGAGTTTGCAGCTGAGGTCAGGGACTGTGGGATGTTTAGCAGAGAATAAGCACTGTGTAAGTAAGGTGACATTGCTGTGAAGATCTCAGTGTAAAGAATGAAGGAAAACTGAAAAAATGCCTTAAGAATAGGGGAAAAAACTGCACAGGCACTTTCTCTGTACAGTGTGCAGAGGGTGGGGGCCTGAGTCTAAAGAGGCATCTGGGAAGGCTACTTAAGGACCTAAACTTATAACAGACATCTCAGACCTGGGTGTATCTGCTCTTCTGAAGGCAATAGTTTTGGGGGAAAAGTCAGCTGCATGCTTTTGCTGGACATCAGTTGGCATCAGTTCTCTGAACAGGTTCTCAGGTCTGACTCTTGTTTCTCTTATTTACTGGGTAGGCAAAGTAGTGAAATCAAGCTTGACCTTAAAATTGCTATTTATATTATTTTTATTGTGCAATCATTGAGTGGCAACCAGCAAGGGAGCTTATGAGGAGGAAAAGCAGGTCTTATGAGGAGCACCTGAGGGAACGGGAGCTGTTTAATCTGGAGGAAGATGAGGAGAGACTCTTGCTCTCTACAACTACCTGAAAGGGGAATGAAATGAGGTGATGGTCTGTCTCTTCTCCCTAGTAACAAGTGATAGAACAAGAGGAAATGGCTTAAAGTCACACCAGGGGAGGTTTAGAGTGAAAAGCAGAAGAAATTTCTGAATTTAAGAACCCTTGGGTTCTTAAACAGTGGAACAGGCTCCTCAGGGAGGTGGTGGAATCCTCACCCCGGAGACTTTTAAAAGATGCAGAGATGTGCTGCTAAGGGACACTGTTTAACACCAGACTTAATAGAATTAGATAATGGTTGGACTTGATCTTACAGGCATTTTCCAGCCTTCCCTTAGCTGAGCTTAGGGCAGTGTTCCCTATCAGGATTTTTCATGTTAGAATTTTTAGTTTTGTTTAGGTTGGAAGTGATGTCCAAGATCATCTAGTTCCAACCCTCTGCCACAGGCAGGGACACCTCCCACTAGTACAGGTCACTCAAGGCCTTGTCCTTGGCCTTGAACATCTCCAGGGAGGGAGCAGCCACAACCTCCCTGGGCAACCTGTGCCAGTGTCTCAACACCCTCACTGGAAAGAACTTCCTCCTGACATCCAGTTTAAACTCATTGCCCCTTGTCCTGTCGTTACAAGACCTTGTCAATAGTCCCTCCCCAGCCTTCCTGTAGCCCCCCTTCAGATACTGGAAGGCTACTCTAAGGTCTCCTTGAAGCCTTCTCTAGGCTGAAGATCCCCAACTCTTGTAGCCTGTCCTCATAGCAGAGCTGCTGCAGCCCTCTGAGCATCTTCATGGCCCTCCTCTGGACTTGCTCCAGCAGTTCCACAGCCTCCTTGTCTTGAGGCTCCCAAATTACACAGTACTCCAGGTCGGGTC
>WBNM01032214.1:80955-115591 GCA_013399055.1 Ramphastos sulfuratus | reverse complement strand
ACTTGATGACTGTAGAGGTCTTTTTCCAATCATAATGATTTACATCTACTGTGTGCAGTTCTGGAGCCCCCAGCACAGGAAGGACATGGAAGTGTTGGAGTGGGTCCAGAGGAGGGCCACGAAGATGCTCAGAGGGCTGCAGCAGCTCTCCTATGAGGACAGGCTGAGAGAGTTGGGGCTCTGCAGCCTGGAGAAGAGAAGGCTTCGAGGGGACCTTATAGCAGCCTTCCAATATCTGAAGGGGGCCTACAGGAAGGCTGGGGAGGGACTATTTACAAGGTCTTGCAATGACAGGACAAGGGGCAATGGGTTTAAACTGGCAGAGGGGAAATTTAGACTGGATGTTAGGAGGAAGTTCTTTCCAGTGAGGATGGTGAGGCACTGGCAAGGGCTACCCAGAAAAGTTGTGGCTGCTCCCTCCCTGGAGGTGTTCAAGGCCAGGTTGGACGAGGCCTTGAGTGACCTGTACTAGTGGGAGGTGTCCCTGCCTATGTCAGGGTGTTGGAACTAGCTGATCCTTGAGGTCCCTTCCAACCTTACCATTCTATGATTCTATGATTCTATTCTGTTATTCTATGGAACTATAAGCCTGTGAAATACATTGTCAAAGCCAACCATTACATTTGTGTTCAGCACAACTAAATACAGATTTCCCAACATCCTTTTCTTTTAATCTCCTTCCATGTAGCTGAAGAATGGGTCCTTTACTACAGGAGACACAATGAGTTACTGGAATTTGTCTAGAGGACAATAAAGCTGGTGAAGGGTCTGAAGAACAGGCCTGATGATGAGCAGCTGAGGAGCAGCTGGTGTTGCAGTCTGGAGATGAGGAGGCTGAGGAGATGACTCATTGGTGTCTGCAACTCCCTGAAAGGATGTTGTAGTGAAATCAACGTTGATCTCTTCTCCCTAGTATCAGGTGACAGGAGCGGAAATGGTCTGAAATTGCACCAGGGCAGGTTTAGGCTTGCTATTGAAAGTGATTTCTCCTGCAAGAGTGGTCAGGCATTGACACAGGCTGCCAAGTGAGGTGGTGGAGTGATCATCCCTCGAGCTGTTCAAGAAATGTACGGACATGACACTTTGGGACATGGTTTGATGGCCATGGTGGTTTTAGGTTGATGGTTGGACTTGATGATCTTAGAGGTCTTTTTGAACCAAAACAATTCCATGATTTGATATCAACAGGAAATATTTAATTCTGAGGTACTTACACTAGTTTTTATATTTTATGATTCAGCATAATAGAAGTCTTAATTCAGTGTGACAAAAGTTGTCAAAGAGAACATCAATGAATTGTGATATCTCAAGATGTAAGATGTTAGGTTATGGTGGGACTTGATGATCTTAAAAGTCTTTTCTGATTAAAATGATACCATGATTCTATATTAACATTATGATATATTTTGATGTCTTTGCATACTTCGAGGTGTCTTGGAAAACATTAAACAGGAAAGCATAAGACCTGCAGTAATAAACCATTAAGACAGCATGAAAGAAATGTAGTTTTAAATTTTTTAAGCTATAAAAATTCCTGTTTATGTAGCACAGAAGATATGACTAATCTCTGCATCTAGTAGCTAGAAAGTTTTTTAAAAGTTGTTTCCTGATGATCATTTAAATAACAAGTAGAGGTCAAATGACGTGATTTCATATCTATTGCATTACTGTTATGCTGCTCTTCAGAGCTGAGAGGACTCAATTCCACGTGGAAATAAACAATGCCATTGGCAGATATGATGGACCACATTCATTCTTTTGAAGTGCATGAATTATACCAGAAGGAACCCAATGCCTTGGAGATATTTCTTAGTAAAATACATTTTAGGGACAGCTTTGCTGGCACAACAAAAATTCTAGGAAGTAAAATATGTTGTGTTTGCATATATTAAACCTTGTAGAGAAATTATAGGAATGTTCTCTTTTTTCATTTGAAGCCATTGTTGACCTCCTAGAAAGATAACATTCAGATATTAGAAGGTGATAACTGAAGGAATATTTAGCTAAAGTTAAACTGACAGAAATAGGATGGAGTGTGTGGGGTAACTGCTCACCTTACTATGGGACAGGAAGGCAAGATGGTTTAGTAGGTTTGGGATGAGGTTGATTTAAAACCAGGAGATATTTGTGTTAAATGAAGATCCGCAAAGCTGCTGCCAAATAGCTGAAGGAGAGAGTCTTGTGAAGACGAAAAAACCCTGTTTTGGCTAAAGCTGGACCAGTAGAATAACATCAACACCCAGCTTCAAAACAGGAGTACCTGATTGAAGACCTTTGCCTAATTAACTGCAAATTTAATATTAAAGTTGTTACTGCTCAATATGCTAATGAGCGTGAGTGAGTACAGGCTAAGCATATACTGCCACAACTACCTCAAAGGAGGCAGGAGTGAGATGGGGATCAGTCTCTTCTCACATGCAACAAGTGACAGGACAAAGGAAACAGCCTTAAGTTGTTGCATTGGAGGTTCATGTTGGATATTAGGACAAATTTCTTTACAGACATTGGAGCAGGCTGCCCGGGGAGACTGTAGAGTCTCCTTCTCTAGGGACTTTCAAGAGCCATCTAGCTGTGTCCCTGTATGACCTGCCCTAGGTGATCCTTCTTTGGCAGTGAGGTTAGTCATGATGATCTTTCACCCCCTGCCATTCCGTGATCCTATGTCAGGATCTTACCCGTAACTCAACACTAATACTCATAGTTTGCCTTCTCAGAATCTTTATTCAGATACTTTTGTGTGTACAGACACTAGTTTATTGCACTTACCCATTTGTGCTATCAGGACCACTTGCTATAGATGTATCGCTCTGTAGAGACTCTCCCTGCTTAGCTGTTGGTGAAGGCTACAGCAGGTACTGCCTTCAAAAGAACTTTAAAGTGCAAACTGTCTTCTTTTATTATTTTTTTAATTTTTATGGAATGGGGACGTGGTAACAGACTTTAATATCTTTGCAGATAGACAAGTGTAATGTGTCTGTTTTAAACATCTTGGGAAAACAGAAACTAGCCTAACCTTCAATATGGCTTCAAGCATGAAGTCCTCCAATCTGGTTAAGAGAAGTTTTAGGGAAGATATTGTTTATGTTATTGCTAAATGATAAAGTGTTAAAAATACCAACTTTTCTCTAAGGATGATGTCGCCTCTGCTTGTACATATAGATGTTGTTTGCTCCTAGAAGAAACTATTTTCTTTCAGAAAATAATGTTGGTCAATAAAGATGGACTAGTATGTTAGAAAATTCTATTCTGGCTCCATAGGAGTCTACCTGCATCATAGCACTTCAGAAATCAATCGGTCAACACTGACCAGGCCTACCAATCCTCTTAGACTACAGTGGGGCAGAAGGCTACAGAAGGGCAAGGAAACTGGTGGAGGATCTAGAGAACAGGTCTGGTAAGGAATGAATAAGGGAATTTGGTTTAATTAGTCTGGAGAAGAGGATTGAGGCCAGATCTCACTGCATTTTNGAACCAGATGATCTTTGAGGTCCCTTTCAACCTTACCATTCTATGATTCTACAACTCTTTGAAAGAAGGTTGAAGTGGGGGTTGATTTTTTTTTCTCTAATATCAGGTGATAAAATAAGAAGAAATGGCCTGAAATTATGCTATAGGAAGTTTATATTGGATATTAGGGACAATTTCTTTCTTCCAAGATGGTTAGACATTGAAACAGGCTGCCCAGAGAGCTGGTGGAATCACCATCCCTGAAGGTGTTCTAGAAATGTGTAGACATGGCGCTTTGGGACCTGGTTTATTTGGCATGACAGTGCTGGATATAGAGTTGGACTTGAAGTAATCTTAAAAATCTTTTCCAACCAGACTGATTCTATGATTCCCATAAATTTCACTGTTTTGCATATACATTAAAAAGTTGTAAATGTTAACTGGGTTTTGGTGCCTGTAGAGGAAGCTAGAAGACAAAACATGTTGAATTTTCCATCCTAACAACCTTATTTTTCTTAAAAGATTTTGGTGGAATGAAATGAACAGCAATTAATGCACAGAAAATGGTTACCTGGTTAGGATAAATTATTGACACCAGCAGATGGTTTTGTTTACAGCTTTTCACTGATGGGTTACTGGAGAAGTAAACACACACACACACACACACACACAAAAAAAAAAAAAAAGAGAGAGAGACTATGACTAAAATTTAAGTCTGTAAATAAACAAGACTGCCTCTTATTGATGCCTGGTTAGAAGTTTAAAGCCACTGTACTGATCATCCAACCCAGGGTGGCAGGTGCAGGACTGTCAATATTGAGGGTACCTTTCATTGAAACCATAACATTCTTTGCCAGTTTGTAATTCTTTCTAATTCTACTGGTTTTTGTCAAACACAAATAGGTGGACAGAAGGCAGTCCAAATGATAAAGACTTGGGGGTGCTGGGTGATGGGAAGCTCAACATGAGCTAGCAATGTGTGCTCACAACCCAGAAGTCAACCCTGTTCTGGGCTGATTCCCAGCAGTGTGAGCAACAGGTGGAGGGAGGAGATTCTGTTCCTGTGCTTTGCTCTGCTAAGACCCCATCTGCAGTCCTGGGACCAGCTCTGGAGTCCTCAGTACTGGAGAGACATGGAGCTGTTACGGCTCCATGTCTCCATGTCATCCACAAAGATGATCAGACAGCTGGAGCACCTCTCTTATGAAAACAGGCTGGGAGAGATCTCGTTGTTCATCCTGGAGAAGAAAAAGTTCTTGGGAAACTTTCTAACAGCCTTCTAGTAGTTGAAGGTGGCTCCAGGAGAGCTGGAGAGGGACTTTGAACAAAGGTGACAGGACAAGGAGTAATAGCCTCAAACTGGAAGAAGCTGAATTGAGGCGAGACATGAGGAAGCAATTCTTCCCCATGAGAGTGGTGAACCACTGAAATGGGTTTCCTAGAGAAGCTGTGGAGGCTCCAAGCCTGGAATTAGGTAATCATTCAATTAGGTGGTTGTCTGTGTATCAAAAATAACTTAGAGTTTTGCTCTTTAACGTAGATATTGCTTCATATTCCTCAAGGCTTGATCCAAAGCCAGACTGTATAGGGTCTTGAGCAAGCTGATCTAGTAGAAGGTGTCTGCCCATGACAGGGGGCCTGTAACTAGATGATCTTTAAGGTCCTTTCCAACCTAAACTATTCTGTGATACTGTGATTTACCAATGAGCAATGAGATGGTATAGCCAAAGACAGATACATGGCAACCTCAAGACCTCCTTCCTGAATGCTTGAAAACCTAGTCCATCACTTTCATGTAAAAGTTAATCATGTGCTTTTTCTTAAATTTGAATTGCTGTTCCCAATTCCTTCTGGTGTTTCCAGAAGGAAAGGGCAATGGAAGCATGTCTTTCTGCATGTCTCCTGCATCCAACCACATATATTTATAAGAAATACTTTGAACAAGGATGGCACTGAGCTGTTGGAGCATGTCCAGTGAAGGGCACCAGAGCTGGTGAGGGGTCTAGAGAACAGGCCTGGTGAGGAGCCCTGAGGGAACTGGCAGTTGTTTAGTCTGGAGAAAATGAGGTTGAGGGGAGAAGTCACTAGTCTGTACAACTCCCCGAAAGGTGGTTGGAGTGAGGTGGGAGTTGGTCTCTTCTCCCCAATATCAAGTGATAGAACAAGAGGAAATGACCTGAAACTGTGCCAGGGGAGGTTTAGGTTGTATATTAAGAAAAAAATATTTCCTGCAAGAGTGATCAGACATTGGGACAGGCTGCCCGGGGAGGTGGTGTAGTCACCATCCTTGGGGGTATTCAAGAAACATGCAGATATGGCACTTTGGGACATGGTTTAATGGCCATGGTGGTCTTAGGTCAATGGTTAGACTCAATAATCTTGGAGGTCTTTCCCAACCAAAGTGAATCTATGATTCTGTGATTTGTACATATGGTCATATGCATATATGAACGCAGAATACAGAAATATTTATGTGCTGAGTGAGGAATTTTGAAGAAACTCCAGGAAAATCACAGTGAGATGCTCATCTTCAAAACATTTGTTTATAACTGGATAAAACTGTATGTTTATCATTGGGTCACGTTGTTATGATTCCTTGTGTCACAGATTCACAGATTACATCTGGTTGGAAGGGTCCCTCAAAGGTCATCTTGTCTAATTGCTCTGAAACAAGCAAGGACATCTCCAACTAGATCAGGCTACCCAGGGCCGTATCTAGCCTGATCTTGAATGCCTCCAGAGACAGGGTCTCATCCACATCCCTGGGAAACCTGTTTCAGTATTTTACATTGTGCTAATCAATTATATAAAACAAACCAATAATGAAAAGGATTTAAGGATATTACTATACTGGTTTTGTCTTCTTGAAGATGAGAGCCTTTGAAATTAATCTTTTTCTGTTTATTTGCTTAGTGGAGAATTCTTTTTCTGCCACCCAATAAATGCTAAGATTTTTGTAAGATACTTCTTTCTTAATGTAGCAGGTGGTATGACTTGAAAAAGCTTTGGAGGAAAAAAAAAAAATCTGAATAAAATAATTTAGAAGAAAAGAGGCTTTTTATTTTTTTAAAGTTACTTCCAAATGCTTGGCATCCTTTCAGATGATAATACTATTTTTCATTGTCTCTTGGCTGTCAAAAACTTGCAAAATAGCCTTAAGTCAGTGAACTTCTGTGTCTTACAATCTGAAAGGAGATAGAGGAACTCAAACGAGTTTGATCACTGTAGGGGGAAAAAAAATCAGCTCCTTTTCTTTGATTTCCCTCCTTAAACATATGCAACAGATGGCAAGATTTGACAAATAAAACCATGATGTATATGTTGTCTGGTTATGAATTAGTTATGCTCAATTATTGCTCAATTTCCATGTAACTGTGCTTTAGTTAAAGTCCTCCTAATCTCTTCAGAAGCACAATTTATCTGCAGAGGTGTCTTCATGTGGACAGGGACACTTACCTAGCAAGCATCTCTTGGGCCGTTCTGGATGATGCAATGATACTTGCACAGCAGGCAACTTATGCTTTCACTGACCTTGGCAGTGTTGCAGGCATAATTTCTGCTTCTGCAAGAGTGGAGTTGGTATTAAACAATGTCTTGGATCTATTAGGAATGAGTGTGCCTGCCTTAGCCATCTGGAACGTCTATTTGTTTGTACATGTTTCCCTGCCCTGGTGCACAAAAACAAAAATTAAAGCAGAACCTTCTCCATTGTAGGCTACCTTTTGTCTCTTCCCACACACAATATTTGCAGACACTGATGAGTGTTATTATTTGTCTGTGATATTTGCCCTCAAGTTCCAGTTTTTTTTTTTTTTTTTTTTTTTTTTAATGTTCCATTAGCATTTGAAAGCTTCAACCAGCTTAGTTTTTAAGGTCATATCTCAGAATCAATAGTAGGGGTTGGAAGGGACCTCCAGAGATCATTGAGCCTAACCACCCTGCTCGAGTAGGATCACCCACAGCAGATCACATAGGAACACATCCAGATGAGTCTTGAAAGTCTCCAGAGAAGGAGATTCCATGACCTTTCTGGGCAGGCTGCTCAAGGACTTCAGCACCCTCAAAGCAAAGAAGCTTCTCCTTAAATTCAAGTGAAACTTCCAGTCCTAGTTTGTGTCCATTGACACTTGTCCTATTGGTGACCACCACTGAAAACAGCCCAACCCCATCCTCTTGAAATCCACCTTTTACTTGTTGAGCAGCATTGAGCCTCTCTCAGGCTACTCTTCTCCAGGCAGAACATCCCTGGCTCTCTCAGTCTCTCCTTGTAAGAGGAACTCCATTCTATTGCTTGGTCTCCATCTGTGCAAATCACCCTCAAGATCAGTAGGACAATCCAAAAACCTCTAGGTGTAGTCTGAGGTTGCATTTTGTGGGTAGGGAGGGTGTACATAGTGGGAGGAGTGGCGTTGCTCATTTAATACATTTCACATCTTCTCTCCTCTCACCTGCCTAGGAAATACAAAGACCTGTTTCTCTAAAATGAGCTCTACTCCAGGTGATCTACTTCAAGGAATAGAGAGGACTCTTAGATCTTGTTATTCCTTCCTAATAGCTACTTTGAAATGACCAAATTTCAAACTCCTTTAAAGTAAAACTCACAGCATGCATGTTAAAATTTGGAAGACTTTTTTTTTCAACCTGTCACTCTATTATATGGGTTTTCATTGGGAATTTTGTGTGGATTTTGAAGTCACTTGAGACCTAATTAAATGGAAGTACCATTTCTGCCTCAGCTTATGTGATCCTAGTATAATTTTCTGTGTGATGAGGGAAGCACTAACCTTTGGTAGTCACTACTTTGGAGCTGCATGATATAAGACAGTGGGTGTTAGCAGGGAAAACTAGAAGGTGTTCATTAAAATGTGGAATTTTCAGAAGTGGAAAGTAAATATTTAATGCCAACAGAGCTGCAGAACCAGACTGAAGGTAGTCAAGTAGCTACTAATTTTACTATCCTGAGAAAAATACCCAGTATGCAGCACTCTCACCAAATTTCAGTAAAATAATAAAAATAGAATCCAGAGAGTTATAAAGGCTAATAGTCTCATGGCAAAGGAGTGGTTCATGCCTTCTACCTAAATGACCAGCTCCAAAGTTGAAGAGCTGCTTATGGATTAAACGTGCTTTGGGTCACATTTAATCAGAACAACAAATGACGAATGGAAGAAGTAGATTTCATTTTCACCTGAATTCTACATATGGAAGTAACATGTTTGCTCAAACATCTAATTTTACCCATTCCAGGCAGATACCTTATTTATGGGAGTGCTGATGAATAACAGTGAGCATGAGCCACAATGTACCCTTGTGGCCAAGAAGATCAGTCTTGCCCTGGGGTGTATTAAGAGGAGTGTGGCAAGTAGATTAAGGGAGATTCTCCTCGCTGTCTCTTCCATCCTAGAGAGAACACATCTGGAGTCTTGTGTCCAGTTCTGGGCTCCCCAGTTCAACAAGGACAGGAACTGCTTAAGAAGCTACAGCAAAGAGATACAAAGATGGTTAGGGGACTAGAACATGTGTCTTGAGAAGAAAGGCTGAGGGATTTGTTTTTTATTTTTCTGCCTGGAGAAGACTAAGGGGGATCTTATGAATACCTCAAGGCTGGGTGTCAGGAGAATAGGACCAGTCTTTTTTCAGTAGTGCCCAGTGACAGGATAAAGGGTAATGGGCACAAACTTGAATGTAGGAATTTCTGTCTAAACATGAGGAGGAACTTCCTTAATTTAGGAGTACTGGAGCACTGGACCAAGCTGTCCAGAGAAGTGGTGGAGTGTCCATCTCTGGAGTCATTCAAAACCTACCTGGATGTGTTCCTGTACAACATCATTTAGGTGAACCTGTTCTAGAGGTGGGGATTGGACTCAATGATCAGAAGGTTGAGCTGAATGACCCTAGAGATCTTTTCCAACCTTAATGATTTTGTGATTCTATTATTCTGTGATCTCCAAAGGCCCCTTCCAAACCCTACTCTTCTGTGATTCTATGATTCTGTAAAAGCAAAGTAGAAAAATACTTGGGAACTGTTCTGCTGTTTCCAATTATTTATGGCTCAGCATCAAGTAACTTAGAAACTAATTTGTCCAATAATGAACTCTCTCTGTTGCTGAGCTAGATAACAAATGGTATTATAATATTCAACAGCAGCTTCTTGTTTCAGTGCTTGAGGAAGTTGCTGTGAACAGTGTTTGTCTCCAGCATTATTTAAAGTGATGAATATTACATATGGCTTGATCTTAGAGCAGTGGAACACAAGATCTGACAGGTTCAGATGCATTCCACACAGCCCAAGACTAATAGAGGTTAAGGATGAGGAGGGGTGTGGGGGGGTGTTGTGTGTTGCAATTTTCTTCACACAGCTGTAATGTGGAAGTCAAGATACAAATGGTATGTCTCCTAAAACAAATTGCTTGTGTGAGGGCTATTGGAAGAGCACACAAATGAGAAGCCTAGGAAACAGCCTTTCTTTTTTTTCCCTTTCCCCTGAGTAGCAAAAGACTGCGAACAGACCCATTCAAATGCTTAATGAAATACTGTCCAACAGGATAAAATATCCTTTTCCTTTATGGTGAAGTAGTTGTTTGGTTGGTTGATTAGGTTTTTGCTGGGTTTTTTTGTTTGTTTTTTTGTTTGTTTGTTTGTTTTTTATTTGTGGTGGTGGTTGGTTGGTTGGGTTTTTTGTTTGTTTGTTTGTGTGTGTGGGGTATTTTCCTCAGTCAAGAATTTTCAGCTAATATCCAGCTTAAACCTCCCCTGGTGCAACATGAGGCAATTTTTACAATTTTAAGGAGAAAGACTTGGAAATGTTGATTGATGGGAAGCTCAACATGAGCCAGTAGTGTGCATTCACAGCTCAGAAGCCAGATATGTGCTGGGCTGATTCCCAGCAGCATGGGTAGCAGGTGGAAGAGGGGATTTTGTCCCTCTGCTCCATTATGATTTGGTCCTACCTAGAGTCCTGTGTTCAGCTCTGGAGCCCTCAATGCAAGAAGGACATGGAATTGTTAGAGTAGATCCAGAGAAGGCCACAAAGGTGATCAGAGTGCTGGAGCATCTCTGCTGTGAAGATAGATTGAGAGAGTTTGGCTTGTTCAGCCTGGAGAAGAAAAAACCTTCTAGTAGCCTTTCAGTATTTGAAAGGGACTCCAGGAGAATTGGAGTGAGACTTTTGACAAAGGCGTGGAGTGATGGAATGAGAGGTATTGGCTTCAGACCAGAAAAAAGCTAGACTGAGATGAGACATAAGGAAGCAACTCTTTCCCATGAAAGATTAGCTATAAGGCAGAAATTGTTCACCCTGAGGGTGGAGGGACATGGGACAGGTTGCCTGGAAAGGTTGTGTATGTCTTGTCCCTGGACATGTTCAAGACCAGGTTGTGCAGCCTTATCTAACTGAAGGTGTCCCTACCCAAAAGTGTGGGGGTTGTAATTAAATAATTTTTAAGGTCTCTTCCAATGCTGAACATTCTGTGGTTCCATGATTCTCTGACTTTAATCTCAGACTTCTTTGGGGACCTGAATTCCTGAGCTGCATGAAGCAAGTCTTCTGCTAAGAGCTGCAGGTGCGAACCCTTTGCAGGTGTTTTGCACTGTCAGCACTAATATTCAATCCTATCAAAACACAGCCTAAAGAATGTTATATATTTTAGTATTTGAACTGCTGGACTCTAGCTCTGTGACTTTCTGAGTATTGGCTATGTAGGCTTTCATGTTGCTTTTGTGGAGTTTTTTTGCAATGTGACAAGGGGTAACAGACGTGGACTAAATATAACTACAGCTTTTAGAGCAAGGATGTCCACTTCAAGTATGTGCCACTAAGCACATCTTGAGCATCTGTGAGTTGACTGCAGTTGAGCTGGAATGAGATGACTAAATGGGGCTGAGTATTTTGTTCATATTATCAACTCCATGAATTCCCTCCAGATGCAGAGTCTCAGTTAATAACCTTGATAATAAAGTCCTTTTTTAAAGCATAAGAATTTTGTCATCTCATTTACAATAGTAAAACCAATCAAAATTCCCTGTAAAACTACTTCCCACTATGCTTTATAATTGGATAGAAGATGCATTGCAGATGAGGGCTACCCAGGGAAGTGATGGAGTCACCATCACTGGAGGTGTTTAAAAAACATGTAGACATGGCACCTGGGGACATGATTTATTGGGCATGGTGGTGTTGGGTTCATGGTTGGCCTTGATGATCTTAGAAGTCTTTTGCAGCCTTTATGATTCTATGATAAATAAATCAATAAGTGTAGAGTGTAGTTTGCTGCTCTGCAGGTTACATTAGTTGTTCCCACTCTCAAAAGACCAAGAGATCTCACTTGTTTCTTAAACTGTCCACTCATGTCTTTTTTTTTTTTTTTTTGCACAATGTCCTCTGTTGTTTATTTCTGGTGTCAGTAATGAACCTACTGTGTTTTACCATTTCCATCCCATTTAACTGATACTGTGGGCATCTGGGAGCAGATCTATAAAAGTGTTTCATATAACCCAAACGAGTGTTTGAGAGCCTAGTGTCTGTGAAGCTAATCTTTGGCCGTGTGCTTGAGCTCTTTATGCTTTTCTTCATGCAGTTAGAGAGACTTGCAGATGACATTCTGAGTGAAACTGCCTTAAGTTAGTAGGAAATCATAGAGTTGTAGACTCAATTATTTCAGTTGGAAAGACCTCTAAGATCAGTGAGTCCAAGCATCAACCTAAGAATGCCATGGCCAGATGTCACAGAAGTGTCTATCTACTGGAGGATTCACCATGAGTTAAGCACCTTACCAATCTTTCAGTATGTGGATAGAGAAGATCATGGTTTNTTGCTGTCTGGGCTGCATGTGCACACTGCAGGCTCATGTTGAGCTTTTCATCAACCCAGACCCCAAGGTCCTTTTCTTCAGGGCTGCTCTCCAACCATTCACCACCCAGCCTGGATTTGTGCTTGGGATTGCGCCTACCAAGGTGCAGGACCTTACACCATTTGTACAAACCTTTTGTTTGTTTGTTTGTTTGTTTTTTGGTTGTTTTTTTTTCAATATTCAGATGTCTTTTGAGGCATTCCAGGTTCTTCTCCCTCTCTCTCAAACTCTCTTGTCCATATGATAAGTTGATGACTGAAGTGCATATTTGGAGATGGAAGATAAGAATTGTAATGACTGCTTTAAATCACATTATTGTAGATTAAGCAAGCTGAACTAGTTCTTGAGCAATTGCAAAAAAACTATGTGGAGCACTTATCTACATAGATAAGTGATTAAGTACTTCCCAGAGTCTGGAGTTGCATGATAAGGGAAGGCAGGATGTCTTATCCACTTGGCTTTTGAAATTCCTGATTTTCAACATTTTTTGCAAGATTGGTATTTGAAACTTGTTTTGCAAATCATGTTTATGCAGCTTAGCAAAATGCTTTGTTTTTCAGAATGTGTCTTGGTCAAGGAAACGTTTTGTTGCTTCTGGAAATCGGAGCAGATACCTCCAATATTGTGGTTAGTTTTGGGCCCCTCACTCCAAGAAGGACATTCAGGTGCTGGAGTGAGTCCAGAGAAAGTCAACAAAGCTGGTGAAGAGTCTGCAGAACAGGTCTGGTGAGGAGCAGCTAAGGGAACAGGGATTGTTTATTCTGGAGAAAAGAAGGCTGAGGGTAGACCTCTTTGCTCTTTATGACTCCCTGAAAGAAGGTCGAAGTGAAATGGGGATTGGTCTCCCCAGTAACAACTGATAGGATGAAAGGAAATGGCCTTGCATTGCATCAGGGGAGGTTTAGGTTGCATATCAGGGAAAAAAATCTTTCCTGCCAGAGTGATCAGGCATTGGAAACAGGCTGCCCAGAGAGATGATGGAGTCACCATCCCTGAAAGTGTTCAAAAAACTTGTAGACATAGTGCTTTGAGACATGGTTTAATGGTCATGGTGGTCTTAGGTGGGCAGTTAGACTTGATGACCTTAGAGTTCTTTTCCACCCAAAACAATTCCATGATTCTATATAGACAGGAAATATTTAATTCCTGCTTTCACTAATTTTTATAATTTATGGACAGCATAATAAAAGTGTTAAATGAGTGTGACAGCATCCTCAATGCATATCGTTGTCAAAGATAACATCAAAGAATTTTGATATCTCAAGACAAGAGATGTTAAGCTGTGGTTGGACTTGATGATCTTACAGATCTTTTCCAACCAGGAGTTTCTATGATTCTGTATCTCTTGATCTCCTCATCAGGAAAGCAAACAAAAAAATACCCCCACATCAGAAACCAACCCAACCAAGAACAACAACAAAATGACTGTTTAATTCCAGCAAATTGTACCAATGCTGAGTATCAAAACCTACAAACTGCTCAGAGAGGTGGTGAAGTCTCCATCTCTGAGACATTCAAAATCCTTCTGGATATGTTCCTGTGTGACCTTCTTTAGGTGAATCTGCCTTGGCAGGAGGATTGGATCTGCAGAGATCCATTCCAACCCCTACCATTCTGTGATTGTGCATGAATGTTGTGCATCTCTACTGATATTTGACTCACTGTGGTGGTTTTTAGTGTGGCACTACTATGTCAAAGATCTTGCAGATATGAAGACAAACACAAGCTCAAACCAGAAACACCAACACAATGACAAAACATGCTGGAACATGCCCACAGTTACAGGAGTAACTTCATGTGCCTGTCTCATAGTTGCTAATGTTTGCTTTTTCAGGATTTAAGATAATTCATGACCATTAGTCCTTGGTGTGAGATTGGCATCTCCAAGATCCATGTGCAAAAACTCTCGAATTCTTGAACTCTTGATCTCAGACCTTACAGTAGCCCCAGAAGGGGGCCTACAGGAAGGCTGGGGAGGGACTATTGACAAGGTCTTGAAATGACAGGACAAGGGGTAATGGGTTTAAACTGGCAGAGGGAAGATTTAGACTGGATGTTAGGAGGAAGTTCTTTCCAGTGAGGGTGGTGAGGCACTGGCACAGGTTGCCCAGGGAGGTTGTGACTGCTCCCTCCCTGGAGGTGTTCAAGGCCAGGTTGGAGGAGGCCTTGAGTGACCTGTACTAGTGGGAGGTGTCCCTGCCTATGGCAGGGAGTTGGAACTAGATGATCCTTGAGGTCCTTCCAACCTTACATTTCTATGATTCTATGAATATTTGGGTTTCTTACCAGTGATTGTTGTTTAGGGCATGCTTGTTGGTTTTTTTCATTTGTTTTGGTTTGGTTTTGTTTTCCCCCAAATCAAGGGTTTTGGCTTTTCTCAGACTAAATTGTCATGACTGGAGAGCAATATTTTGATTTGCATGTGATTAGGAGAATTTTTCTCTTTGAGAAAATATCTTGCAAAAATTTATCTGGGAAGATACTTCCAAATTCACAACTGGTAGGTGCAAATAGTTTTTTTCTACACAAAGCTCAAATACAGGGTGTTGCTGGGTTGACTTTCTGTACACTAGGAGAGGTAGGGTTGACTTCTTTCCAGTTATGGACCTGATAAGAGTTGACCTCTTTCTAGTTGTATGGATTGGGGTGGAGGAAGTTGACCTCTGCCCAGTCAAGGATGTGGAGGTCTTTGATCTCTTTGCAGCTGTGGCAGGGATGGCTGTGGATGTGGCAGGGGTCAAATATTTTCCAGACACATTTCCACTTATTAGTTTTTCCTAAGGCAGGATAAAAAATAAAAAGGCGGGGGAAAAAAAGCAAATTTCTCTTTAGTTAATATTTCCAATTAGTACTTCTATTTTACAATGAGGGATTTATGCCTGCTTCTCAGGCTTGATGCCAGGAAGAATCGTTCCATGTCAGTGGACTTCAAGACTAATTTGCTGTGATTATCAGGGAATTACTTTGTCAGACTTCCTGCTCACTTTTGCAAGGACAGACCCGTAAATTCCAACTCATTTACTTTATGTGGAGTGAAAGGTAAATCCAACAAAAGTGGCCATAAGCCTCAAGCTTTTACTAGTAACAGTTGATGTTGGTCCTACATACTTTACTCGGAGGATAAAACATCACAACTCTGCTTTAAAAACGTCAGGATGCTTAATCCATCAAACAAGGGCATTCTTGTACTGCAGCAAGGGAAATGCTCATAGTCAAGTGCACACAGTTTTTCAGCCAAGAGAGGCAGCAGAAGCATTAAATCAGAAGGTTGTCTTAAAGCATCTTCTGCACACATCAACATAATAGGACAAGAGTGCTTCTTTAGAGTTTGGAAGATGTTGGTACATGGGAAGGACAACCAAGTATATTTGCAACAGACAGGTAAAGCAGGATAGATTTAGATTAGACATTAGAAAAAAAGTTCTTTACCATGAAGCTGGAGAGACACCAGAATAGATTGCCCAGAGAATTTACAGGCACATCACTCATGGAAGTGTTTAAACCAGCATCAATGAGGCTTGGAGCAATTTGGTCTAGTGGAAGGTGTCTCTGCCTATGGCAGGGGGGATTTGAACTAGGTGATCTTGAAGGTTTCTTCCAACCCAAACCATTATTTTTATGAATCTACGAATATGTCTTTAAAAAAACAAAAATAAAAATCCACTTTCAGTAGAACTAGAATTTGTAACTCAAAGCAACTGGTAGCATAACTGTGTGTGGACAGGAAATTCCTGTCCTCTTGAACATAGGATTAGCATGACTTTATTTGTCATGATGCATGCTTCTCTAATCACCCGTGACTGGAAAATGTAATGGAAGTAGTAAGAACTGCAGGAAAAGATAGAAGTGTGAATGGAGTACAAAGAATGTCTTCCAGCAGCAGAAATAAGACTTCTGGAAAAGACAGAGGAAAAGATGTTGTTGGTTGCAGGTGTGTAAGTTGCTGATATCCAAAGGGATTTAGGGAGCAGATCTTGTGAGGAGCAGCTGAGGAAACTGGGGTAATTTAGTCTAGAGAAAAGGAGTCTAAGGGGAGATCTCATTGCTCTCTACAGCTCTCTGAAATGAGGCAGCTGGAGGTATGGTCTCTTCCCTTAAGTAACTAGCAATAGGATGGGAGGAGATGCCCTCAAGTTACATCAGGGGAGGTTTAGGTTGGATTTTAAGAAAAAAAAAAAATCCTGAAAGAGGGAGCAGGCAGCAGAACCAGCTGCCCAGGGAGATGGTGGAACTGTCATCCCTGGAGGTGTTGATATAATGTGTAGACATAGCAGCTGGGAACTTGGTTTAGTGGTCATGGTGGTCTTGGGTTGATGGCTGGACTTGATTTTAGAGGTTTTTCCAACCTTAATGGTTCCATGATTGTCAGACATCTTTATGAAGTTAAGTGCTATATTAATTATCTTTTACCATTAGGTGGTAGTATAATAGCAGATATACTAAAAATTAATTGAAATTAATACAGTGCTTTATAAACATGTTACATAAAACATGAATTGTGGTTTAGTGTTTTTTCTTCTCAATGCTGATGTGCAATGGCATCTGTATCACTGCTCCACTATCATCTTGAAAAACCCTTTATAATAAGAGCATATTTTTAGCAATTGATAGACTAGTGATAAAATTATAGTTTTAATAATCCCAGGGTGGCCTGAATAGAGATATTGTAATACCAAGATCATGTGGATGCTGGCTGTGCTGTAAGCAGTGTCAGCATAGGCAAATTATGAAGATCAGTAGAAAGGGCTGAAATAAAAAAGCCTCAGCAGGAGGTGGGTGAGTTGTATTTTCAATAAATGAGTCTTGATATCACAAGAAAGTCTTTAGAAATGTAGTTATAAATAACTAGCTGATATCTTACCTCCACTGCCTGGTGATATCAATCTTTTGGTGGTATATTCTACTGATTTTTATTTTTTTTCTTATAACAATTTGTTATTTATAGTGATTTACAATTTATTTTTTTTGTATAATGATTTAATTTAAAGAACTCCTGAAAACTCACTTTCAGTTTTGCTTTCATCCTAGGAGCTAGGAAAGAATACACTACTACTGCATGAATATAATATGATGACACTGAATTTACTCTGGTGTAATTTAATATTTAACATTAATCTACTTGAACTTATGTGCCAGCACCTTTTTCTGATTTAGTTTCTTAGATTTTCTCTTTGATTTGTTTTTGTTTTGGAGTTTGGTTTTTTTTTTTCTCCAAATGTAACAAAGAAATGATTGTCAAGATGATCTTAAAGGACCTGTACTAGTGGGAGGTGTCCCTGCCTATGGCAGGAGGTTGGAACTAGATGATCTTTGAGGTCCCTTCCAACCTTACCATTCTATGACTTGTCCAACCATAATGACTCTAGGAAAATTGGGAGAAAAACCTAACCTGATGGCAAAGAGAAGCTGCAGAAATGGTACACATGCAAAAAAAGAGACACATCGTGGAGAACAGGTCTTGTGGAGAGCAGCTGAGGCAACTGGGATTGTTTAGTCTGGAGATAATGAACCTTGCTCTCCACAACTCTCTGAAAAGAGATTGGAGCAAGGAGAACATTGTCCTTTTCTCCATAGGAACAAGTGGTAGGACAAGAGGAAATGGCCTCATGTTCCACCACTTGAAGTTTAGGTTGAAACTTAGAAGAAATTTGTTGACTGAAGGGGTCCTTGTAGACTGGAACAGGCTGCCCAGGGAAGTGGTTGAATCTTCATCCCTGGAGGTCTTTCAGCGAGGCAGAGATGTGGTGTTGTGGGACATGGCTTAGCACTAGCCTTGGTTGAGTTAGTGAATTGTCAGGCTCAGCAATCTTAAGGCCTTTTCCAACCAAAATAATTCTGTCACTATGTGTTTGTTTAGCACCAGACTTGATAGAGTTAGGTAATGGTTGAACTCAGTTATTTTAGAGATCAGTTCCAACCAAAATCATACTATGATTCTAAGATGATCCCCAGCTGTTTCTGGTTAGAAAGCACACAGCTCTCTTCAGGATGAGATCCTATATATCTAAATTCAACTTTTTATAAGTTCTGAAGTTAGTGTACTCTTTCTAAATGAGTTTGGACTCAATCTTAGAGGTCTCTTCCAATCAAAACGATTCTATGATTCTATATTAAATTAATGTCTAAACTCTCTTTTATTATGACTTCTGTTTAAAACTTATATTTAAATTGTGCACAAAACCAGATAGTATTCTGGGGTTTTTTGCCCCCCAGTATTTATAATCCTATTTTAATGGCTACAGTAAAATTTCAACCAGTTAACAATAAAGGAGAAATAAAATAGAAATGGAAAAATAATGGAGTCAGGAATCTTATGGCAAAAAAGGCCAATGACATCCTGGGGTGCCTTAAGAAGAGTGTAGCCAGAAGGATGAGGTTCTCCTCCCCCTCTGCTCTGCCCTGGTGAGACACGCCTGGAGTACTGGGTCCGGTTCTGGGCTGTGTGGTTCGGGAGGAAGAGAAAAATACTGGAGAGAGTCCAAAGGAGGCTACAAGGATGATGAAGAGACTGGAGCATCTATCTAATGAGGAAAGGCTGAGAGACCTGGGGCTGTTTATCCTAGAGAAGAGAAGACTGAGAGGAGATCTTATTAATGCTTACAAATATTTGAAGGGTGGGTGTAAAGAAGGGGCCAGGATTTTCAGTGATGTCCTGTGATGGGACAAGAGGCAATGGATACAAACTGGAAGCCAGGAAGTCACATCTCAACATGAGGAGAAAATTCTTTGCTGTGAGAATGCTGGAGCCCTGGCTGCCCAGAGAGCTTGTGCAGTCTCCTTCTCTGGAGATTTCCAAGACCCATCTGGATGCATTCCTGTGTGACCTGTCCTAGGTAATCCTGCTTTGACAGATGGGTTGGACTCAATCACCTCCAGAGATCCCTTCCAACCCCTACCATTCTTTGATTCTATGATAGGAGAAATAGAAACATAGTGGACTCAGGAGACAAGGAACAGCCCTGGGGGGAAAAAAAATAAAAAAGATTAAAAAAAAAAAAAAAAAAGCCTAGTTTAAAGCAAAATAAATTATACATGGTGCATTATTACAGTGTATTATGAATTGCTCCAATTCCACACACTTGCTTGTGGATGAGGCAATTCATTACCCAAAAAGCATGAATTGATATCTCACTCCAGAAGCCACTTCACACCCATTTTTACCTCTGCAGGTTTCCACTGGATTTCATGGAATTATTCTCAATGTACATAAATGTAAACGAGAATGCAATCAAGCCTTGTTGACTGAGTCTTGGTCTTGCAGAGTGAAGCTATCTGCAAATTCCAGAATGCAAAGAGAATGGTAATTATCTCTTGTGGCTGCAGTTGGGTGATGTCTCCGGTTTAAATAGGAAGGGATCAAGCAGTCATTGCACTGTACTCTGATAAACCCAAAAGCACAGCAGTTGCTGCAATCTATCAGCATGATCCCAGCTCAAACCGGGGAAGAAAATGCTGGAGAATGAAAATGTTACATAAACCAAACAGCGAAAGATTCTGCTGGCCTGTCCTGGGAAGACTTCTATGAACAAAGCAATGGTTAGAAGGAGAATTACATAGTTTACCTGCTCAAGAAAAAAAAAAAAAAAAAAAGACTTCACATGAAGGCTTTTTAACTCTGTGGTTTGTGCAACACTTAACACAGTGGGATTCTAATTCTAATTCTACCTGCAAGCAAGAATAATACACCAGTATTAGTACTGTGTATTATACAGGGATAACACTGATTCAACACAGTACTATTAACACAGTACTATTAACACTGGATGTGAGCTTATATCCCTAATTTTCCCCCTATTTCTTGTAAAATCACATCAAACACACATTCTTTATTTTTTTTCCTGATTTTCTTCTCCATTTTCTTTTGCTGTAAGGAGAGACATTAGGAAAATGCTACTAATTGAAAGATTCATAGATTTGTAGATTCAGGGAATGGTTTGGGTTGGAAAAGACCTTCAAGATCATCTATTTCCAAATCCCTGCATGGGCAGGCACACCTTCCATTAGACCAGGTTGCTGAAGGCCTTGTACATCCTGGCCTTGAATACCTCCAGTTCAGGTTGGATTAGAAGTTGTTAACTATATGTAGAGCTACTTGATGAATCAGGATCTGCTGTCTATGAATAAATCATAGAATCATAGAATCATAGAATCATAGAATCATAGAATCATAGAAGGGACCTCAAGGATAATCTATTTCCAACCCCCTGCTATAGGCAGGGACACCTCCCACTAGTACAGGTCACTGCACTGTACTAGTGTATCCTTGTGTTATGTGCTTCGTTGACAGGAAAAATTGGTAGAAACATTTCTATCTCCAGGCACAATCAACCCTTCACTGGTTTATCCTTATTTTCTGGATTTGCCACATAAAAATCATTGAATTTTAGAACTTTTTTGGTTGGAAGAAACCTCCAAGGTGATTGAGTCCAACTGTCAGCCTAAAACCGCCACGGCCATTCAACCATGTTCCACAGTGCCATATCCACATGGTTTGTGAGCACCTCCAGGGATGGTGACTCCACCAACTGCCTGGGCAGCCTGTTCCAATGTCTGACCACTCCTGCAAAAAAGAAATTTTTCCTAATGCTCGATCTAAACTTCCCCAGCGCATCTTGATGCTATTTCCTCTTGTTCTATCACTTCATCCTAGGGAGAAGAAGCCATTCCCCACTTCACTACAACTTCCTTTCAGGGACTTGTACAGAGTCAGAAGGTCTCCCCACAGCCTCCTCTTCTCCCGCCTAAACACCCCCAGTTCCCTCAGCTGCTCCTCACCAGACCTGTTCTCCAGACCCTTCACCAGCTTTCTTGCCCTTCTCTGGTCGCACTCCAACACCTTAATGTCCTTCTTGGAGTGAGGGGCCCAACACTGTACCCAGTATTTGAGGTGTGGCTTCACCAGTACTGAATCCAGCTGGCCACATTTTTCCCTGATCCAGGCCAGGATGCTGTTGGCCATGCTGGTCAGTGGAGCAAACAGCTGTCTCATCAACCAACACCCTGATGTCCTTTTCTGCCAAGCAGCTTTCCAGCCACTCTGCCTCAAGCCTGTAACATTGCATAGAGTTGTGACTTTTTTTTTATTTTTTTTTTCCCTCTGACTGAATTCATGGCACTCAGTTTCTGATATTTTTTTTTATTTTAAATGTCTTCCTGTCACTCTAGTCTGCAGCATAAAGGAAAGAAATATATGTTCCTTCATGGGCTGAGAGTTTTCGAATGTCAACAGCTGGCGCTCATTGTTTTCGGTATAGATTTCAAGCTTTTGAGCTCTGGGTCATAGGAGTCAACCAAATGAGGTTAAGTCAGGGCCTGCATACTTATGATGCTTAGAGAGCACATTTGTGTGACTCTGGAGGGAGATAAATGTGCTATTATGACAAATAGACACAAGAATCTGCATTAGCTGCAGATGTTTATGAGCCAACTGAACAGGAAAAGCTGAAAATGTGTTGACAAGACTTGCTTGTAGGAAAATTCCTAAAATCCTATTAAGCTTTTTCTTCATGGTTTCAGATATTTGTTTGTTTATTATTCATAATATACTCCTGTATGACTTATCTATAATATTTTTAATTATTTTTTTCTGCCTGCTTTCTCCTTCACATCAAATGCCAATTGGTGGTTGTTGATTTTTTTTTTCCCCTTGGAGTTTGTAGGCTTTTTCAAGTGAATATATTTAACAGAAAAAATTAGCAGGAAAAGAGTTTGAGGAGACAAGATGTTTGTCTGTTTATATTTATAGACAAAAGTTGTGTAGCTAGAAAGATATTTGGAAGAAAAACAAAAACCACACACACATCCCCTCTCCCCCCCCCAAAAAAAAAAACCAACAAAAAATACCTGATCACAAAAGGACTTCATAAAATGGAGTATCCTGTAGTACCTTTGGGATGTAAGGAAGCCTAGAAACCACAGAATCAGAGTGGTGGAGGTTGGAAGGGACTTCTGGAAACATCTAGCCCAATCCCTCTGCTAGAGCAGGTTCATCCAGAGCAGGTTGCTCAGAAATATGTCCAAGCATGTTTTGAAAGTCTCTAGGGAAGAAGACTCCACAATCTCTCTAAGCAGCCTAGTCCAGGGCTCCAGCACCCTCACAACAAAGAAGTTTTTCCTTATGTTGAGATGGAAATTTCTGTTGTTCTAGTGGTTCCTTCCAACCTTACCATCTGTGATTCTATAGAGAGAACTTATGGAGAGCATTCATGAATAGATGCTATTTGTTGTAAAGTAAATTTCAATGATAGTCGGATAGATTCACTTCGTGCAAAGATTTTTTTATTTTTTTTTAGATATTAATACGATTATCAAATAAATATAAAATCAATATGATGAAATTAAACAGGCTCCACAGGATGGTGGTTAAAACCCCATCCCTGGCAGTGATTAAAAGATGCAGAGATGGTGCTGAGAAACATAGCTTAACAACAGCCTCAGCAGAATTAGAGAATGGCTAGACTTGATGATCTTAAAAGTCTTTTCCAATCAAAAAAACTCCCAAAACCTATGAAAATTATACTAGCAATAACCACAAAATAACATTTTATAAGTTATGATAACAAAAACAAAACCAAAACTCCAACTCCACGAAACCCAAACACTACCAAATCCAAACCACAGCAAACTCCAACCACCACAAAACCTCAGCCCCACCAAACCCTAGGAGCAGAAAGTGGTTTCAAATTTTTATTTTGTTTTTTTTTAAACAGGAAAAACCCCAGTGAGTATCAAGAAGAAACCACTTGATAGTTAAGACTTTTGCTTTGAGTGTATTTTCTCTGTTTATTTCAGCATCTTTCAAAATGAAAAGTTCTCTCTGTAATTGATCAGTTAAATGTACAGAGAAAAAATTAACCTCAGATGGAAAGCCACATTTTCTAGTTATGAAAAGAGCATTAAATAAAATAGTTCATATCCTCTGGCAGTGTCCTGTGGGGACAGTAACTCACAAGCAGCTTTCTTTGACACTTCAGTGAGAAGCATTGCACAGGCTATGAAGTTTCCTAGATTTCTGTGGGGATTCTTTACAGTAAGTGTTGACTTTTTATTGACAGTCACATCAAATATCTAATGGAAGTGCAAACCTACAGAGGGAAAAAGGAAAGTCTTCTTGAAGCTTAGTTACCTACATTGGGTAGGAAATAAGTATTGGAATTCATCTCTAAGGAAAAAGAGAATATGCTTAGAATCATCTAACTCTATCGAGTCTGGTCCTAAACCATGTCTCTCAATACCACGTCTCTGCTTCTTTGCAACACCATCAGGGATGGGGATTCAATCACCTCACTGGACAGCTTCTTCCAGTCTTTGAGAACCCTTTCAGGCAAGAAGTTTCTTCTAAGATCCAACCCAAACCTCCTCTGGGCCAAGTTGAGGCCACTTCCTCTCTGCTAGGGAGAGGAGACCAACCCACATCTGACTCCAACCTCCTTTCAGAGAGTTGCAGAGATCTAGAAGGTCTCCCCTCATCCTCCTTTTCTTCAGGCTGAACAGCCCTCAGCTGCTGCTCACAAGACCTGATATCACTTTATATTTCACATTTTGTTTGCTCAGGTGGATAAGTGCCACAAACCCTCTCTTACAGCAGCAAGTCTGTTCATTCTCCTCACAAGAGCTGTTCTCCAGACCCTTCACTCTGGATCAATGTGGCTCTTATTGCATGTGATGTCATTTCTACAGCTGCTCTTCACCATCAGGTCAGGGGTTTTCATCCAATTTTCATAGTCATTTTGGTTGGTGAACTCCTTTAAAATCATCCTGACAACTTAGATTTCTTTTTCCTGTTTGCATTTTGAGGAGAACAAAAAAACAAAAACCAAAAAGCAGAAAACCCAATAAACTCAAACTACAGAAAAAGCTGTTGGCTCATAAGCTTAGGTAGATAAATGTTAAATACTATATCAGACTAATGTAAACTCAGTGTCATGATATTATATTCATGCAGTAATAAAGACTGTTCTTTACTATCTCCTGAGACCAAAGCAAAAATGAAAATGGGTTTTCAGGGATTCCTTCCTGGTTGCACAAAAACAAAGAAACAAAATATCCCAACCAACAAAAAAACTAACAAACTAAAACAACAGAAAAAGGTGTTGACTCCAAAGTTCAGGTGTTAACAGTCTGGGAGTAGTGTTATCTGATTTCAGAGCACAAGGGTATGTCCCTCAGATGGAAGGGATGTGCTGCACAGGAGAGCTAACAGCTGTTAGCAAGTTGAGGTAACACTTATCCTGCTACAGAATGGTATGTTAGATTAAAAAAAACTTTCTCTTTCCTTTGCTTCCTTCCTCTGCCACCATCCCCTTTCTCCCTGGAGATCCTGGGTGAAGGAAGATGGCACAACATGCTGTTGTTCCTGTTGTGTACATGGCTCACCCCCTTGCCCTGGAGTCTATTAACTCCTGATGATGACAAGCACAAGTGGAAGCTGGTGATTGACGATGCTTAGCAGCTGCCCCATCTGCTAGGCAGATGGTTGCACATCTGAATTTATTACTGCCTTGAGAGAGGACTTGATCTGTAGGTGGGGAGCTACAAATGACAAGGTGGGGAAAAGGTGAAGGGACAACATCTGCACTAAGATATTCTAGTATATGCTTTTTGATATACTTTTTTTTTTCTTCTACACATGTACACCCCCCCACCCCGATCAACAAGGATGATTGACTGGAGCATCTCTGAGAAGGAAAGGTCTACAGAACAGAGGCTGTTTAGTCTGGAAAAGAGAAGACTTAGAGGGAATCTTATTAATCATAGAATGGTTTGGGCTTTAAGACCATTTAGTTCCAACACCCCCCCCTGTCACCACACTGTGGGCAGGGACAACTTCCACTAAACCAGATTGCTTAAGGGCTAAACCAGATTGCTTAAGGGCTTGAACACCTCAAGGAAGGGGGCATCATCTGCCTCCCTGGGCGTCTTATTACAGTGTCTCACCACTCTCCCTGTAAAGAATGCTTATAAATATCTGAAGGGTGGGTGTCAAGAAGAAGCAGCCACTCTCTTTTCAGTGGAGTCCTGTGATAGGATTAAGGGCAACAAAGACAGGAACACAGGAAGCTCCAGCTCAAGATGAGAAAAATCTTTACTGTGCAGGTGATGAAGCACTAGAGCAGGCTGCCCAGAGAGGTTGTGCAGTCTCCTTCTCTGGAGACTTTCAAAATCCACCTGGGCTTGTTCCTGTGTGGCCTGGCTTAGGTGATTCTGATTCTGATTTGACAGTGGGGTTGGACTTCATAATCTCCAGAAATCCCTTCCAACCCCTACCATTTAATGATTTTGTGGTTCCTTTACTTCAATTTTATGTTTATTTTCCAGCAGTATTTCTATTATGCCTTTTTTATTTCTTTTCAACTTTATCTTGAGGCCTAGCAGTGTCACTGACATCCTTCAGAGGGTGCTTAAGACTCCAAACCCCCATCTCTCCTGCTTCGTTTTCCTTATATCCTACCTTAGCATATGGAAAAAGTAGAAAATTTTGGATGTTGAAAGTTACTGGCGTCTTTTTTTGTTGTGTGTTACTTTTGAGATATGCAGATATTGTTTATGGAGAAAGGAAGAAAGCAAGCAAGTAAGCAAAGCTGGCAGAAGAACTGGTCATGCCATAGGGAGTAAATGAAGCATTGTTTGTCCTCCATGGGACAATCTCTGAGCTGCTGGATCTGCATCTTAGTACAACATGGCAAAACAGACACAGCAGGGGGTAAGAAACGAAGCTTTATGCAGCTCTCAGTGATTTACAGACATGCAAAGCTGAGGATGCTCTGCCCATTAATGAGCTGCTTGCTATTTAAAATTCCTTCTTTTCATGGAGTTAGGCCTTTGTGCCTTGACATCCGTGTTTTGTCCTCTTGTTTATAATTTGTCTGCTGAGATAAAATCAAGAAGCACCAATTTATAGTTTCCCATGAAGTTTCTTAAGCATAATTACCCTATTATAAAGAATTGGATTCTTTGATGGAGGTAGAAATATAGTAAGGATGCAGGTTTCAGATGGTTAAGATTTGACATAAAATTTGTTTGCAGTTTAGTACTTTCAAAAAGGACCCAGGATATCATGGTGTAGGTTTTATTTTTGTGTTGCCTGCTTGAAAAAGATCATTGGTTATCATCATTTTGGCTTGCCAGATAGCAGAACATTGTAAAAATTCATTAGTATAAGAAATAAACTTGCACAAATACAGGCTGTGCAAAGAGTGGCTTAGAGCAGTCTTGAGGAGGACTTGTGGGCATCAGTTGATGAAAACTTCAACATGAGCCATCAGTGGTTGCTTTCAGCCCAGAAGGCAACCATGTCCAGGGCTGCATCAAAAGAAATGTGACCAGCAGTAGAAGGGAGGTGATTCTACCTGTTGGCTCTGCTTTCATGAGACCCCACCTGGTGTACTGGATCCAGTTCTGGGCATCTCTCAGTCTGTCCCCATAGGAGAGGTCCTTCAGCCCTCTGATCATCTTTGTGGCCATCGTTTGGACCCAGCCCAGCAGGTCCTGATCCTGGTATTCTGGATTATATTCCAGTCTGAGGCTACTTCTCAAGAGTACCTTTAAGAATACCTGTCTTTTAAGCAGCAAGTGAGAAGGATACTTTTTCTTTTAATTCATATTTAGAGTTCCATACCTCAAAAACTGAAAGAAATAAACCTTTGTTACTAAAGAGGTGATGAATTTTCTTTTTACTCTGAAATATTTGTGTAGTCTCTTTCCTGAGAATATACAGGTACAGAAATAGGCAATGGGTTAGAAAAACCTATCTTGGAGGATGTTGTAATAAATAACTTAGAGCTGATGAAAAGCACACAGTTTTGTTAACTTGTAGTTATGAACACCAGCACAAATAATTTGATTTTTCTCTTGTAGTAGCATCTTGGAACTAGATGAATCTTGATGTCCCTTCCAACCTTACCATTCTATGATTCTATGATTCTATGATAACTTCTACTATATTTTTTTCTTGCTGATCATACAACCTTCAATTTCTTCTTGTGTTTTTGAGTAAAAATAAAATAGACCTGAGTAAATAAGTACCAATTAAAAATAGATCTAAACATTAATAGATCATAGAATCATAGAATCAGACAGGGTTGGAAGGGACCACAAGGATCATTCAGTTCCAACCCCCCTGCCATGGGCAGGGACACTCTTCCCTAGATCAGGCTGGCCAGAGCCTCATTCAGCCTGGCCTTAAACACCTCCAGGGATGGGGCCTCAACCACCTCCCTGGGCAACCCATTCCAGGGTCTCACCACTCTCATGGTGAAGAACTTCCTCCTCACATCCAGTCTGAATTTCCCCACCTCCAGCTTTGCTCCATTCTCCCTAGTCCTGCAATGGTAGGGATTAGAAGGAATCTCTGTAGATCATTTGGTCCAACCTTCTTGCCAAAACAGGATCACCAAGGGCAGGTTACACAGGAATACAATCAAACGGATCTTAAAAATCTCCAGAGAAGGAGACTCCACAACCCCTCTGGACAGATAGTTTAGAAAAGGATTTTTTAGGTTCTCACAAGCAACTGTCCAAATAACATAAAAATTCTTTTCTAAACTGACATAGATTTTAATGTGATATCTTTGGAGTTTTTATGTGGTTCAGTAGACAACATTCCCAAATATGAGTAGCATGCATGTTAAACTAGTCAAGTAATTTCATTGACATCCTGGAGAATAGGGCTTGTGAGGAGCAACTGAGGGAACCAGGGTTGTTCAGTCTGCAGAAGAGAAGGCTGAGGGGAGAGACCTCTTTTCTCTACAACTGCCTGAAAGGAGATTGGAGTGAGGTGGAAGTTGATCTCTTCTTCCTGGTATCAAGTGATAATAAGAGGATTGGCCAGGGGAGTTTTAGGCTGGATATTAGGAAAATTTTCCTTACTGAAAGAGTGGTCAGGAGTTGGAGCTGGCTGCCCAGGTAAGTGGTGGAGTCACCATCCCTGGAAGAGTTAAACAGATGTGTGCACATGGCACTTGAAGACATGGCTTAGTGTGCATGGTGGTGTTGGCTTGATGGTTGGACTTGATAATCTTAGAGGCCTCTTCCAACCTCAACAATTCTATAACTCTATATTACTATCAGAAGATCTATCTTTATTCCATAGAGTTTTTGTCTACCATGTAAAATTGCAGAAAAAATGTTTGGCAAAATGCAGATGGAGCAACCATGGAGTTTGAATGCACAGACACCACTTTTAATGGTAAAATCTCCATCTGTGAACTGTATGTAGCAGAAGGATGTGGCAACTCCAGTTGCAGAGTTTAATAAATTGTGCTAAAGTTTGTTTTGATAGCAGTATCTGACAAAATTGACCCTGTCAAGGAAACTTGTGTCTACACCTCCTTGCCTTAGGCTTGTGTAGCTGTACTGCAGAAAAATGTGTAGCTACACTGTCGTGGTAAATGAGAAGATCTCCAGAATACCTCTACAGGCTGCGTGACCCCAAACTCAGGTTCAAGTCGTTTTGTTTTACACTTGTCTACAGACAGCTGAGGGGGAAAAAAACAAAGGTGAGCCAGTTTGATGGAAAGCCATGGCTTTCACTTCACAACATTGATTTTATTTATATATACATTTTTTTTTTTTTGAGAAATGCAATAATTTGCCAAGCTCAATGACCATCATGACCGTTACCACATCTGGCTGCCACACTCCATGAAAATGAATGATGCCTGTGAATATTTTTGGGCTAAGGTGCTGCTTGTAGGCAGATTCAGCTAAATGCTGATATTCAGACATTTTTTCTCTATGTCTGTACTGATATTTGTACTTTAGGATTTTTTTTTTTCCTCCACTGGTGTCTTTTTTATTAATCACCTTCTATACCAGCTTGACCTCCAGTGACATTATAGTAGCACTGTGTGAACTATAGTAGCACAAATAAACTCTGAAGTCTCACTTTATTTTCCTTCTAGCTAAAGCTCCTTGAAGGATGAATTTAATAACTAATATCTACCTATTTTGCATGGGCTTTGTCTTACAAACCTCCATATCTCAATGTAAGCCTTGGAGAGCCTCTTTCCTCCTTCTGGTTATAGAATCATAGAATCATAGAATGATAAGGTTGGAAGGGACCTCAAGGATCCTCTAGTTCCAACCCCCTGCCATAGGCAGGGACACCTCCCACTAGCACAGGTCACTCAAGGCCTCGTCCAACCTGGCCTTGAACACCTTCAGGGAGGGAGCATTCACAACCTCCCTGGGCAACCTGTGCCAGTGTCTCACCACCCTCACTGTAAAGAACTTCCTCCTAACATCCAGTCTAAATCTCCCTTCTGTCAGTTTAAACCCATTGCCCCTTGTCCTACCATTGCAAGACCTTACCTAAGCAGTAGTCTGCTATCACTGAGATTCTGAAATGGAAGCAATTTTCTGGTGACGCTGTGAATAGGCTGCATAGGCAGATGACGAAGATGGAGATGGTCAAGAACCACGGAGATTTAACTCTTTGAGACATGGTTTAGTGGGCATGGTGGTGTTGGGTTGATGGCTGGACTTGAAGATCTTAGAGGTCTTTTCTCACTATGATTTTCTATGAAGTACTGCTCAAGGGGTGCTGACCCAGCAGTTACAAACAGGTGGCATCTCTGTGAAACAAAGTAGGAAACACTACTGAGCTATGGCATGAGCTTGGGGAGACCTTACTGTCTCGTGAGAAAGCTAGGGACAGACTTTTTAGCAGGGTCTATTGTGACAGAACAATCAGTAAGGCATTCAAAATAAAAGAAGATTTAGACTAGATGTTTATAAATATTTTACAGTGAAGATGGTGAGAGGCTGAAAGAGGTTCCCACAGGAGGTGGCAGATCCCCATGCCGTGAAGCATTTAAATTCAAGTTGGTTTGGACTCAGACAGTTTACCTAGTTGAAGATGTCTCTGCTGACTACAAAAGGGTTGGGCTAGATGGCCTTTAGAGGTCTCTTCCCACCCAAATCATTCTGATTCTGACTTTTTAGGCTAGGTAAGAACCAAATGAGGACTTTTTTTTCTTTCTTTTTTTTTTTTTTTACTTTATGATTCAAAACAAAATGTGAGTATGCATGAAATACAAGCAGAGATTCTTCTTTGTTTCTTCTATAGACAGCTTTCAGATTGTTCATGAACACCTTTTAAAGCAGAAAGGATATAAAGTATGTTCATAATTATGTGGTGATTTAGTGTATGTACGAATGTTAATAAAGGAAATGGAGGAAATTAAAGTGAAAACCTGAATTTTCAGCATTGGTACCTAAGTTATTCAACCCACACCAACTTTGAGCCTGTTATGGCTGCTTTTTGGATGTATTTTAAACCTGGTGATATTTATTTGATGAACTCAGCTTGTCAAGTAACTTAAGAACCAAGGCAAACAGAAATCAATATATTTACTGTGCTGTTAATGAGACCTAGATGGAAAATAGTCATGAAATACATCAGTTTTCTGACCATCTAAAAGATTATTTTAATATCTCTCTCTTCTAAGTTATCTCAATGTGTTAAATTACAATAATTAACCTTGTGTCCAGAATACTGGATATTAACCTCTTGTGGGAAAGTTGATCCTCTGGAGAGATTATTTTTATCCTTGGTTTAACTAGCTTCTTTCTTTCCAGGGTAAGGAGGAGTAGAGGTGGGGGTTAGAACTAGATGACAGAATCACAGGATCACAGAATTAACCAGGTTGGAAAAAACCTTTAAGTCCAACTTATTACCCAACACTTTCTAATTAACTAAACCACAGCACTAAGTGCCTCATCCAGTCTCCTTTAAACCCCACCAGGGACAGTGACTCCACCACCTCCCCAGGCAGCCCATTCCAATGACAGTCACTCAGAGAACAGAGATATTATTATTGGAACAAGCTGCCCAGGGAAGTAAGTAGTAAAGTTACAATCCCTGGAGGTGTACAAAAATATGTAGAAATGGCACTTTGGGACATGGTTTAATGACCATGTTAGTGTAGGGTTGATGGTTGAACTTGATGATCTTAGAGGTCTTTTCCAACCTTAATGATTCTGTGAATCTATCAATTTGTAATTTAAAGTAGACTAAGTGTTTTGCAATCCAAATATATATATTAGCTGTTAAAATATCTCAGTTTTGTTAGGGTGAAATGAGGATGATGAGACACTGGAATGGATTTCCCTGAGAAGTTGTGGATGCTTCATCCCTGGAAGTGTTTAAGACCAGGCTGAATGAGGTTTTGAGGATCCTGGTCTAGCAGGAGGTGTCCCTGCCCATCACAGAGGGGTTGGGACTAGATAATCTTTAAGGACCCTTTTAACTCAAGGCATTTTATGATTCTATGAAATAAAGATTTAAAAATCAGTCATAGAATATCATTTTTAAAAAAAACAAATAATCCCATACCTCAGCAGTTGCTCTTCAGGTTGAATTGAAAAGGTTTGTTTCATAGGAGATCCAGTTGCTGAGCTATGGGGTGTCCCAAACCAAAGCTCTCTTCGTGGTGAACCCAGAAATTAAACTGGAATCCCTGGACTTCATGTTTGGTGCCAAAACTCTGCCCATGAGACCATGTCTAGGATACTCTGTCCAATTTTGGGCTCATAAATTCAAGAGAAACAGGGATTTGCTGGAAAGAATCCAATGGAGGGCTATAAGGATGATCGAGGGACTTGAACACCTCTCCTATGGAGGAAGACAGAGAACTAGGGCTGTTTAGTCTTGAGAGAAGGCTGAGAGGGTATCTTATTAAGATCTATGAACACCTGAGGGGTGGGCATCAAGACGTAGGGGCCAGTCTCTTTTTGGAAGTGCCCAGTGATAGGATAAGGAAAAACTGGGTTCTTTTCAGTGGTGGCTAGTGATAAGACAACAGGCACTGGGCACAGAATGAGACCAGGAGGTTTCATTTGAACTTAAGGAAAAAATTTCTTTACTTTGAGGGTGATGGAGCACTGGAGCATGCTGCCTAGAGAAATTGTGGAGTCTCCCTCTTTGGAGACTTTCAAAACCCACCTAGATGTATTCCTGTGCAACCTGCTCTAGGTGCATCTGCTTGAGCAAGGGGGGGGGTTGGACTAGATGATCTCCAGAGATCCATTCCAACACCCACCATTCTGTCATTCTGTCAACACAGTAACAAGCTTCTTCCTTCACCTGGCAGATCAAAAGAGCACATCTCAGAATAACATCTGAAGGTGTCAGTGTTCACTAAAGGTGAGAGAGAAGGCGAGGACACGTACGTGTCTGATCAGGATCCATTTGTTTGTTAGGAAATGATTGGCAGAGCAGGAGGTATTAAGTAGTGAAGCGCAGAGAAACCACGAGGAACATACAGCCAAGATTACCATCTGCTGAATATGAAATGCTTGGATCAAGACATTATAGATACATGTCCCCAAGCAGCAGGGACAGCAGTCTTTTTTGGAAACAGTAGCACAACAGAGTCAGGAAGCATTAAGATAGAAGCAAAAAGCTGCTCGCTGAATTTTGGAGAGCAAATTACTTTATTGGTGCAGTTGAACAGTGGTTAAATTGCACTGGGTTGATGAATGAATTCACAACTAGCCTCTGAATTAACACCATGAGTTTTGGACATTTTTTATATTATTATTACTACTACTAGTAGTAGTATTGGTTTATTTCACTATTTTCATTATTTTTATGTTTTGAGGGATCCAAACCTGGAGTACTGTGTGCAGTTCTGGAGCTCCCAGCACAGGAAGGACATGGAACTGTTGGAGCAGGTCCAGAGGAGGGCCACAAAGATGCTCAGAGGGCTGCAGCAGCTCTGCTATGAGGACAGGCTACAAGAGTTGGGGCTTTTCAGCCTGGAGAAGAGAAGGTGTCCAGGAGACCTTAGAGCAGCCTTCCAATATCTGAAGGGAGCCTACAGAAAGGCTGGGGAGGGACTGTTGACAAGGTCTTGCAATGACAGGACAAGGGGCAATGGGTTTAAACTGGCAGAGGGGAGATTTAGACTGGATGTCAGGAGGAAGTTATTTACCGTGAGGGTGGTGAGGCACTGGCACAGGTTGCCCAGGGAGGTTGTGGCTGCTCCCTCCCTGGAGGTGTTCAAGGCCAGGTTGGACAAGGCCTTGAGAGATCTGCACTAATGGGAGGTTTCCCTGCCTATGGCAGGGAGTTGGAACTAGATGATCCTTGAGGTCACTTCCAACCTTACCATTCTATGATAATCTCTATGACAATCCCAATGTCCTCTAAAATGTAGTAGGTGATCTTTTAGCTTGAGTAAAGCCAGAGGATTTTACTACTTTCAAACCTCCATTTCCAAGCCAAATCCCAACCAAACCCACAAACAAGCAAGAAAACCCAAACAATAAAATATCTCATAAGGGTATATGAAGGAAGATTGACTGTAACATATATGATGTCATCTTTACCTCTATCAGTGAGGTTCAAGTAGTGTGGCATCCAGTTTTGTATCATTTTATTAAGGAATATATCAGGCAAGAGGACAGAATTTGAACAAGAACAAGCTCAGAATATAAATAAATATGCTAGAGGAACAAAAAGTGAAAAATAAATGGGTTTGTTCTAATCTAGAGAAGAAGATCACTGAGACAAGGTAATAGCCTTCAACCATGCAAAACCATGACAGAGAAGAAAGTTCTTTTCAACCATGAGACATTTACTCTTGTGTTAGGAAAATTGCTCTAACATTTGAGAAAGTTGTTGCAATTAGATGATTTAAGTCAAGGAAGCTCGACATTGAAAGTTCTAGAAATTAAATCATTCTGGTAAGCATCCAGCTAGAAAGTTTCTCTTTGGACAAGAGACAGAATAGATGTTCTTTGTCCAAGTTTGAGGGTACAGGATATGTATTGACCAATTAAAAAAGTTCATCAATATCACAGAATTGTTTTGGTTTGAAAAAACCTCTAAGATAGAGTCAAACGTTCAGCCTAACACCACCATGCCCACTAAACCATGTCCCCAAGTGCCATGTCTACACATTCCTTGAACATCTCTAGGGATGGTGACTCCACCACCTCCCTGGGCAGTCTGTCCCAATGGCTGAGCATTCTTTCAGTAATGAATTTTTCCTAAACTAAAACAAACAGAAATGTTCTTTGCACAAAGCATCCAGATAGTTTTATCTAGCTGTTGTCAAACACTGTTGATGTAAAACTATCAAGAGACAAAACCAAAACAGCTGTGTTGGAGAGGGAGGATAAATTCTTTCTTGCTGCTTTCAGAATTATTAAAAATCCAGGACATTAATCTCAAGAAATCACAACTATTTTTTTTTTTCAATCCTACTTTCTTATCTTCATTTGCTCTGCCTTCCTTCTCTCATTTAATTTGCATACCCTGCAACCCTATTCCCATCTTTATAATTTTATACATGGGAGAAAAACAGAAAATACTGTAAAAATAACAGATCTTA
>WBNM01032214.1:68507-80890 GCA_013399055.1 Ramphastos sulfuratus | reverse complement strand
CCCCCAAGTTCTAGCCCTATTTTGCTGATTGGTTTCTGATTTATATCAACTGGTGTGATGATTTGGGAGTTGCCCGTCCCCCCCACACTTTGTAAAATGACCCAGACTAGACTCAGCCAGCTGGAAGTTAAGGACTGAAGCTCTATTTACAGCTCAGCACAATGTACAAGCAGATATATACACTATATACAGGAATATTTACAGAAATATACAAGTTAAAGGTAATACAGAAACACAACACCCCTCCCAGAGATCAGAGTCCCCAGGAGGGGCTCCCAACCACCCTTCCACCTTTTCCCCACCCCTATACCTTACCCCAGGGTTTGACTTACATGCAAGGTGAGTTTGGAGGATTGGCCAGGGGTGTTAGAAGGAAAGTGGTTAGTGAGGTTACTCAGCAGAAAGGAGAAGGCAAGAAGCTAGAAAACCCGAGACTCTGCAAGCCCTAGTCTCTTATCTGTGTTTATTTTCTTAGTCTTAAACATCTCAGCAAGCCTATGAGTGAAGTAGACATCACCATTGTTTCCCTTTCACAGCCAATAATACAATTTTCTCTGTTGAAATATTCCAGTTAGCTTCAAACCAGCACAACTGATCAGCAGTAAAAATGGTTGCTTCCAAAGGTGAAAATTTTGGCAAACAACAAAACAGAGAAAAACCTGCAGAGCACAAATAGCAGAGCAGACAGGAAAAGGATATTTACTTTTATTTTTTTTTATGGTTAAAGTTAGTTGTGGGAAATTAGACAAAGATTTGTTCCTGGATACTATAGCTAAAGTTGAAATTGTGGCAAAAAAAGCAATCTCTTTCATGTTTTGGAATGGAAGTTCTATGAAAAAGTGTAGTTTTTTTCCTGCTTTCTTCAAAATTCAGAATCACATCATTATCACAATGCTGAGTTTAGAAAATACTGAAGGATTTCAGGCTAGAATTGCAGAATTGTTTGAGTTGGAAGAGACCTCTTAGGTCATCAAGTCCAACCATCAACTGAACAACATCATGCCCATTAAAACCTGTCCCAAGAACCATGTTCACTCATTTCTTAAATACCTCCAGGGATGGTCACTTAACCATCTCCCTGGGCAGCCTGTTCCAATGTTTGACCACACTTGCAGGACAGAAATTGTTCCTCATGTCCAACCTAATCCTCCTGTGGTACAATTTCAGGCCCTTTTCTCTCCTTCTACCACCTGATACTAGGGAGGAGAGACCAACCCCCACCTTACTCCAACCTCCTTTCAGGGAGTTGTAGAGAGAATGGAGATCTCCTCTCTGCCTTCTCTTCTCCGGACTAAATGACCCCAGTTCCCTCAGCTGCTCCTCACAAGTCCTGTTCTCCAGACCCTTCACCAGCTTTGTTGCCCTTCACTGGACATTCTCCAGCACCTCTATGTCCTTGTAGTGAAGACAATACTGAAGACTGTATAGACTATCATTAATTACAATTCTTGCTCTTTTTAGAATAGGTGATAAAAGGATGTGGACTGTAGAATTCCAAGTCAGTAAATGTCTTTTTGAGATGATGCTTGAAGACAGTTGGCAGAAGTTTGGTTTGGTGGCAGGTGGTGGGAAAGGTTAAGCTTGCTCTGAGAGGGCAGAGAGAGTGATTCTCCTCTGGTGAAGTCTCTCAGCAGCTGCATCAGTGTGGAGCCAACTCCAAGATGACCTACTTCACTCCTCTGAATGGCTTCTTAGGCCAGGCTCAGCAATGTCAGTGCTGCTCCTCAGCTTCCAGGGAGTTCAGAAGTCTTGACGGAGGGAGGACAACTTTTTCTGTAACACAGAATATAGACACATTTGGAAGACAGAAGGTTTGTTTCACTTAAAACTTTCATGGGAATTTAATGCCCTAAGATTCCTTTTAAAAGGCAAAGTTTGCTGCCAGAATTACTAGCAAATCAACCACTCAGCTGAGTGTTGTGGAATATGTCACAACCCGTGTCTGTGTACAGAAGTTACAATATTATGACAACACGGATTTGGGCTCAGATTGTTGACATATTTCTCCCTGTTTGGTTTCTATAGTATTTGGTATCATGAACTTGTAGTATAATTTAGTAGTCCCCAACACAAGAAGACATGGAACTGTTAAAACAGGTCCAGAGGAGGCCACAAAGATGATCAGAGGGCTGGAGCGCCTCTCCTGTGAAGACAAGCTGAGAGAGTTCAACCTGGAGAAGAGAAGGTTGATCTGGTTTTTGAAGGGGGATACAGGACAGCTACAGTTGGATTCTTTTGCTTGTGTTTTTTCTTGTGGTTGTGTGATGGTTTGGGAGTTACCCTCCCCTCCACACTTTGTAAAATGACCCAGACTAGAACTCAGCCAGCTGGAAGTTAAGGACTGAAGCTCTATTTACAGCTTAGCACAATGTACAAGTAGATATATACACAATATACAGGAATATTTACAGAAATATACAAGTTAAAGGTAATACAGAAACACAACATCCCTCCCAGAGATTAGAGACCCCAGGAGGGGCTTCCAACCACCCTTCCACCTTCTCCCCACCCCTATACTTTATCCCAAGGTTTGCCTCACATGCAAGGTGAATTTGGAGGATGTGCCAGGGGGGTTAGAAGGAAAGTGGTTAGTGAGGTTACTCAGCAGAGAGGAGAAAAAAAAGCCAGAAGCTGTTAGACAGCCCAAGACGCTGTGCCCCAGGCACTGACTTATCTATGTTTTGAGTACTTATACATCTCAGCAAGCCTACTAGTGAAGTAGACATCACCATTATTTTCCTTTTCTCAACCTACAATATAATTTTCTCTATTAAAATATTCCAATTAGCCTCAAACCAGCACAGGTTGGAATGCCTCCCCATGGGCAGGGATGCTTCTCAACTAGACTTGGTTGCTTAAGGCCTCATCTAACCTAGTCTTGAAAACCTCCAGGGAGGGGACATCTACAGCCTTTCTGGCCGAAGTGTTTCAGTGTTTCTCCACTGAAGAATTTCTTTCTCAGACCCAATCTAAACCTCCTCTCCCTCAGCTTGAAAGCACCCCCCCCCTTTCCCTATCATTAGACACCATTATGAAAAGCCTCTCTCCAGCCTTCCTGCGTGTTCTTGGTAATGTGATTTAATGACCATGGTGGCTTTAGCTCAGTGATTGGATGTGATAACTGTAAAGGTCTTTTCCAATTGAGATTACAGAATGATTTGGGTTGGGAGGGATCTTCAAGATCATCTATTTCTAACTCCTCTCCCATAGGCAGGGGCATCCTCCACTAGACCAGGTTGCTCAAGGCCCCGTCCAACCTGACCTTGAGCTTCTCCAGGGTTGGATTCTATGAAGTAGATTTCCTATGGTAAATATAAAGGTCATTTGAATTCATGCCTTGAATCTTCTTCAGTGTTAAGAAGTAACAAATGAATCTGATCTGTCCAACTACCACAATGTCATAATGGTATCTCCAGTAGGGTCTCATTGCCAGTTTCCTGAAGGGTGTATACACGGTTATCACTAGAATATTTCAACTCAGGGCATGCAATCATGCATTATATTTTGGTTTAGAGATGTACCATTAAAGTTTCACAACTGCTTGTTCATTTATATTCATGTTTTCTGAGTACATCTGAATTTCTATTGCCTTTCTGCTGATAGTATTCGGAGGAACTATATTCAGGATAGTTGCTGCTTCACTCCCTGCAAAATTTCTCTGCTATTTTAGGCTGCTATATGTTGGGGAAAAAAATCAGTCAGAGATAAACTTCAGATAGTCCAGCTTGTGTGCAGCTTTCTCTTTTCTGTTGCTTAATTAATAAATACAAATATCCAGAAAAGTTCATCATTCATACAGGACAGTTAGTCTGGGAATCCAGCATGAAGAGATCATAGAATGGGAGAGATCGAAAGGGCCTTTGGAGCACCTTGCTAAAGCGAGTTTATCCAAAGCAAGTTGCACAGGCACTTGTCCAGGTGGGTTTTGAAAGTCTCCAGAGAAGGACACTCCACCACTTCCCTGGGTAGCTTGCTCCAGTGCTCTGGCACCCTTGAGGAAGAGAACTTTCTCCTTAATTTCAAGTGAAACCTTCTGTGTTCAAGTTTGTACCCAATGCCCTTTGTCCTATCACTGACCACCACTGAGAAGAGCGGTAGAAAGAGGTGTGGAGTTCTGAAGTCACTCTTAGTTTCAATGTATTGAGTTATGGATTGAAGTGAGTAAAACAGAGAATGTGGAGTTCTACTTGCAGGCAATGTCTTTCTTCTTCCTTGTTTAACTACCAGAAGGATGCATTTTCTGTTGATTAAATGACACGTACAAAATGAATGTCGGACAGAAAATGAACTACAACAGCCCTAAAAATGTTGTTCATAGCACAGCAATTTATTTCCTTATGATCCTAGTAGGATAGTGTCAGAATTGATCAGATTAATTATAGTAGCAATTATTGTCCTGGCATTAACAGATCGTTCTTTTAGGTCAGTAATTACTTTCACATATGGTTACAGCTGAAAGATTAAGGGAAAAAAAACAAAAACAAACCAACAAAACCAAACCAATCCAAAGCCCAGACTTCCCCAGATGTTTCAGTGTTGGCTATCAGGTATCACTAATTCCTTTCAGCAACCCTAACTCTAATTTGTATGAAAATCCAGCTAGAAATGAAAGAAATGTATTAACCGTGCTGGAGAAAACGTTAAGTCAATTATACTCCTGCAAGATTTATAAGAACTAAAGTGAGTTTAAATTTGAATTGTCAGAGGAGATTTTACATGCATTAACCACTCACTAACAGCCATCCCATGTATTTAATTATGTACTGGGTTTGGAACCAGCATTTCCAGAGCAGTGTAAAAAGAGTTTTCCTAAACTACTCTTCATAGGCGTTGATGTGGATTGTGTGTGTAGAAGTGTTGTGAAGATGAGCTCTTGCCAAAAAACAAGCAAAAAAACCCAACCAACCAAAAAAATCTAATGTTAATTTGCTCTTACTCCTCTCCAGGCAACATGCATTATGGTAAGATAAACTTCACCTCATTCCCTTGAACATTCAACTAGCCAAGTGTTTCAAGTAATTTAAGGTTTTAACTTTAATCTTTTAAATTGCATATAAACACCCCAGTGTATCTGATGTTATCTTACTAGGATGTGCAGAACAGTAGAGGTTGGAAAGGACTCCTGGAGGTCATCTCATCCAATTCCCCTCCTAAAGCATGATCATTTAGATCAGGTTGCACAGGAATGACTCCAGGTGTGTTTTGAAATTCTCCACAATCTCTCTTGGCAGCCTGGTCTGGGGTTCCAGTACCCTCAGAGGAAAGAAGTTTCTCCTCAGCTGAAATCTTTATTTTATTGTGTGCCTATTGCTTGTTGTCCTATCACTGAGCACCACTAAGAAGAGCCTAGGTATTTTTAGATGCTGATCAGCATTGAGAAGATTCTCTCTCAATCTGCTCTTCTCCAGGCTAAACAGCCTGGTCCACTGCTCCATTCTTCCTCTAGTGCAAAGGAAACCTCCTGTGTTCTAATTTGTACCCACTGCTCCTTGTCCTATAACTGGCCACCACTGAAAAGAGCCCAGCCCCGTCCTCATAACCTCCACTTTTGGTCATGGGTCCTACATTCCATGTTGAAAGTAAATAAATAAAATTAAGGTGCAGAAAGAAAACTATCTGGCTTTTAAAATGGTCCAATTTGTTTTGTTTGAGACCAAATTAAAAAATTAAGAGTAGGGATGTATTGTAGTCATTGTCTATAGAGAATGGTTTGTGTTGGGATAGAATCATAGAATGGTAAGGTTGGAAGGGACCTCAAGGATCATCTAGTTCCAACCCCCTGCCATAGGCAGGGACACCTCCCACCAGCACAGCTTACTCAAGGCCTCATCCAACCTGGCCTTAAACACCGAGAGAGAGGGAGCATCCACAACCTCCCTGGGCAACCTGTTCCAGTGTCTCACCACCCTCACTGGAAAGAACTTCCTCCTAACATCCAGTCTAAATCTTTCCTCTGCCAGTTTAAACCCATTGCCCCTTGTCCTGTCATTGCAAGACCTTGGATCTTCAAGATCATCTAGTTCCACTAATCCAGCTTGCTCAAGACCTCACCCAATGTGGCCCTGAATACCTCCACAGAGGGAGCATCCTCAGCCTCCCTGAGAAATCTGTCCTAGTGTCTCACTACCCTCACTGTAAAGAATTTCTTCCTAATATCCATCTTAATCTACTCTCCTCAGACTTCAACTCATTCCACTAGACCAGACATGGGTTTTGGAGATTTAGTGAAGGAAATTATATTAATGTTTTTATATCTTCTATGTGCTCACAGTTTTCTTTATGTGATAAAATAAGAGAAGAAAGGGTTTGGGTTTTTTTTTTTTTCCTGTGGAGCAATAAAACTTCTATGTCCAGAACATCTCCCTGATTGCTTTTGCTATTCCATTTTCCTCTTTTCTTTAGACAAATACTGTCTGTGTATAAAAATACATGACAGTGGGTTCTGTCTCCCAAAGCATTTTAAGTAGCTACTTATTATGATTTAATTTGAGAGACCTCAGTGCCTAATAAGTTTTTCCATTTCCAACCCAAGCTCAGAGCTTTTGAAAAGCTTACGTGGTCTACATGTAAACACTGTGTAAATAGCATCTGAACAAAAAGGGCAAGGACACACATTAGGAGCTGCCAGCATGGTGTTTGTTGTGGTTGCCCTGCTAGCTGCTGCTTTAACAGCTGAAGTAGAAAAGTCCTGATCCACCAGTGCCAGCTCAAGGGGAAAATATACCAACGGAGAGAAAAGTTAGAAATGAACACAGAAATGGACTCTGAGAAACTTGTCTATCTGCTGGTGGAGCCATTTGATATCTGGTTGTGAAACAAACGTTTGCTTGTGTCCTGGTTTGAGTTACAGCTGATTCTGCTCAGTGCTTTCCCCTCCCAGCTCAGTCTCTGCTCAGGGCTGCCACTTTATGGAGCTCAGTGCAGGTTTGCATAGAGAGGGGCTACTGCTAGCAGTGAGAACCTGACACAGAGAGTTCCTACTAAGGGCTGGGCTGCAGACCAAGGGTACTTCTCCATCTTGGGTTCCCCCTTGGGCTGCAGAGGAAAAGGCTGCACCTGCAGTGAGGAGTGGACAGTTCAGGTGACCCTCCACTGACCAAGGAGGGATTACATCCCATAGATGGCATCTTCAGTGTAAAGCTGAAGGGCCACCAGTGTGAAGCCTCTTATTCACTCTTCCTCAGAGACTAGTGCCCAAGAAGAACTCTGTCCATTCTGCCTTTGATTCTGATTCATGAGTTCCTGAATCCAGTTCCAGAATCCAGATCCTGGATCAGGTTCTCATCTTCTGCTGAGTCCAACCTGGTACTTCTGCCCCAGCATCAGTGGTGATGGTGCCTAATTGCCCTCAGGGGTCAGGTTCCGTGTTGGATTGTATGTATATTATATAGATAATTATTATTGCATTTTTTCCCCCCCATTGAGTAGTCTCTCTTCCTTATTCCCTTTCTTTTCCCCTTGGGAAGACAAAGAGACAGAGGGGTTCATATTCTGGCACTCATTTAATGGCCAGCACAACCCTAAACCTTGATAGTTCAAAAGGAGAGAACCTGGTTTTTTTAGGTTTAGGATCTCTGTATGGTTTTACAGAAGCTGGTAGACCATTTTAAGTGCAATATTGTTTGAAAGCAGGTTTTATATTTGTAATATCTAATACATTTATAGAAACTACTAAGTTCATACGTTCTAATATACTGGCAAACCATCATGACTGGGATGCATCTTGTTTCATATGATATAATACAGCAAGAGCTTGTGTGGCAGAAGGGTTGTTGTGTCTAGAAACTGCCCATAGAATCCAATAGGCTGGAAGGCACCCTTGAAGGTTATCTTGTCCAAGTTCCCTGTAGTAAGCGGAGAAATCCCCAACTAGATCAGGATGCTTAGGGCCCCATCAACTTAGACCTTCATTGTCTCCAGGAATGGGGCCTCCACCACATCTCTGGCAACCCGTTCCAGTATTTCACTACCCAAGTGATAAAGACGGATTTGAGACGACAATGTGTAGCATAGTATCCAGAGAACATCTATTAGCATGAGAAATAAAGTTCTTCATTGTTAATTATGAACTGAAAGCTTTGAATGGCATTCACTTCACTGTCCAGTTTTGTGATTTGCTGGGGAACTGTGTGCTTGCATTTATCTGCTGTAAGCAGAAGATTATGTTTTACTCAGAGAAAAAGAAAGTAATCAAACCTGTGTTAATATTCGGTGGCAAGGATTAGTCTGTTATTTAGAACAGAAATGTCTGAAGAAAATTGGAAGGAATAATAAAAGTTAGATTGTTGGGGGGTTTAATGAAGTCTGTGTGAATCAATTTGTAGGTGTACTAAAGAGTTCAGATAGAATAAATTAATATTTAGGGGGCCATTATGATATATGTACAGTGATAGAGTAATAAGGCTTTCATGCTAATCAGTAATTAAATTTTCCTTTATTTTTCTTTTAAACTCAGTAGTAGAGAACAATAGTAGAGAGAGAGATATGTATTTCAATCTTGTTGTTTGTCATATGTGCTGTTGAGTTACCATGGTTTAGCTCAGAGACAAGAGAGGCAGAAGAAAAACAGGAAGAAGAGTGAATGCAATTAAATGTTGAGGAAAAAAGAAGATTCCTTGTCTCCCAATTTGAACTCAGTGTTTTTCCTTCCCAGCTCAGTCTCTTCTCAGGGTTGGCGCTTTCTGTAGCTCAGGGAAGGTTTGCACAGAGAGGAGCTGCTTCTAGCAGTGAGAATCTGATGGGGAGAGTTTGTGCCAAGGGATGGGCTGCAGACCAAGCACACTGCTCCATCTTGGGTGCCTCCTTGATCTGCAGAGGGAAAGATTGCAGCTGCTGAGAGAAGCAAACGGTTTAGGTGATCCTTAACTGACCAGGGAAGGATTACATCCAATGGACAAAATCTTTGGTGAAAAGCTGAAAGGTCACTAGGGTCAAACATCTTCTTCAGTAGCTGGTGTCACAGGAGGGCTCTCTCCATTTTGTCTTCAATCCCAATCCATGAGTTGCTGAATCCAATTCCATAATCCAGCTACTGAATCAGATTCCCATCTACTGCTGAGTCCAGTCTGAAGCCTTTGCCACAGCATTAGTGGTGGCATTGGTGGCCAATTGCCATCAGGGGTTGGGTTCCATACTGGCTTTTTATCTGTTTGTATATATTTACTGTTATTGTTGTTACTTTCATGAAAGTGGGTTTAGTTTCATCAGCCTGCAAGTATCTCTCCACTACTCCCTTTCTCTTCCCTTTGGGAAGGCAGAGAATTTCATGGAGAGCATCCCAGACTTAATCCCTGACAATATCACAAAAAGACTTGTTGAGATGCTTTTTTTTTTTTTTCTTTAAATAGGATGAAAGATTTACTTTTAATTGGGAAAAAAATATTCTGAGGACTTTTGGAAACAAAGTTGAAGCTACCAAGTTAAAATATCTGTTTGCAAACACTTTTTAAAGCCTGGGAAAATAAACAAATAAATAAAAAAATCATCTTATCAGGTTAGATATTTCTGTTAACTCAAGGAAATCTCTTTCAGCTGATCCTTGTTCAGCTATGATTATTCATTAGAAGACAGTAGCTCCTTCATTAAGTGAGAAATATAGTATATAGGAAAGAGCTTCAACATATATATGGTAAGACAGATTTGTTTTCTATTTTGTGAGATTCTGGTACATAAAGAAAAGATGAAAAAAGCTTCCTCCAAAGAGGAAGAACAGGAAAACTTAAAGTAACAGTTTACTAAGGGGATATAAAAACCTCAGTGTTACTTGGAGTCTAAAATGCACTGTTTTCTAAAAGGCATGCTTTAGTATTTTGTAAGGCAAAACCTCTTCAATTTATGCATTGAAGGAAAAGTCTGGAAGACCATAATAGTACCTTCTGGCCAGAGAAATCAAATCTGAGTAATTTTGCTACATGTTGCTTTTTATATCAAATAAATACTGACATTAGAGATTTCACAAGTAATTGAATTGTTGATAGTTAAGGAGGCTTAAAAGCACATCCTGACTGAGAGCATTAAAGTCTCTGACGAAACCTGAAGGGTTAAAGTCATGAAACTCTCAACAGATGCTCTCTAGCAGACTGATGAGAAATATTAAATGAATATCAGCTTGGTCAAACTGCTTCTAATGATCTTGCAGCTCATAGAATCATACAATAAATATAGTTGAAAAATACCTCTAAGACCATCAAGTCCAACCATGAACCCAACACCATCATGAACATTAGATCGTGTCCCAAAGTTTTTTGAACACCTCCAGGGATGGTAACTCCACGACCTCCCTTGGCAGCCTGTTCCACTGCCTGACCACTCTTTCAGAAAAGGTGTTTTTCCTAACATCCAATCTAAACCTCTTCAGCTGCAGCTTGAGGCAATCTGCTCTTGTTCTATCACCCGATAATAGGAAGAGGCCAACCTCCACATCACTCCAACCTTTCAGGATGTTGAAGAGGACAATGAGGTCTCCCCTCAGTCTCCTCTTCTCCGGACTAAACAATCCATTTTCCCAGCTGCTCCTCAGCAGACCTGTTCTCCAGACCCTTCTCTAGCTTCATTACCATTTTCTGGACCCCACATGATCTGGTTAGTGAGACTTGAATTAGTGTTGGGAGACTAGACATGAGCTGAAGAAAGTAGAATGCTATTAGAAGACAGGACTAACTGCTTTGCGTGAGCCACCATGAGCAATGCAAATCCCTCAGAGGCCTTCAAGATGTCAACTGAGCAGCAGGGTATTGGTTCAGAGAAGAAAAAATTGGCCAATCAAATGACTTTCATTCCTTGTTTCACTTTTAGATCATGCTAATAAATGAATGACAACCCTTATTTGCTCACAGCAATCACACCTTAGAAAAATATGCAAGGGTTTCATTTCGTGCAATTATGGAGGCTAACAGACTTGAAATTCAGCTAAAAACAAAGTGTCAACTCCTCCTGCTCAGCCTGACAGATCTCTAATCACTTGTCATCTTACATTTGGTTTAAAAGACTTTATTGCAGGATATTGAGTATTTTCCAAGGAGGACTGATAGTTATGGACCTTGTGCTATTAATCTGTCGAGGAGAAGGTGGCAAGAAGCTAAGTTCTAGCCTTTTGAGGGGGCAAAGATGCTGTTAATAAACTCAACTGAATTTTAACCATATCTTTTTGAAACCTTATGGAAGGTGTCATATCAGTTAATTAATTAAGTACTTGATCGTGAGCCCTAGAGAAAATGGTGCTAATTATTTTAAATGAAAATGTAGTATTTGCTTTAGAGCTTAATTAACAGCATTATGATTTCTGTCTTAGAGCTGCTCTAGATCCTGCCATTTTCAAACTAAAAATGTTAGCACTGTCTTGACAGTTCAGGTGGAGAAGGATTTTTGACTACTTCATTCAGGCAGATAGGAGAGATGAAGCTGAAACTTGTCCAGAGGACCACAAAGCTGGTGAAGGGTCTGTATTCATCTGGTGTATTCATGTATTCATCTGGTGAGAAACAGCTCAGGGAGCTGAAGTTTTTCAGTCTGCAGAAGAGAGGGCTAAGGGCTGACCTCATTGCTCTCTACAACTCCCTAAAAGGAGGTTGGAGTAAGGTGGATGCTGGTCTCTTCTCCTTAGTAGCAAGTGACAGGATAACATGAAATGGCCTCAAGTTGTACCAGAGGAGCTTCGGGTTGGATATTTAGAAGAAGCTTCTCTACCGAAAGGGCTCTCAAATACTGGAACAGGATGCCCAGAACATGGTTGAATCCCCATCCCTGGAAGTGTTTCAAAGCCACAGAGATATAATGCTGAGGGACATGATTTAGCTGTAGACTTGGTAGAGTTTGACAGTGCTTGGATTATATGAACTTCAAGATCTTTTCCAACCAGAATGAGTCTATGATTCTTTATTTTGTTAGTGCAACCTTCATCCTAGAAACTCCCCTGACTGCCTGTAAACCAGACCAATTTCTTGACATCATTTCAATTTCTTCTGAATCTGAGATGGTAAAATCAAAATCTTGCAGGGGATCAGTGCTGAAGGTCATGGCAGATCATCCAATAAAGAAATGTAATAATGCAAACTGTCATCAGCTTTCTTGTTCCTTGAAATATGCTGACACAGCTTTATGGAAATAAAAGGTTCTGTTTAAAGTTGATGTGCGTAGCAGAGCTCAGTTGAATTGCACTTTCAGAACAAGTTAAATATCTCCTATCGTGAGTCACTCTGACTTTTCACAGACAAACAAGGAAGGCTGAAAAATGTCTGCTTTTGTTTGAAATGCTTTTGCCATATCTTAGCATTTCCAGACAAATTCTCTTCTGCATATGGTCCAAAAAATGCTCAGTTCTTTTGGGGTCTACTTGCAACATGATTTAGTTCTCTGTATTTACAATAGAAGAAATTAAAATTACT
>WBNM01032214.1:53554-68464 GCA_013399055.1 Ramphastos sulfuratus | reverse complement strand
TTTTTTTTTTTTTTGTAGTGAGGGGTTACAAATTTCACAACCAAGTTTCCTTTGGTCGATAGAAGGATGTTGTTTTTTTTTTTTAACTTTGAGTTATTTTTTGTTTATCTTCAGTTAAAAAGTATTTGATAACAGTGAGCAATTCATTTGGGAAGTTATTGTGGAAGGCCATGTTTTCAAGTAGTTCTCTTCAACTATAAAAATCAGAGAATCATAGAATTGTTTCAGCTGGAAGATTGTTGAGTCAAAGAACTTAATGTGTGTACTTGATGCAAGCAAGAAAGTGTTAAGACATTCTGATCTTATACATGATAGAATCATTTTGATTGGAAAAGACCTTAAAGATCATCAAGGACAACCATTATTTAATTCTACCAAGTCTGGGGCTAAACCATGTCCCTCAACACCACATTTCTATGTCTTTGAGATGCTTCTAGGGATGGTAATTAATCCACTTCCCTGGGGAAACTCTTCCAGCCTTCAAGAACTCTTTCAGTGAAGAAGTTTCTTCTGAGATCTAACCTAGACCTCCCTTTTGCAGCTTGAGGCCGTTTCCTCTCCTCCTATCACTTCTTAGAGGGAAGAGACCAACTCTCACCTGGCTTCATCTACTTTTCAAGGAGTTGTTGAGAGGCCCCTATTTTCCAGACTAAATACATGAAACAGAACTCTTCTGATGTTTGGAGCCTTTAAAATAAATTATTTACATTCTCTTAGAGTTGCTTCCTTCAGAGAAGAACCTTGTAATTAAAAAAAGGTGTAAGACAGAACTGCAGTCCAAGTGCTTTGATGTGTTGGATACCTGATAGATTACCGATAGGTATTGCTAATTTTTTTTTCCCCTAAGCTAGATTTGCAGAACTACCCTGGACTTAGACTGCTTTGCATTTATTTGATGAACATTAAGCATGAAGGAGATAATTATGTTATTTGGAGTAAGTCAAGTGTAGTGTCTGAGATGGCTATTCAAAACAATACATACATTTCATTATAATTATTAATCTCTTGTTTGGATAAAACTTTAATGGTTTCAGATTTTTTTTTCCCCCCAATATGTACACAAACTTTATAAATCTGGACACATCTTTTATGTTCTTTTAAACTTTGTTTCTGCAGGAAGACCTTCTAGAGGACTTCCAGTACCTGAATGAGGCTACAGGAAAGCTCAGGAGTGACTTTAGATGGGGGTTTATAGTGATAGGATGAGAGGAAATGGATTGAAGGTGGACAAGAGTAGATCTAGACTGAGTATTAGGAAAGAATTCTTCACAGTGAGGGTGGTGAGACACTGGAACACGTTTCCTGGGGAAGTTGTGGATGCTCCCTCACTGAAGATGTTCAAGGCCAGGTTGAGCAACCAAGACTAGTGGAAGGCATCTCTTCCCATGGCAGGGGAGTTGAACTAGATGATCTTCAAGGTCCTTTCCAAATCAAACCATTCTAGAATTCTGTAATTCTATGATTTGGGTGTGCTGTTGGTGTCTTTCTTAGCAGAGTCTAAGTTGCCTAAGTGTTTGTTGGCTTTATAACAGTTGACACATAAATCCTCAGAGATCTGATCTTACTTTTCTGTTCCACTAAAATTGTCAATTGCTATCCTTGGATCTGGTCTGGATCACACTTTATTCCTCATTTGTGGCATGCCATGAGCTTTAGTTGGTTACTTTGAATTTGCACTTCTCATTGATATTGGAAGCATCAGATTCAAACGATGTCATATAATCTTGGAGTGGTTTGGGTTTGAATGGACCTGAAAAGTCATCTAGTTTCAACTGCCCTGTCATGAGCAGGGACACCTTCCACTAGCCCAGGTTGCTCAAAGCCCAGTCCAGCCTGGCCTAGAACACCTCCAGGGAGGGGGCATCCACAACCTCCCTGGGCAACCTGTTCCAGTGTTGCTCCACTTTTACTTTAAAGAATTTCCTCCTAATACCTACTCTGAATCTCATTTCTTCTAACTTAAATCCATTGTCCCTTCCCCTATCACTACAAGCTCTTGTCAAAAGTCCCTCCCCAGCTTTCATGTAGGCCCCCTTTCAGGTACTGGGAGGTCTCCCTGGAGCCTTCTCTTCTCCATGTTTGAGAAGCATGAAGTCAGTCTCTGAATATGCAAAATATTGACGCTTCTTAGAAACTGATCTGAAGTTGAACTGAGTAGGCTTCACAATGCTACACACTGATGATATAGAGCATCTTGTGAAAGCTACGCCTTAGGTGGATATTACCTTCCACTGAAAGACAGATTAGGTACAACTGAACCAGTGAGAAATTCTCCCAGACATTTATAATTAGAGCCATTGCTCACTCCTCGGACAAGTTTGGTAGCTGAGGACTTCAAAAATAATTTTAAAATCCCTAAGGGAGTTTTCCAAATAAAGATTATTGTAGAAAACTCCATCAGCTTTGTTTTGCAGGATAAGAGATGCCTGCAGCTAGACAGATTTACATAGACTGAAGTATAATAAATGAGAGAATCTAACAACAGAGGAGTTAAATGATTCTTGCTTTTCTGTGGAATTACCAAGGAAGTTTTATTCCTGATCGACTCTGTCTTCTTTTTTCCATCACTTATATACTTCTTGAAATTGAAGGTATTTCTGTAAATGTTCATTCAGGTGAAAACCTCTCTTGGAATAAAAATCTTATAAATTAGCAAGAAGAACAGTTCTCTGACAGCATGATGAGATTCACAAGTATTGTACCAGATTGCCATTTTGTGATTCTAGAAGAAGATATAATTACTTCCAAACAGTTTCAACTGGAGGCGAGATGCCCCTCAACTGAGTTTCAAACAGATGGTGGTGGAAAATACATTAAGTCCACAGAATCACTTAGTGATGGACAAAATTCTTATGATCTCTTGGCTTTTAATTGGCACATCTTCTCTCCAGTGATTTTTCAACCTGTGGGTTTAGTTTATGCTATCAGTCACAAAAATGAAGCAATTTGTTTCTTTCACTTTGTTATAACCTTCTTTGGCAGTGGGATTGGTTTAGATAATAGTGACCAGCAGGATGAGTGAGGTGTTTCTACCACTCTACTCTGCTCTCATGAGACTCCAACAGAAGTACTGCATCCAGTTTTGGGGGACTCAACAGAAGAAGGACATGGAACTATTGAATCAATTCCAGAGGAGGCCATGAAGATGATCGGGGGTGTGGAGCACCCTCTCCTGTAGGGACAGGCTGAAAGAATTGGGGCTGTTCTGCCTGCAGAAGAGAAAGTTCCAGGGAGAACTTAAAGTAGCCTTCCTGTACCTAAATGGGGCTACAAGAAAGATGGATAGGGACTTTTTACAGTTGTTTGTAGTCACAGTACAAGAGGTAATGGCTTTGAGCTGGAAGAAGGGAAATTTAGAAAGAAATTCTTTACAGTGAGGGTGGTGAGACACTGGCACAGGTTGCCCAGGGAGATTGTGGATGCCCCCTCCCTGGAGGTGTTCAAGGCCAGGTTGGATGAGGCTTTGAGCAACCTGGTCTAGTGGAAGGTGTCTTTGCCCATGGCAGGAGGGTTGGAAATAGATGATTTGAGAGTTCCTTCCAACCCAAACCATTCTATGATTCTATGATCAACAGGGGTTTCTTCCAGTTTCTGCCATTCTGTGGTTCTTTTAATCTTTGAATGCAGTACCCAGCATTTTATACAGAAGGAAATCAGATATATCAAGATACTCCAGTAAATTGTTATGATGCAGAGCTAATAGATTTCCTCTAGGCATTGGAACAGGCTGCTCAGGGAGGTGTTGAAATCACCATCTCTGGAGGTGTTCAAGAAACCTGTGGGCATGGCAATTTGGGACATGGTTTAATGGCCATGGTGGTGGTGTGCTGATGGTTGGAGCCGATGATCTCAGAGTTCTTTCCCAACTGAAGCAAATTCCTTAGAGATTTAGTTTTGAAACAGAAAAGTGGCACAAATCTTTTATTATCTGCTGATCATTATTTGGATAGGCACTTGAACAGTGCTAATAGTTATCTGTAAAGTGATAGGGATATGTGTGCTTGAGACAGTTCTGGGAGGGGGAGGGAAAGAGCATTCATATGAAATATTGAACTATGTCAAAGATGAGATAACAGATTTTATCTGAAGGATTGGTTTGAGAAATAGCTATGTAGAAAATATAAGTAAAATTCAACCTCTTCTGTCTTAGCCCTTAAAGGAAAATAAGGGAGACCCATCTCTCTCTCAGACATTTCTTGAAGAATGAAAATTGTTTAAAGGGCATCCTAATTTATCCACTTCATAAAGCTATCTGTGATGGCAGGAAAAGACTTTTTTCAAGTTTGTTTTTTTTTTTTTCCCCCTTGAAATGGATGCCTTATTCTCTTTCTCCCAGTAGCTTTTCAGAGCCTTTTGTCTATTTATATTCATTATTGTGGATGTAAGAACAGTGCTGGTTTTGATTATTTCATTGGCATGAGAAGCCCTGATTCAGTTTTGCTGTCAATTTTGACCTCTACTTTCAGTGACTAAAAGCAACAGTAAAGAGAAACAGAAAAAAACAAAAAAAAAAAACCCACCAAAAAAACCCCCAATCAACTAAAAAGCCCACCCAAAACCAACCAACCAACCAACCAAAACCAACTACCCATCCCCAAACCTAAAATACTACTGCAGAAGCACAAAATCAGTTTAGTAACACTCAAGATATACACATTTCATGTCTATGTTAGGGTAAAGCATGCAATGAGAAATTATTTATGTGTTTATTGCACTGCCACACATTTAGTGAGATTCCCTGGTGAGGAATAAGATTTAAACTGTACATAAAGGATCTAATAAAAATTAAGATGCTTAAAATATCTTTGCACAAAGTGCAGCATGAAATCAATGTTAGTTTTCATGCTGACAAGTAGGTTTTGTCGAAAGGTTTTGAGACCACCTTAATTCTCCCATTTATTTTCTCTCTGTGTCACCCTGTAAGCAGTTCATTTTCCACTTTATCAAGCCTACCACTCATCTCTGATTTTAGATGGAATTTATCTCATTTTAGATGGTATTAATTTGATTTTAGATGGATTTTCTCAAATTTAAGGTGCAATTTCTCTGATCTAGGTAGGAACTTACCTGATTTAGTAAGGAACTTATCTGGTTCAAGATGGAATTTACCTCATATTTAGATAGCATTTACTTGATTTTAGATGGAATTTCTCATAGAATCATTAATATTGGAAAAAAATTATCTAAGATCATCAAGTCCAACATGCAACTGATATTGGGTAGATTAGCAGGAAAAACAGTGTGAATTTGCACTGGCAATAATAAACAGAATTGTTTTCTTCTATTGTAGTCAAAATATTTCATAGAATCATAGAATAGTAAGGTTGGAAGGGACCTCAAGGATCAGCTAGTTCCAACCCCCTGCCATAGGCAGGGACACCTCCCACTAGCACAGGTCACTCAAGGCCTCGTCCAACCTGGCCTTGAACACCTCCAGGGAGGGAGCAGCCACAACCTCCCTGGGCAACCTGTGCCAGTGCCTCACCACCCTCACTGGAAAGAACTTCCTCCTAACATCCAGTCTAAATCTTCCCTCTGCCAGTTTAAACCCATTGCCCCTTGTCCTGTCATTGCAAGACCTTGTCAATAGTCCCTCCTCAGCCTTCCTGTAGGCCCCTTTCAGATATTGGAAGGCTACTCTAAGGTCTCCTCAAAGCTTTCTCTTCTCCAGGCTGAAGAGCCCCAACTCTCTCAGCCTGTCCTCATAGCAGAGCTGCTGCAGCCCTCTGAGCATCTTTGTGGCCCTCCTCTGGACCTGCTCCAACACTTTCATGTCCTTCCTGTGCTGGGGGCTCCAGAACTGTACACAGTACTCCAGATGGGGTCTGATGAGAGCAGAGTAAAGAGGGAGAATCACCTCCCATTTAATACACTCATACCTTTATTTTCTTCACTATAGATACTTCTAAAAAAATGTTTAACCTTCCCATTAATATGCTTTGCTTGACTGGGTTCCATGCTACCCTAGCAAATAGAATTAGGAGCTTTCTTCCTTACCTATTGCCAAGGATTTAGTCATGCATTGCAAGTGGAGCAAGCTTAACACTGTCCAGTTTCAAATCTTTTGTCAGGTTTACTGGAGTCACAGTAAAAGCATCAGCTGATACTGTAAGAAGCTTCTTGATATTCAAATGTGTGAAACAAGCCAGAGATAATCTGATTCATTAAAGCACTGTGAGCTTGGAGCCCAGAAACCAAATGTGTCCTAGGCTGCATCAGAAGCAGCATAGGCAGTAGTTCCAGGGAGGGATTTGACCCCTCAGTTTCCTTCTGGTGAGATCTCACTGGAAGTCCTGTGTCTATTTGTGGAGCCCCAGACATAAGAATGACACGGTGGTCTCTGATGAACCTGCTTTAACAGTTGCAAGATGATCAGAGGGCTGGAGAACCTCTGCTATGAAGACAGGATGAGAGAGCAGAGGTTTTTTCAACCTGGAGAAGAGAAAGCTCCAAGGAGACCTTCTGGCAGCCTTCCAGTAGATGAAGTGGGCTCCAGGAGAACTAAAAAGGGACTTTTGACAAAAGTATGGAGTGACAGGACAAGGGGTAATGATTTCATACTGGGAGAAGCTGAATTGAGATAAGGTAGGAGGAAAAAAAAATTTCGCATGGAGATGGTGAGGCACAGGAACAGGTTGCGCAGAGAAGTTAGAGACACTGGAAGCCTACAAGTGTTGAAAGCCAGTTGGCTGGGGCCTTGAGCAGTCCAGTCCAGTAGGAAGTGTCCCTGCCCATGGTAGAGGACCTCGAACTAGGTTGTCTTCAAGGTCCCTTCCAACCCAAACCATTCTATGATTCTTCAAAAGCATTTATCTGTAAATGTCACAAACTGAGTAAAAACAGAGAAACTGAGATTTAAATTTTTTGGGGTAGAAGATGCTCAAAAAAAATGTAGACACATGGCACCTTGGGACATGATTTAGTGGGCCTAATAGTGTTGGGTTGAGTGTTTGGACTGTTGGAGATCTTTTCCAACTGAAAAATATTCAATGATTTTATGGTTCTAAGCATGCATGTTGACAACCAAGTGGAGCAAAAATATGACTGATTTAATATTGTGTTGTAAAACACCAAACCAGACAAATCACAAGAGTAAACATTCTTAAACCAAGAGAACAGATCCATGAAGAGTGCTTCCAGTAGAGTCACTTCTGGCTTTTACTTTAGGGATAGAGAATTTTTCAGCTCTTTTGGAGACATATCTCAAGAAACCCATAAAAGGAATATGCTCAACTATCTACTCAAGTAAGTGGCTTAGGAAACCTGAAGAAAATCATAGAATCATTAAGGTTGGAAAAGACCTCTAAGATCATGAAGTCAAACCTTCTACCCAACGCCTCCATGACCACTAGACCATGTCCCAGAATACCTTGGTTTTTTTTTAAACTTAATGTTACTTAGTAGCTGGTTAAGCAAATAAAACCCAAATATCTTCCTCTCAGGGGAGAGATATTTCCTGACTAATATACTTAGACACCCTCATTCAGGTTCGGTTTTACTTTCAACTTCCAAGATATTGTTCTAGTTGTAAGATAAAAATTCTACTTCTTTTCCTCCTTTAACTGTTGAGAGGAAGAGACATTTAGGGTCAAAGGCAAGGGTTAAAACACTCTGATGCACACTACAGGCTCCACTAAACTGGGACTGCTTCTTGGCAAGTAAAACTTTATATTTTTTTACTTCTCCATTTTGCTTCATTGAAACTTTTTTTTCCTACACTTTCCATTATTATTAAAAAAATAATAATAAAATTGTGATTCTATTTTCCATTCTACAGTGAAATAAAGAGTGATACTGTAATCTCTTTTAATATAACATCCCTATAAATAGTGTGTGTGATCCCAGTCTATCCACTGTACATGCATGAGGGGAATTAATGCTGGACTTAATACTTAATTACTAATGGACTGTAACCCAGATGAATCTGTCATAAGGACGTAACCATCCTGAGTTGATGTTTGTAATTAATTCACTAGCTGGAATCTGCACACACAGCTGGAAAATCAATAAAAAATTAATGAAAAAAAAACCCTTTGAGCAGGACATAAATCACACAGAGAGATTCATTATCTTTCTGCATTTGTCTCTCCATTTTTTTTTTTTTGAGGTATGAAAGCTTTTTTTTCACATTCTTACTATAAAAACAACAATAAAAATAACAGCAGCAATGAAAACCTTCAATGCTTCCCCTCCCCTGAATCATCTTAGTGAGAAAGTGTCTCTAGGTACAACAAAAGCAGGGTAGACTGTCCCTCTTTTTTGTAAAAGATGAAGGCTTGNGATTCTATGATTCTATAATTATTGATCTAAAGACAAGAGTGACCATAGACTCAAAAATGGTTTGGATTGGGCAGGACCTTGAAGATTATATAGTTCCAACATCCCTGTCATGGGCAGAACCCCCTTCCATTAGACCAGGTTGCTCAAGGCCTCATCCAATCTGGGCTTGAACAACTCCAGGGAGGGGACATCCACAACCTTCTGAGCAACCTGTTGCAGTGTTTACCACCTTCATTGTAAAGAATTTCTTCCCCTATCCTGTGTAAATTGATCCTACTCTCACTTATAAAGTCTAAATCTCCTCTCTTCCAGCTTAAGTGAAGCTATGGCTCATGCCACTGATAGGGAATTAAAGACAAGAGACTGTAACTCATCAATCACTGTATCATAAATCATAAATTTGTGGGTGTTGGTCTCTTCTCCCTAGTATCAAGTGATAGGACAAGAGAAAATGATGTCAAGTTTTCACCAAGAGAGGTTTAGGTTGGATATTAGGAAAATTTTCTTTCCTGCAAGTGTGATCAGGCATAGGAACAGGCTGCCCAGGGAGGTGAAGTCACCATTCCTGGAGGTGTTCCAGAAACCTGTGAGCGTGGTACTTTGGAACATGGTTCCATCGCCATGTCCACGTTGGACTCAATGATCTTAGAGATCTTTTCAACCTTAATATTTCTATGATTTCTGTCACTGTGACAGGAGAAAACATGACCATGTACTCCTGAGTCATATGATTTTATTCCTATGCTTCTGGTTAATGAAGGTGAGCACTATGTTTTATAAAACACAACTAAGTTCTTCTGGACTATGCTTCTACAAACAGGGAAAATGTGTATTAATATAATAGCCATAAAATCATTTTTATTTCTATTTATAACTTGATTTAGATCTTGCATGATGTACTACTACTGCTCAAGGAATGAAAAAGCATTCTCTGTCCTATTCAATATACTGAATTGAATCAAATTTGGTTCCTTTCCAGATATTGTTAGCATGATTAGGTGAAATTACAAATTTCTATGTGTGTTTGTGAGAGAAATATGTATGACATGAACAGATCAGTGAGTGTTTTCCACCATTAATGTAGAACAAGTAATAGGATGAGAGGAAATGGCCTTGAGTTGCACATGGGGAGCATTTAGGCTGGATATTATAAGGTATTTCTTGACTGAAAGGGTTCTCAAACATTGGAATGGGCTGCCCAGGGAGGTGGTTGAATCCCTATCCCTGGTGATGTGTAAAAGCTGCAGAGATGTGGTGCTGAGGGACATGGTTTAGCACCACACCTTGTAGAGTTAGGGAATGGTTGGACTTTATGATCTTAAAGGCCTTTTCCAGCCAAAATGATTCTGTGACTCTATAAGGTCCTCTTTAAGTGACTTGATTATTATGTTTCTTACAGCACAACTTCTTGACAGCTACTAAAAAGACAAGGAGTTACAAGTTAGCTTTTTCTGATTCATGCTGAACTCTACATTATTTAGATGATCATTTGCAAGCAGAGTGTGGACAACTTTCTCCTAGCCCCCCATTTGAAAATAAGGCAATTTCAGTTAATAGAGCTTCAACAGATTGCACAGTTACTGCTCAAGTTTAACCTTTGAGGTCTATGACTTGTAAAAAAATAAACATTCCATGAGTCACCCAGGAAACCTTTTGGGAACATGAGTAATTCCCTTTTTATGAAAGCAGTCCTGGTATTTAATATATGTTATTATATGGTATTGTATTCAGTATATGCAGGAGTGAAACAAGATCCAGAATCTAACAATGGGTTGCTGCTCAAAGTAGACCAGCATGAAGCATTTCATTTTCAGGAATGCAGTGATTCCATCAAGATAATCAGTTCAAGTTCCTATCTTGTGTGGCAGAAGAATTCTATAAGAAATAAAAAAAAAACCCCAACTCACTGAAAGATATGAAAGACAGAAATCAATATTCTCCCTTAAAGCCAGTTCTGAAACACAAAAGAATTTAAAGCGAACTTTTAGTCTGAGCTCATGCCTAAAGTCACAGGGAGTTAAGTTCTGAGATTTATTTGCTGGTTTTCCTGTTATTTATAATATTCAATTAAGCAACCATGAGTGCAGTCATGTCTTTTTAATCAGTCACTATCTGAACCTGAGTATTACTCATATTTAGTGTATTTTTATATCACTTCCACAAATAACAAGCTTACAAAACAGCTTGGAGCTCGGTCAACTCACTGGTGTTCTCTACACATTCAACTCATCATAGAATTATTAAATAGTTAAAGTTGGAAAGGACATTTTAAGATCATCTAGTCCCTCTACAGTAAGTAGGGACATCCCCTATTAGGGCAGATTGCTCAGGGCCCCATCAGGCCTGACCTGGAATGTTTCCAGGGATGGGGCCTCTACCACCTCCCTGAGCAACCCATCCATTGTCTCACCACTCTTATAGGAAAGAAATTCTTCCTAAAGTCCAACCTAAATCTACCCTGCTTTGGTTTCAAACCACTTTCTCATGTCCTAGTGCTACAAGCTTTTGTAAACAGTCTTCCTCTAGCTGTCTTGTATGCCCCCCTCAGGTACTGGTTGGCTGCTATTTAACTCCCTGAAGTCTCCTCTTCTCCAAGCTGAACACCACCAACTCTTTCAGCCTGTCTTCAGAGAAGAGTTGTTCCAGTGCCCCATAGTATTTATGGCCTCCTCTGGACCCTCTCTAACAAGTCCAGGTCCTTGTGTTGAGGAGCCCAGATCTGAACAGAGTACTTCAGGTGAGATCTCACCAGAGCAGAGTGGCAGAAGATACCTGTGAGATAACCTCAAGCTCTAATGACATTAAACATCTTTTAGCATTAATACATTAATATACTCTAGAAAGCATTAATTGGAGTATCTCCTAAAATTAGTTGCCTTTTGAATGAGATGAGCATGAACTGGAGGGAGACAAGGTCATAAAGTTGATTAGAGGGTTGAAGCACCTTTCCTGTGGGGACAGGCTAAGAGAGTTGAGGCTCTTCAGCATGGGAAGACCTTGTAGTGACCTCCAATATCTTAAGCAGTCCTACAAGAAAGCCTTGGGGAGGGACTTTTGGCAAGGACTTGCAGTGGCATGAAGAGGGCTAATGGCTTTGAGATGGAAGATGAAAGATTTAGACTGGATGTTAGGATTAAATTCTTTACAGTGAGGGTGGGGAGACAGTGGAACAGCTTGGGGGAGATCACAGATGCCCCCTCCCTAGAGCTGGTCAAGATCAGATTGTGTGGGGCCTTGAGCAAGCTGGTCTAATGGAAGGTGTCCCTGCCAATGGCAAAGGGTTAGAACCAGATGATCTTCAAGGTCCCTTCCAACCCAAACCATTCTATAATTCTGTGAAGGGGAAAACACATAACCTCGTTTTTCTTTTCTGTGGTAAAAGCAGTGGTGTCCTTATCTGATGAAAAATATTAAACCCTTATCATCATCAGACAGAATAAAGGGAAGGTACAATACAAAGCTTAGATAAGCTAAGGGAGGTGGCAGAATCACAGGCCCTGGAGGTGTTCAGGACATGTGTGGACATGGCACTTTGGGACATGTTTTAATGGCCATGGTGGTGTCAGGTCAACGACTGGACCTGGTTTGATCCTAGAGGTCTTTTCCACCTGAAACAATTCTGTGAGCCTATCATAATAAGGGCTGCTAGCTTCTCTGTTTCCTCAAAGCTCCTACAGTCCCATCAGTCTGACATTATCATCAAGTAAATGATGTCTCTTCAGCCCTGATTCAGACTTTTCTGAAGTCATTTTTAGGAGAGCTGACATTCTAATTGCTCCACGAGTTGTTTCAGCTCAGAGTTTGTTAAGCACTGACACATTTTACTGCCAAAAAAAAAAAAAAAAAACAAACCAAAAAAACCCCAAAATAATAAAGGTATGTAATTTGACACAGTGACAGATTAATACTTTAGCATCAGATTGGCAGAACGATTAGGCAGCCTAAATGTTTCCTACATCTTAATGTCTATGCTACTTCAGGAAGCCACTGTTGAGTCCTGCTTTACTGAGGATTCTGTTTTCATTGCAGTGAGAGAAGTAAATCAGGCTATCAAAGGATTTAACAGGATTACAAGGAGTCTTGTAGCAATTACAGTTAAATCTAAAAAATTAAAATCTAGGGAATTTAACTGCAGTGTGGTGCACTTATCACACTGCTTGCCACTGTTATCACATGTTGATGCATTTTAGTCTTCATTTTATATATTTGTGATAGGTTTTGTGATAAAAAAAACTAAGTAATAAGATCTGAGCTACAGGATAACTGTGGGTTCATAGGATCATAGATTGGTAGGGTCTGGAAAGCACGTCCAGAAATCATTGAGTCCTAGCCCTGGGTGAAGTAGAATCACCTAAGGCAGATCACATGGGGACATCTGGAAAATCTCTAGAGAAGGAGATCCCACAACCTCTCTGAGCAGCCTGCTCCAGGGCTTCAGCACCCTCTCAGAATAGTAATTATTTCCTCATTTTGAGATGGAACTTCTTGTGTTGCAGTTAGTGCCCACTGCCCCTTGTCCAGTCACAGGACACCACTGAAAAGAGCCTGGCCCCTTCCTCTTGAAACATTCAGATATTTGTAAGCATTAATAAGATCCTCTCTCAGTCTTCTCTAGGCTAAACAGCCCCAGATGTCTCAGCCTTTCCTCACTAGACAGATGTTTCAGTCCCTTTGTCATCCTTGTAGCCTCTCTTGGGTGTTCTCTGGTACATCCCTGTCCCTCTTGAACTGGAGAGGCCAGAACTAGACCCAGTATTCTAAATGAGACCTTACTAGGACAGAGTACAGGGGAAGGAAAACCTTTGACCTGCTAGCCATGCTTTTTGTTCTTTCTACTATGGGCATGCAAAAGAGATTTTTTTTCCACTTTTAGCCTTTTAAGCACATGAAAAGGGTTGCTTCTGCATCAGCTGCCTTCTCACCAACTCACTTTCATCCAGCATGAGCTAAATGGTCAAAAGTTAAAGAATCAGTAAATTTATTTTTTTTTAAACCCAAATTTATTCTGTAAAAAGGAGAGGATTTTTGGTTCTTGTTTTGTTGCTGCTTTTTTTTTTTTTAAACCTCAGTAGCAGTCTTTTTTTTAAAATTGTTTTATTCCTGTTTTCATAAATTGATTAAAAATTCACAGTTGGAATTGTCACTGTTAGAGAAGGTCATCTGGCAGCCAAAATCTAAGGCAAAATAAGCAAAATGCAAGTAATAAAAGAAGGCTGAACAGACCTTTGAAAAGTATTTTATAAATCATAGCTGGTAATAAAAATCATAAAGCTGGGAATATAAATCATAACTGGTTAAATTACCTTCACATCAATTTTTGTGTTGTGGTAGAAAGGTAGAAAGTTGCTCTGATCCAAAAGAAGTACCTGACTGTCTCCACATTGAAGTTTCTTGCTCCTTTTTAAGCTAATTGATTTTTTTTTTTTTCGTACAAGAAACTTTACCATTTCCTCAAATGACTCACATTCTGTGTAAGTCATACCACGTACACTGGAAAAGAACTATTAACTTGTTGATTTTTTGCTCGTGGTTTAATGGCCATGGTGGTCTTATTTTAACTCAGTCTTGGAGCTTTTTTCCAGCTGAAACAATTCTGTGATTACTTCAGCATGGTTGGCACCTCTCAAGCAGTGGGTTGCTGTTGGACTTTACTCAGTAAGACCATTTCAGGGATTGCATGCACTGTCTCTGTGGAACATGATAATGCCACATTCAGGATGACAGCAGACCAAGCCTTGGGGCATGAAATGTTTTTTGAGATACATTCAATTGCTGTTTAACTGTTGTTAGCCTGCGGTGCAGAGGAAGAAATTGCTGATGTCTTCAAAGATGTTTAAAGGTTTTCATAGATTCTTGGCAGGTCAGAACGTGCCACAGCACTAACTGGGGTGCAGTTCTCAGATTACTGCAGTTAGGAGGCAGGAATTTCAAAGGCAGTGCTGCTGTAACTGCATATCATGATAGCTTAGGGTTTTTTCCTCCCCATAAACAGTGATTTTCTACAATATGCAGCTGGTTTATGCATTACTGTTTTCAGACCATGTAATCAGTGTTTGTTAGACTTTAAGAGCTCTGTTGTGTCTCTGGCCACACAGCTCAGAAAACAGATACCCATTTAGTATAAGAGCTATGTAAGTGGAGTCCTGTTTGACTAAATAGTCTTACTGGTGTTCCCCTGGACACAGCACTGGTGAGGCCATTCTTTGAATACAGAGTTCAGTTTTGGGCCCCTCACTACGAGGACATGGAGTCAATGGAATATAAGGCTGCATTAACTGTACAAGCCAAATATTAATTGAGAGGCATTTTGGAGGAAAATAAATCACACTAGATCCAACAGCCTTGAGGAAGGAGAAGCTGTTGCTGCTGCTCCACGTCCCTGGGTCCAACCAGCAGCAAAGATGAAGAAATATTCCCAGTAGGCACATACACAGAGGACACACGTACACTGTGTATTCACACAGTCGGCCACTGTCGGGGAAGGGGTAATTAGGTACTGCGAGACGATATTATAAAAATATTAATATATAATTTATTAATATTAATAATCAGAACTCGCACCACCCCGACCACCATTTAATAATAATAATAACAATAATAACAGGCTCTTTGCAACGTTAGGAAACTATA